>CM044017.1:2393418-2538418 GCA_024085815.1 Flaveria linearis | reverse complement strand
TTGTATTCGTTTGTGTTTATGAGTTTTTTTGTGTTCGTCATGTTCATGAACAGTTGTTTGTGTTCGTTTGCTTTTGTTTGTGTTCATTTGTGTTTGGTAAGTGTTCATGAACAGTTCATGAACATATTCATTTTCTTAATGAACGAACACAAACAAGAAATCTCGTTCGGTAAGTGTTCGTGAACAGTTCATGAACAAGTTTATTTCTTAACGAACGAACACGAACAAGGCCTTGTTCGTGTTCGTTCGGTTCGTTTGCAACCCTAAGTGCAATTGGTACAAATGCTTCGGATGCCCTACAATATATAATTAAAGAGTTAAGTTTGATTTTGCTTCATGAGTTTTAACAAAAATAACTATTTTTCTCTAAAATATTAGAAAATATCAATTAGCCTCCAAAAGTTTTATAAGTTGTTTCAATTTCAATCCAACAAATTACTATTGGTTCAACTTAAATTCAAAATAATAAAATTTTGTATTGAACACTACTAGAAAAACTGCAATAGATGACGCGCAATGCACGTCATATTTAGGGTCAGATGACGCGTAAATGCCCGTCAAGGAAGGGGTAGTCATAAATTAAAGATGACACGCATCCAAGCGTCATCTTTTTATTACGCGCGAAAGATGGCAAGCATGTTATGACGAACAATAGATGACGCGCATTGCGCGTCAAGGAAGAGGTAATCATAAATGAAAAGATGACGAGCCTGCGCGCGTCATCTTTTTGAATTTTATGACGCGTTACCAATGATACGCAATACGTGTCATAAACAAACAAACAAACAAACAAACAAACAAATCCAGTATATCCCACTCAAAATACGTGTCATAAATTTAGCTGTTTTATAAAATATATATTTTTGTATAAATTTACCTGCTTTTTAATAAAATTACAAATCAATTATTATTGAATAACAACAAATCAAAATTCATTTAACCAAGGGTACAACATCATCTTAGTCCAATAATGCTTTGCCTAAATATCACAGTACTATGATCAAAACTTTTAAGCTTTAGACAGATTGACTCCATAATTGCCGATTGACGACCTCATTAGTGCCTCCTTTGTTTTGCACGTTTCCACGATGCTTTACCTTTGATCTTCCATTTATCGACACTAACTGGCTTGTTTTTCTCTTCTATCTCTCGAACCTTGCGCTTCATGTAATCCTTGTCAGAAAAGGGAAAACATCATATTTACATTTACACACAAAAAACATAAATAAGAATGACTACTGTTAACATTATGGTTCATGATTCATCCGATTCGGAACCCTTGACGACCTTGAGAAATTATTGCACCTTTAACAGCTTAAGATCTTTACACACAAAAAACATAAGAATGGACCACGTATTTACAAGAATCAAAGAGAAATTACCGCACCTTTAACAGGTTAAGATCTTTCTTCAACTCAGGGGTAAGTGTAGGTGCAGGCATATCAAACCTACAAACTTATCAAACACATTCAAGTCAAACTTCAGCTGAATCCTATAAAATAAAATTCATGTATAAATCACTTCACTATTAAGTATTAACATACCAATTCTTTCCTGCTGTGTCTTTAACTGGCTTCCTGAGTAACTTGTTCCCCTTCTTGGGGTCATTAAATATAAACATTAAATATAAACAACTTTTCCACAGAATAATACTCTGCACCATGACACACATATAAATATAAACATCAATGTGAACTAGTTAATCTTGAATACATGTTACACAACTAATAGCCCTCTCTCTCTCATTTTGTTTCCATCTACGAACAAGAAAATGAGGGCGGGCCTTGGCGCAGCGGTAAAAGCTGTTCCTAAGGGACCGAAGGTCTCAGGTTCGATCCGTGGAAACGGCCTGCCCACAAAATGTGGGGGAAAGACCGCGTACATCTTCCCTTAAATGGGACGGACCCTCCCTGGACCCTGCGAAAACGCGGGAGCTCTTTGCAGCACCAGTTACGCCCTACGAACAAGAAAATATATAAATATATAACAATGATAAGGACACTTAGGTGCTGTTTGTTTCTGAAGAGGTAAAACATCTGCAGTCTGCAGACCACATCTGCAGACATCTGTAGGAGAAGAGGTGGACCAAACCTCTGCAGTCTGTATTAAGAAGACTGTTTGTTTTGTAACGTCTGCAGACTGCTGAAATAAACTGAAATTAATAAAAAGTTAAAATAAACAGAAATTTAAATAAACTGTCACAATAAACTGAAATTAAAATAAATTGTTAAAAGAGTTATACAATGCTGAATTAATATAAATTAAACCACAACAACATTTTTTAACTCATTCATTCCATATTATTCCGAATGACGCATTCATTAACTGCTCAGCAATTTCATCTCGTAACTGAGTCATGTATTCCCGATCTGATGCAGTACCAAGTCCTTCAACCTCATCTTCATCAGCATCAACGTTCGCATGTCTATTTCCTAGCGACATATCGGGTTGATCATATTGTGTAAAGAAATCATCGCTCAAACCCTCTTTCCTTATAAAGTTATGTAGCGCGAAACATGCAATGGTTATATTCCTTTGTGTAACCAACGGAAATGGCGCCATCCTCTTCAATATTGGGAATCGTGCTTTCAACACACCATAAGCGCGCTCAATAACGTTCCGAAGTTTTGCATGTGCATGGTTATATTTTTCTTTATTTGTTAATGCTCTTCTTCGACGAAAATCTCCAAGCCAATACCTCACATTACGATATGGAGCCATAAACCCTCGTATGTTTGCGTATGCGGCATCACAAAGATAATATTTATCTGTATAAATATAATTAATTAGAATATTAAACTAAAATGAAAGTATTTAATAAATCATAAACAAACCTGGTGGTGGAAACGGAAATGGTGAATCTGGATCCGATAATGCCTCTGATAAAATTCTGGAATCATGTTCTACTCCTTCCCAGCCGGCAACGATAAACGTAAAAATCATGTTAAAGTCACAAATTGCTAGTACGTTTTGATAGCAATCTCCTTTTCCCCTACCTCTATATAAATCTTGTTTTCCAGTAGGGACAATAGCATGTACCAAAGTTCCATCTAGTGCACCGACCGCTCCTTTAAAAATCCGTCGTATCCTTTTGTTATGTCCCGGAATGTTTGGATTTGGATTGAAAGTAGTTGGGACTATCATATCTTTGGCGAAAACCATCATTTTATCCAATACTTCATAAAAAAATTTATGAATTGTTTGTTTCGAGTGTTGAAATCTACGCTTGATAACCACATAACGTTGATTATGACCGATTAACATCAAAAAAATAGCCATCTTCTCCTCGACCGATACATGTTTACTATCCTTTAACGAATAATTAATTCTAAAATGTGCGCATAGTCGGACAAAGGATTCACGAGACATACGTAGCAATTCAATGCATTGTTTTGGGTTTCCATGCAATAACTCTAACGTGTATTTATGTCCCGTCATACTCGAATCATTGTCTCGCATTCGTTTCACACCTCTATTCCGAAAGAAACGGATATACAAGTACATAAGGATTAAGAGAAGCAGTTTCTTATCATAGTCCATAATGATCCTGTGTTAATAAATCATAAATAATCATTAAACATGCACAACCAATAAACATAAAAGCATACAAAGTATTCAACATAACCAAAAAAACATACAAAGTTTTCAAGCATACAAAGTTTTCAACATAACCAAAAAAGCGTACAAAGTTTTCAAGCATACAAAGTTTTCAACATAACCAAAAGCATATAATGCATAACCAAAAGCATATAATGCATAACCAAAAACAGATAATGTTTTAAAACCATGTTCTTCACTACTTTATTAGTCCCGTACTTCTAGCCGTCATTTCAATCCACCCCTTTAGTGCCTCAGGAACAGTTGGCAATGCCATCCATATCTCTCTCATGTCTGGGGACGCGAAAATGTTATAAGCAGCTAAGAATAGAGGATCCACTGGCTCTAACCCAAGCAACTTCAATTTCTCACAACAATCATGAATCGTTGCCCCTTCTTTGCCATTCATCATAAACTGTAGGGCCTTTCTCATATCCTGTGCTAAATCGTTGCCCCTTCTTTGCCATTCATCAATTGTTTTTAAGTCATATCTATGCCGAACTTTTCCTTAAGAGCTTTTGCTACCTTACTCCATGAGTCTTTATACAAGCTTAAACCTCTTTTACCCACACTATTTACCTCGTCAATGCTAACCTCTAATAAGCATTTTAATTGCTCAGTCGTCCATTGATGTTTATCTCCCATGTCTATTAACCAATAAACAAGCAAATTCAATCAAAATTACAAGATCAAACAAGTTCAAACAACATCATCATCATCAACAACATCACCAAACTATTACCTACTTTATTCAAGTTTGTTCTTATGCTCAGCTCTGCATGTTCAATCTCAACTAGTGAGACAATGATCATCATCATAAAAACTAACCCTAAATGATCAACAACATCACCAAACTATTACCTACTAGGAATTGACTTACATCATCATAAAAACTAACCCTAAATAAGACAATGATCATACTAACTATTACCAAAATGAAATACTCATATCAATGATCAATTGAACAAGAAACAAAAAACACACAGTGAATGTGTTTAATTGAAGTGTCAAGGGCAGATTTGAACAACAACAGAAATCATCATCAACAACATCATCATCAACAACAACAGAATTGAAACAAAATCAAATCAGCAACATCGAGCAACAGAATTGAACAACAACAGAAATCATCATCAACAACATCATCATCAACAACAACAGAATTGAAACAAAATCAAATCAGCAACATCGAGCAACAGAATTGAACAACAACAGAAATCATCATCAACAACATCATCATCGAGCAGATTTGAACAACATCATCAACAAGATCAAATCATCGAGCAGATTTGAACAACATCATCAACAAGAAATCAGCAGACCGATTGGAGAAGAAATCGAGCAGTATTCAACAACAACAACATCATCATCAACAACATCGAGCAGATTTGAAACAAGTTCAAGAAATCAGCAACAATTGGAGAAGAAGTTCAAACCTAATCGTGGCGAGGGCGACCGATGATGGCGAGGGCGACCGATCGTGGCGAGGGCGACCGATGGTGGCGAGGGCGCGACGCAGACGGGGGGAGGCCGATCGTGGCGATGGCGACGGGGGGAGGCGACGGGGGGAGGCGACGGGGGGAGGCCGATTGTGGGGTGTGGGTGTGGCGATGTGAACTATGAAATGAGTTGGGGGTTTAGGGTGATATGTGAAGAAGAGGTGAGAAAACCTCTGAAGACTTTAGTCCACCTCTTCTTGAAGAAGAGGTCACGCAGACCTTTTTTAGTGAAACATCTTCAGAAAAACAAACAGTCTGCAGACCAGAAACATCTGCCCGCCTCTTTTTGGCGCAGACAAAAGAGCTTCAGAAGCTCTTTTCAAGAAAAACAAACAGCACCTTAATTGCTTAGTAGTGGATCTTATCCATATGGACCGTATGTAATGATATGAGACCAACAAGCATAATAGTCACCTACGAATAATTAATAAACTTAAGCCAACAACTATTACTCCCATGGTCCCCAAATTATAACCATTATACTCAGCAGCTTAAATACTTTTAACCATTCACCCTCATACATGAAAACTAGTTGATATTAACATCCTGCTGCCACCAATCATAACATCAATAATCTTTGTAGGGAATAATACACAGTTATGATTCATGAAACAAACATAGCCAGGGCAGAAATGCCATTCAATTTCTAACACGAATTCCAAAATAAAAAACCACAAAAACACAAAAGTCACTTCCAATTTTACACAATCCAAAACCAAAACCTACAAAATCAGATATTCAATCATCTACAAAGCAAAACGAACCACCTGATAACAAAATCACCAAATCCAAACCTGCAGAGAACTCCACAACATCAACGAATCTGCATTACATTCCAAAACTACCAAACGATACATCCGAGATCCACAATCGTCGCGCAACAACAAACAACACACACAAATCTTCATAAAATAAAAACGTAACCAAACTACTACCGGAGAATTCGACAAAATACGTTTGAGATCTGAAGGTACACCAAATACAAAGTATGAAATCTGAAAACGAAGATGAAAGAGAGAGTTAATACCGTGAGGATATTAAATGTCGGAAAATGAAATTCGCCGGAGGCCGGAGGCGGACAGTGAAACGCCGGTGAGAAGGTCGCCTGACGCTGGTTGGTAGTCGACTGCACCTATGAAGCCACAAGTGATTGGGCCTGCGGTGGTGGTTGGCGAAGGGGACTAGGCGGCGGTGGGTGGCCGGAGGAGACTGCGCGGCGGTGGTGGGTGGCGGTCGATTGGGCGGTGGTGGGTGGCGGTCGATTGGGCGGTGGTGGGTGGCGGTCGATTGGGGGATTTGGGGAATTGGGGCCGGAGGGGTCGCAATGAGAGAAAAGGGGGGAGTAGGGTGGATATATTAGGCGGGTAGGTTATAAAATTTTAAAAAATGACAAACGAATGGCGTTCTTTTTTAAAAGATTTTAAAATACGAAAATACGCGCTATCTTTTTTCGCACATCATATTTTACGCGTTATCTATTAATAGTTTTCTATTAATAGAAATTGAAACAACTTATGAAACTTTTGGATGTAAATTGATGTTTTTAATATTTTGAAAGAAAATAGTAATTACTTTTGTCAAACATTAGCGAGCAAAGTTAAAATTAACTTATAATTATTTGATGTCGCAGATTTTAATTACCCTATTATGAAAAACACAGGCTGATGAACAGTGTCCAATGCCTGCGTGGCGGGCACTGGTTGGGTTTTTTTTTGGTTTGGTCGCCGGTTCTTTTGGTATTTATTTGTTATTAATCATTGTTGGTCGGTGTTTCTTGCGTGGATCAGTTGGTTGGGTGTCTTTGCCTTTTTTGGGGGGGTTAACGGTTCGAATCTCGCCCCCATTTTTTTCCCCTCCGCCCTTATAAGGTTAGTGGGACACGTGTTCGTCTTCCCTTTCTTCGTTTGCCTACGTGTTCTTTACGTGTCGGCCCTAATATTTCAGTTCGATGGTTCACCGTCATCAGATCTGTGCTCCGATTTGCATGTTCATTCGCACGCTGATTCTCTGGCTTCTTCGCCGGTATTTTCCCGCTCTCCTTCTCCATTGTCCTTTGTGGAAATCGTTTTTGTAGTTTGAAAGATGTGCTGAAATTGTCGACTTCATTTTCACCTTGATTTGCAGGTTTGTTTGCGCTGTGATTTGCGGGTTTGTCGTGCTTTCTTCTTCGCCGGTATTATTTCTGTTCTTCGTCTACATTTTCATTTGTTGAAATCAGATTTATGCGTTATCTGATTTTTAATTAAGACTGGACCCTTTGGTAGCGTTGTGAGAGTGGCTTTCAGAGAATACTCGGACTGGGTTATAGCCTAAACCTCATCTTAACCTCTGCTATTTCATCATAAAGGAAAACGAAATTGAGGTCACCTACATCGTCTGAATCTGAGTTCCCATCCATTCGTCTGAATATGTTGCAAGGTACGGGTATAAGGATCGCAAAAGGGATGACAAATTTGAAAAGAAAATACTTGATGACGTCTTTTTGTTTGCAAAGCTCGAGTCCTAAATAACAGCAGCTCAATCTTTTATCATCACAAATCAACAATAGCTTTGGTTCTTACATCATATTTTCATTCATTTGTAATGGCCTGTCCATTGTTATTACATTGATCACAGCAAATACATTAATCTGTACTCCTGCTTATTACACACAAACAATTTGGGAATTTCTTATTTTAAGTTCAGGACCATCGCTAAGTTGGTTGGGATGAACCAAATACAAATATTATATTTTTACTCCTTTCTAATACTGAGTGCGGGCCTTGGCGCAGCGGTAAAAGCTGTTCCTAAGGGACCGAAGGTCTCAGGTTCGATCCGTGGAAACGGCCTCCCCACAAAATGTGGGGGAAAGACCGCGTACATCTTCCCTTAAATGGGACGGACCCTCCCTGGACCCTGCGAAAACGCGGGAGCTCTTTGCAGCACCAGGTACTCCTTTCTAATACTCTGTACATTGTCGTTAGAATGGTTACAACATCCATATTAACCTGTGAATTTCCTACTTTACGCTCACCCCAACACAAATTAATTTTACTCCTACCAAAAACAGGCCAACTTTTATCCTTTCAAAGTATATATTTCACTGCTGAGTACGTTCCTCTAAACTGTTTTCTTACACCATATTTATGTTAAATAAAAAATTCTTGATTTTATGTTTGCTGTTATCTTTAGTGGTCATTGCTATGAAATTTGAATAAGCATATGTTATGTTTATCACTTTTATGTTCACAGTTATTGTCCTCAAAATATTTGTTGATCAGTTTGCATTCACTACTATAAATTTAGATCACTTTTATGTTCACTGACATTGTTCATGTTCACTGCTATGAAATATGAAATAAACATATGTTATGTTTATCACTTTATGTTCACAGATCTTTGTCCAAAAAAAATGTATCGATCAGTTTTTGTTCACTGCTGTGAATTTACATGGATTTTATGCTCACTGATATCATTAATGTTCACTGCTATGAAATATGAAATAAGCATCTTTTATGTTTTACTGAAATGTTTCTATCACAATGTCGCAATTACAGGGAACCGTTTTTACCATCAAAGCAGTCGTAACTGAGATACAGATAAGTAAAGAGTGGCATACTATGGGTTGTCCTAACTTTGATCAATCCCTCATAAAAACTAGAAATTCATGGTTCTGTTCAACGCATGGCAACATCAACTCACCGACTGAGATGTATGTACTCTACACCTATTTCAAAATACTAATACAATATACAACTAACAGATGCATCTCCTACAGTTATCGAATCAATGCCACAATCTCCGATAATACAGGAGGGATTCCCGCCTTATTATTCAATGATCCATCTGCAAGGCTTATCAGATTGAGCTGCAAAGACTTATTGGCAACGGACAACCCTGACATCACCCTACACAACATCATAAATAAAGATGCTCTGTTCCATCTTCAGGCAAACAAAAACAACAGAACAGCAACTGTCCATTCCACTGTTCTCAAAGTTGACATGCTCACAGTCACACCGGCACCAAAAACACCATCAACACATCACTCTTTACAAAGGATTGAGGCAAGTACATCAACAAAACAACCAAAACAAGATGAAAGTAAGAAACAATATCAAAATTTTTGTCAAAATATCTACACCACTCCTTCATATCAATAACTAATGTCTACACTACCAGGTCCACCAAATACGAAAAAGACAAAAGACGCCTAGCAAGTCACAACAGCACTCTTTTGCAGCCGGCATCTGCTCCACCTTTTGATAGGCAAACAGGCTGGCGAATGACAACTTGAAATCCTACAAAGACTGGTTATTTTGTTTTAACTACGCAGATGCCTGCGAATGAAGCGCAACAAACGAAAACAAATACAGGCTACGGTGGCACTTTTGATTGTAGCCGACAATTAACAATGTAAATAACTACTGTATATAATATCGCGCAACGCGCGTACTGGTTCCCACCTAGTTATGTGAATATATCGATTGAAGAATATCCCCATCCACAAGTTCATCTTTTAGATCATCTATGTGTCCTGGAGACATTACCGCACCTTCATTCTTTAAAACATATAGTGTTGGATAATACAACTTACATTATGTTTCTAACTAGGTTTATACAACCGCGCATTGCACGGGAGATTAGTTCACGATCAAGGGCGAAGCTTAGTGGAAACGGGGCGGGGGGGGGGGGGGGGCTCCCCCCTCTTTTTTCGTCGGTAGTGTTAAATTTTAGTCCGGTAGTGTAAATTTTTCACACGGTAGTATACATTTTTATATAAATATCGAGTTCGCCCCCCCTAAAAAATATTAATTTCGCCCCCGCCCCCCATACGATAATGTTCAAGCTCCGCCACTGTTCACGATTTCAATACCCAAAAGTGGATATAAAAACATGCCGTAACGGTTATCAATGTTACATAAAATCCTAAACCATCCATCATCCTAAAACCAAATGTCATTCCATGCTGTTCACTTAAAATACGTTTTGTCAAAATAATAGAATGGTAACTGAAGTCGCTATATCCTACCATACGAAAAATATAGTTGATTTTAAATACAGCTATGTTATAAAGAAATTATCTATCATATCTAATAAACAAAGGTTTTTTATGCCACATGTCACTCTCTTAAACCACCCATCTGCCACGTGTCGTTCTCTCAGCCAACATCCATTTGCTATTCCCGCCTCTCTCTCCTATTAAATGATTACCTTAATTACTAATAACACTATTTAACACTTTTTTGATTTAATAAATTAATAAAGTGATTTATTTATTAATGTTATTTCTAAATAAATAATTTATTTATAAAATAATAAATTTATTTAAAGCATAAGACTTTTTTTAAAAATAAGAAATATTTAAAATTGGTATTTTTAAAAAGTTATTTTTTTAAAACCAAAAATAATTAAATTTAAGAGTTATAATAAAAAAATATTTAAATGATATATAAATTTGACATTTTCTTGATGAATTCATATGAAATCTAACAACACAATTTCTTTTTCATAAACTAATTAATAGCGTAGAAAACATTCAAACTCATATAAAAGCTAAACAAATAATATTTCGTAAATCATTTTCATGGGGTATGGTTTCATGATTTAAAACTGAGAGTAAATAGGGACTTATTTTTAGAACTTAAAATTCCTTTAAAAAAAAAAGATTTGAGTTATTCTTAGTTAGTATTGAATATTAAAAACATAGTAAAAATAAATCTTTCTAAACCAAAACCCTAAATCAAATTTAACGAAAAAATCAATTGTTTTTTTCTAATAATAGATTAGAAATATATTGGAGTTATAACTCTCAATTTACACATTATAAATGAAATATTAAATAATTATAACTCTCAATCTCTTTACATAGGTTTTTTTTCTAATAATAGATTAGAAATATATTGGAGTTATAACTCTGTAATTCTTAATGTTGCATAGGTTTTTTTTGCAATCTCTTTACGCCAGGACTCGCATTTATAAAGAAAACAAAACTTCATTCCATTTTGTATGTTGCATGGCCTTCAGATGTGTTAGAAGGAAGTTGCTACACTATGTAACACACTTTTGTGATCTAGGGACTAAACTAATATACAGATCATGGATGTTATCTTTTAATTAGTATTTAATTAGTTAAGATTTATATATGATCATTAAGTAACTTTTAGCCTGATCAACAACTACTTATGAAATTATACCACCTACATCGTTAATCATACTTGATAAGGAACCGTTCATAGCTTAACAATCCAAGCTCAATGAACTGGAGCTATTTATTAAGGAGATAAAAATTACAGAACTTGATATGTAGGTGCTAGATGGAACCTAAGATCATCTATTCTAATAAACTAAGGTTTTTGAGGACGCATGATACAATATTATACATTCTCGTGTTGAATTTTCCAACTAAACGTATATACACATTTTAATTAAATAATTTCAACAATTATTACAATTATATTCTCCTTTACTTATTTGAATTTCTATTTTTCTTTCCTGTATTTCTTTCTTTCATATTAGATTAATAATATTTTTTATTTCTTAATATAGTCAAACAACCTAAAAATTTCCAATATAAATTCTAAAATCATTTATATGATTTTGTTTGAATGATTTAATTACTCGTAAGTAATTTTTAAGATATTAATTGATAAGGATTTTAAGTAAATAAGCTAAACAATTATATATCTAGAATGTAAGTTTTTTATGCAAATATTTTATTAACATTACTAATTATAATATCTAAATTCTATCATATATTAAAATATAATTTTAAATCTTAATCTTAATTATGTGTCATTTATAATTTTTAAATATTTATTATTTCTTAACTTTAATGGTTGATAACAAATATAATGATTTTAAAAAGTTAAATTTATTCCACCCATGTAATACATGGGTTCTAACCTAGTATCTTAATATATAAAAGTAATGGAGATGCACATTTCATTATTATAGAAAAACTAACGAACGAAAGTTATTAATAGAAAACAAATCTATTAGAAACTAAACTTATCAAAAGCGCATATTACAGTATGAGTTAAATGAAAATAATAAAAATAGAAATTAATTGTAACATCTCCAACTGGATCAGGTATTATCCCTTCTCTTTCATCTTTGGATAAAAATAAAAAGGAGTAAGTAAATATATATGTAAGTAAAAAAATTTACCAATGGTTCTCTAGATGATTTTCTCACTTAAAATGAGTTTTCTTTTGTGGGTGGTCTGGGTTTCGTACTCGAGTTATAGAAACAATCGGATGAACTAGTGACCCGTCAATGATCCTTTGTAGTTAAAAAAAATAAAAAATCAATTATTCTTTAGTTAATTTATGTTTTAGAAATAATGCATGATGTTAAATAAAAATATTAAAATAATAATAAAAATCCACTATTAAATGTGAGGTGTCATATCAACATCTTGATACAATCATAGTAAAAACTAAAAAGTATTACCATCAAAACTCAAGGAAACCACTACACCCAAAACCACCAGCTCCGATTCAAACATGGTGTTTCAGAACACATTATTCTCTTTCGATTAGAGTTTTTTCCCTCTCTTATCCGATGAAATGAAGCAGAGATCAAACTCCAAAAGGTAGCTGTCTATTGAAATTCTCAAATACCAACGAAGCAAAGATTAAAGTTCAAAAGATAACTACCTACTGAAATCCCCAAAATACCCATCGCACTGTTCATTTGCCATGAGATTTAATTATAGAGTAATTCTTCAAGAATTTTGCGGCTTGGTTGGTTATATGCCACCGACCATTTAGGACTTTGAAAACTCACTCCATGTCATTTCTTGTTGATTCTGTGTTGGAATTTTAGTTATATTAGTTTATATATATAAATATACGTATTCATATTATACTATTTATAAATTAAACCTATTAGTTAAACTTTAGGCTAATTATGAAACATGGAATAAACTCAAAGGGTATGAAGTTAATATGTATATTTATTTAATTCCTTGGATCGACAGTTTTGTAGAAAAAGAAATCAATTCTCAAAATCATTCTACAGAAAAACAGAAAGCACTATCAAGGCACAGAAACTTCACCAATTCAATTCAGGTTCTTGTTTCTACTTCTTGATCTTATCCGATTAAATCAATTGTAAATGCGCAAATGGTTTAATCTGAAAGAGTAATCGATTTCAAGAACATCCTGGTGATTTAATTTCAATTTCAAGTTCTGTATCAAATTAGGGTTTGATGAATTTGACGTTAATTTTCCCTTCCTAATTTTCAACAAAGATTAAACCATTGTTTTGGTATTAATTATTGTGAATATTTGTTATCGACTTCAATTTTGCGGACAATCGTTATTGACTTTGATTTGATCGATATTCAATTATTACGAACTTTAATGTTTCACCACCGATTGAATTTTGTGAAATATCAAAACAATTTTGTGATAAATAATCAAAAGTTACTAGTGGGGTATTAATTGAATCAAAGGTTTATATAATATTATTTTAATAATCGATGTTTGAAGCATATAATCCTAATATTGAAGTCTCAACCCACTGTTGGAATTTTTCAATATATTGAAATTAGTCTTTCAATATATTGAAATTAATAGTCACCAATTGATCCAAAGAATTCTGATTGGTTGATAATCTCCATTTGAAACAAATATTTACAAATTGAATAGTTTTGACAGTGGATTAAATTGGATTCAAAATGAACTTTTGGCATTTAATTCAATTCAATTCAGATGGCTAAGGGGGAATCGATTAAGGATATGTCTAGCAAGTTCTCAAAACTTGAAAAATTTGAGGGATAAGACTTTAGAAGATGGAAGAAAAAAATGCATTTTCTCTTAACAACTTTGAAAGTTGTGTATGTCTTGACCACTCCAATGCCTGAGGTAACTGAAGAGGAAACTCTTGATCAACAAAGAAGGCGATTGAAGTGGGAAAATGATGACTACATATGTTGTGGGCATATTTTAAATGGGATGTGTTATGCACTCTTTGATGTATATCAAAATGTCGAGTCTGCTAAGGATTTGTGGGATTCTTTGAAAACCAATATATGGCAGAAGATGCATCTAGTAAAAAGTTTCTTGTAAGTAACTTTAATTCTTACAAGATGACTGATAATAGGCCAATTATGGATCAATTTAATGAATTGCAACATATTCTTGGCCAATATGAGCAACATAAGATGCGCATGGATGTGTCAATTGTAGTCTCTAGCATAATTGAGAAATTGCCCCTATTATGGAAGGACTTTAAGCATACCTTGAAACACCAAAAAGAGGAGTTAAGTTTGGTTCAACTGGGTAGCCATATTAGGATTGAAGAATCTCTTAGGATTTAAGAATCTGGAAAATTGAAAGGGAAAATTAAAACTGGTCAAAACTCGGTTAACTTGGTTGAAAAGATGGTAAGTTCAAGAAAGGAAATCAATTTAATGAAAAGAAAAGGAAGGCAAAAGGTGGCTATCAAAAACCAAATAAGAAGCTTAATGAAGGATGTTGGAGAGGTGGTAAGATGGGTCACAAGAAGAAGGATTGTCGCGTGAAGCTACCGGGTGGAAACAAGGGTTCAAGTGGAGCCGGTCCAAGTGGATCGAAGGATCCACCACCTCAACAAGGTAAGTTGTCTAATTCATCTTTAGATTCAATAAATTTGATTGAATGTGAGTCTTATAATCCAACTCAAACACACCAAAATGTGAATTTGTTACAAACTAAATTTTTCCAAAAAAAATAGGTTAGAAAGTAATAAAGGTGAAGTAAATTTTGAATTTATGTCACGTTAGAACTATCGAATTATGAATTTATGTGTGTATTACCTTCAAGTATTCAGATGAAAAGAACAGGTTCAATCAATGCGACACCATGATATTCGAATATTTGGATCGTGTAATACACTAATGTGAAATTCAATCCGTAGGACATTTCATTTATGCATAAGTTTGATTATGGTGAAGTTTGCTTGTGTTGATCATGAATATTACTAAAATAGGGGAAGAATGTTGGAATTTTAGTTATATTGGTTTATATATATAAATATACATATTCATATTATACTATTTATAAATTAAACCTATTAGTTAAACTTTAGGCTAATTATGAAACATGGAATAAACTCAAAGGGTATAAAGTGAATATGTATATTTATTTAATTCCTTAGATCGATAGTTTTGTAGAAAAAGAAATCAATTCTCAAAATCATTCTACAGAGAAACAGAAAGCACTATCAAGGCACAGAAACTTCACCAATTCAATTCAGGTTCTTGTTTCTACTTCTTGATCTTATCCGATTAAATCAATTGTAAGTGCACAAGTGGTTTAATCTGAAAGAGTAATCGATTTCAAGAACATCCCGGTGATTTAATTTCAATTTCAAGTTCTTTGTCAAATTAGGGTTTGATGAATTTGATGTTAATTTTCCCTTCCTAATTTTCAACATTCTGTGTTCTCTTGAATCATTTGTGTTTTGTTGGTTGGTTATATGCCACTGACCATTTAGGACTTTGAAAACTCACTCCATGTCATTTCTTGTTGATTCTGTGTTCTCTTGAATCATTCATGTTTCGTTGGGTGGCTATGATAATGTTTTGATTATAGTTGCCTAATTAGGGTACAACTCATCTCCAAGGTAATATCCAAGTTTATATTCAACATTATTTAAAAAAATAGACACTTCAAGGGGGTTCCATGCATAACATTATAGAACAATGGTGATTTCAAGATGACTTTGATGTCATTGTTGCATCTGGCGACTCTGAAAACCGCATACCAAAGCAATAAATCCTAATACGTCACTTGCTTCGAGCATTAACTACAGTTGTGATCACTTCTCATGTATTACCCTTTTTATTTGACAAGACATTTCTTTCAAGCCCGATGCATAACAGCTATACTCCTAGTATCCTCAGAAAACCATGTCATTTCTCATGTGTTGCATATAAAATTTAAACATCACTGTAAGTCAATCTATGGAGATATTCTTTTAGAAGAAAAACCATTTACGCCATCGCGAAAGTGTTAATAGCTTTCACATGTCATCTTCTAGACATTTGCAAACTAAATTATTAAGGGCGTTAGGAGAATTATTGTATATGGTGTTTACTATCGCGTTGTAAAGCTCAAATGATCTCTTGCATTATAAGTCGTTTGAAAGTACTCATAATTCATCTTCATATAACCTACAATTCACATAAATAGATCTTTACTCATTCGAAACCTTTTGTTAAGCATCTTGATGATTAATGTTGGATAGCTATCAGAAAAATTGTGTGCGAATAATTAATCATTAGATTCCGCACAGTCGTCTCTACACACAAACCTTCTTAACGATAAAGCAGTGTCTTCAAGTTTGCATAATGATGATGTGACCACCGTAGTCCAAATTTAAAATTACACTATATACATTTCAGTTTTATCTTTGTTGAAACTTGATGAACAATATGAAAATTGTGGAAGTTAAAATTGATCCATTATGGTATATACTGGGAGAAGTTGGATGACTTTTGGGAGAGAATTTAAATGTGTGTTAAGAGAATTTGGATGATTTAATGCGGTGAAGATTTTAGCATATATAGAGTAAAAAAAGTTAAAATCTTTTTTAAGGGAAAAAACCCAATGGTACATTTTAAAATCTAGATATTTTGAATGATTGGTGGTTTAGCTATCATATGGTAAAGAAACTTCACCCCTAAAATCGGGGACAGTGCTACCGATTGGTAACCAATTTTGCCTATGGTTTGCCGAGTGTTTAGCGCCTTCATTTTATGTAAAGCTGTTTAATTAGCTCGAAGCTTGCTGGAAAAAAGCTTGAATAATCTTGTTCAAAAGTAGTTTATTTACAAACAAAACCAGCTCAGCTTGGCGTGTTTAAACTCGAGTCGGCTTGATGTTAACTCAAATTAACATTGTATATATCATATAAGTTTTAGTTTATACCCTATTTTAACCAAAATCTCAATAATATTTTGTGAAAAATATTCATTCTATTTCCATCAATTTGATTGCTTTTTATTTTTTTCTTGTTCTAGGTACATTCACGTTTGAACTTGTAGCTGGGCTGCAGAGCTGTTGATAACGGGCCGCTGTGTTGCTGGGCTTCGAATGTGTTCCAGGTCTTTAGGGCTCGAGTGTTGCTGCCTTTATATAGTTCGTGTGTGGTGGTTGTGGAGCATTCTGAACATTCTAAACAACAATCTCAACTTCATACCTCTCGCCTCTCTAAGGTAACTACTTAGATCTCAAGTTCTTCCTTGAATCGTCTTGTATTTGTTTAGATCTAAGTCATTACATCAATGTCTTAGATTATCAGATTGTTTTTCTTAGTTCAGAATCATTTTTCATCTTGTATTGATTTCGTTCTTATACTTTGGATCGGTTTCTTCTTGTTCTCGTGGTTTAAACTGTTTAGTAGAGATTTTTAACATGGTATCAGAGTTGTAAAGGCTCTGGTATCTCTTCGATTCTGGTGTACTCCGCTGTGTTTCCTTCATCTCTGAAAAAATTTAGGGTTTCATCATCAGAAACCCTAATCTGAAGATTTCTCAAAGAACTCCCTCGAAGACATCACGGTCCATTCTCTCTCTTTGTTATTGAGAGAGTTGGCTAGTCTCAGTTGATTACGGGAATCTAGACTCTCTAAACCTGCAATAAGGTTTCTTCTCAAAAACCTAATCAGCGGGCAAAAGCTACAGATCTGGTCTATCTGCCTCACTGTTCGCGTGAAAAAGAAGCTACTGCGAAGCCATTTTCTCGGTGCTTCTTTAAACCTAAGTGAAGGTTATAGAGCCTGTTCTTGTGATTTTGGAACACCCTAACTTGGGCGCCCATTTGGTGAGATCCTTCCATCTTTCTCCTCTCGTTTTTTACGATTTAATAGTTAAATAGGCGTCGTTGGCTGGGTTAGGGGCACCAGCATCTAGAATATTTTATGTTGAATATTATTTGTTGTCTGTTTTTTATCTGTGTGCATCATCTTTGTGTGGTTCTTTCTGTTGTGGGTGCTTTTCATCTTTAACTCAGATTAATCCTTGATCTGCTATCAAGAATGGTGTGAAAACCTGGCTCTGATCTGAGTTAATCTCTATGCGTGTGCCTGTGTGTTTATCTTCCATATTGTTTCTCAGTTATACTATTATCATGGCTAAGCCTTCTCGTTCTGATGATACATCTTTTACCATGGTTACTCCTGAGACTCTTATTAGTAAACTTGATGCTAGTGACCCTTTATATCTGCATGCTAGCGATTCAAGTTGTCTAACTGTTGTGAACATTAAACTAAAAGGTAATGAAAATTATACTGTGTGGGCTAACTCTATGCTTCTTGCTCTACGTGTAAAAAATAAAGTTAGATTCATAGACGGAACCTGTAAAAAGTCTACTGATAATCTTGTTCTTGCTATGCAATAGGAAAGATACAATTCTATGGTCCTTACATGGTTATTAAATTCTGTGTCTGAAGAATTGTATGTTAGACAAGTTTACTCTAAATTAGCCTCTGATGTATCGAAGGACTTAAAAGAAAGTATGATAAGGTTGATGGGTCGGTGGTGTTTGGGCTCTATAAAAAAATGAACTCTGTTAAACAAAATGGCTCTTCTGTTTCTGACTATTATCATAAACTTACCTGTATGTGGAAACAGTTTGATGTAATGGTACAATTACCTGCTTGTACGTGTCAGGCATCAAAAGAATTCAATGACTTTAATCACTTAATCAAACTAATGAGGTTTTTAATGGGCCTTGATGACATCTATCAACCTATAAGAACAAATCTTTTAACACGTGACCCTCTTCCCACAATAAAAACTGCATTTTCAATAATATCACGGGAAGAGTCTCATAGAGGTTCAAGTTCCTCTGGAAAAAATCAAAATGTTAGTTTTGCTTCTAAAACTAATAAGCCCTTTGAAAAATAAAAAGAAAGTTCCACGAGGCCCCAATCCAAACCTGAAATGCACTCATTGTAAAAAACTGGGTCATACTATTGATAGATGTTTTGAAATTGTTGGTTACCCTCAAGGCTACAAAAACCGACCTGGACAAATAAATAATCAATCTAAAAATTCTGTGGTTTCTAATAATGTCTCTTCCTCTAGTTCTCCCTCTAGTTCTCCCTCTTTGTCTGCTGATCAGATTACTAAGTTGCTAGGTTGTTAAATGAGAAAACTGATGACACTCATCAAAACTCCAATTTTGGAAGTAATGTCTCTAGCCTTCCCGAGTCACATGTATATAATTTTTCTAGTTAATCTACACCTTTCCTAACAGGATGGGTTGTAGATTTCGGGGCTAATCAGCACACGATAATGGATGATATGTGTCTTAAAAATAAAGTTGATGCATCTGAATATACTTTAAAGTAAAACATCCTAATGGAACTGATGCTTTAGTTATAATGATTGGTAGCTTAAAACTATGTGAAGGTGTCATTTTATCTGATGTGCTTGTTGTCCCCAATTACTGTGTTAACCTCATGTCTGTCCATAAACTTACCAAAGAAAATAAATTGGAAGTTGTGTTTAATGAACATAAGTGTCTGATTCAGGATTCTCTCACAAAGAAAGTTTTGGTGACTGGTAATCAAGTAGATGGTTGTATCTATGTGGTGACTCTATATTCTGCTAAGGTGTGTTTCAATAGTAGTAGTATTTCAAACCTTTGGCATTCTCGGTTAGGCCACCCTTCCAATAAAGTTCTACTAATTCTTAGAAAAGATCTTAATTTGAAAACTCAAAGTGAACTTGTCCCATGTGATACTTGTCATAGAGCTAAACAGCATAGAGAACCCTTTCCGTTAAGTGACCACAACTTAAAAAAAATATAGGTGATCTAGTTCATTTGGATGTATGGGGCCCATACCATGTTCCTAGTCGAGAAGGTTACCGATTTTTTCTGACTGTTGTGGATGACTTTACAAGGTCTGTTTGGGTATACTTATTAAAAAGCAAAGATGAAGTCTTTTCAAATATTGAAAGTTTCTTTAATCTCATAAAAACGCAATTTGGAAAATCTGTCAAAGTCCTTCAGAGTGACAACGGGACTGAGTTTGTTAATAACCAAATGGCTGATTTGTAAGAAAAAACAGATTATTCACCAAACAACATATGCCTATACACCACAACAGAATGGGATTGTAGAAAGAAAACATTGGCACCTTCTCAACGTTGCTAGAACTCTTTTATTTCAAGGAGTGTTCCTCTTTGTTTTGGGTCTAACTGTGTGTTAACTGCTGCTTACTTAATTAACAGCACTCCCTCATCCGTTCTGAATGGTAAAACTCCCTACGAACTTATGTTTGGATTCGAACCCTACTTAAATCACCTTAAAGTGTTTGGCTGTCTTTGCTTCTATACAATTCTAAATAATAATAACAAGTTTGCTAGTCAAGCCGAGAAATGTGTTTTCATTGGTTATTATGTCTTTAAAAAAGGTTATAAGCTTTGGAGTCTTGAAAAAGGGCAAGTAATTTTTTCTAGAGATGTAAAGTATTATGAACATGTTTTTCCATTTAAAAACACAAATGTCTCTGATATACATGAAAAGTCTTTGAACCTCACATAAACAACCTAAATTTTTTGATGAACTCAGTCAGTCAAGTAATCTTTATGGTGAAACTCCCGATGATGAACGTAGGGTAAAAATCAACGAGAATTCTACTGGTTTGCAGCCCGGTTGCAACCCTTCTGACAGCTCTGAAGAGGCTGAATTACAGCAGCCCTTGAGCCCTTAGGCGAATCGGGGTCACTCCCCGAGCCTCTAGGTGATTTGGGGACAGGCATGGCTGGAATTCAGCCACCACCTGTTAGAAGTGATGGCACCGAGGAGGCAAATAGTAGCAAGTCAATGAATGACAAAAGTAATATTTCTGAGGGTATTAATGATCCATCTGGTCTACCTAGAAAGTCAACTAGAAACGTTAAATTTCCAAAAAAACTTGATGACTTCATTGTTGAAGAAAAAGTAAAATATGGTATCGAAAAAGTCATTAATTACTCTAGACTTTCTGCTGAAAACAAATGTTTCTCGTCTATCTTAAACAAAAACATTGAACCACAAAATTTTTATGAAGCAAAGACTGATCAAAGATGGGTTAATGCCATGAACGAGGAGATGGAGGCTTTAAATAGGAATAACACTTGGATTGTAACATCCTGTATTTTTTGTGTTAATTGAAAGTTAACGACGTTAATTTTTGTAGGGACCATTGTTGTCATTTACGAAACTCATGTGTTGCTTATGTCTTTAATTCTTTAACTTGAGATTTAATAATGTTGATTATTACATAATAAATAAATAATAATCTTAATAATAACAATGATAATAACTTTAGTAATACTAGTAATAATGTTGGTGATGATAATAATAATTGTAACAATAATGATAATAATAATAATAAAGATAATAATAATAAAATAAGTTAAATAATGATAATAATAATATTCTTAATAAGTGTTAAACTTGAAGTGAATAAATAAAATATAGGTTTTAATACCTTAAAACTTGTAATTATAAGTTCTTACATAAAATGATAACATTAATAATTACCGGGACTAATGTGTAATTTATATCAAAACTAAAACCCAAACTTTGGGTTGTAATTGAAAAAGATAAAACCGCAGGGACCATTGGTGTAATTATGAATACCCAAACCCCAAACTCCACTTTTCTCTCTCCCCGACCTCCGGCCAAACTCCGGCCAAAGTCTGGTCGGTCTCCGGCGAGTCCAAACACCCGAAATCAATAGAGATCTAATCCCCAACCGATCCAAATCCTTCCTACTACATGATTCGAACACATATACATCAATTAAGCGACTTTAAACATCGGTTACAGGAGCATTCGAGCTCGAGTAACCGTCGACTCTTAATCGCCAATCAATTTGGCAATTAAACCCAATAATAATCGAATTAATTGAACCTAATCGATCTTCAATCTATCTCTAATCTATTACCACTTCGAATTGCTCCTGAAATCAACACCATTCACGGATTTTCACTCGTGAACCATCGGACCTACAACCTAATCAAACCATAACTATTGTGCTATTTCAATCACAATTTACATAGGGCTTTCGATCATCATCATCATTACAAGCTTTTCGTACAACAAATTTGACTGTAAACTTCTATATCCCGGGGATTCAAAGTCACCACCGCCGTGACCCTGTGGTGACCCTGTTAACCATCGTTTTCTGTTGTTTTGATCTTAATCAAGTAAGTAAATCACACCTACATACTCGGTTTCACATGTGCAATCAAAGCCCCAAGTTTGATTTCATAAACAACATCAATTTGATGTTCAATTGGGTTAAAATCAAGCTAGGGTTCTTGGGAAATTGGGTATTTGTCTAAAATTGGTTTATAAGAATTAAAAACTGAAGTTAAGCGCGGCTGAGGCCTTTGGTTTACTGGTAAGTGTGGGGGAATGTTGGTTTGAGGTCCCGAGTTCGAACCCAGGGACCCTCAAACCATTTTTATTAATGTTTTAGGGGTTTTTGATATATAAGTTTTTTTAAAAATTATTAAAATCAATTTAGTAAACTTTGGTTATTTTAAAAGGTATCTAAATATTTTCTATAAATTTATTTTTGTAAAAACATTTTAACATTTTATTATAAAATTTATTTACCAATGTTATAACCAAATATATTTATAAAAAGTGATTTATAAACTTATTAAAATGTTAAGACACCATATCATTTTCTGAAAACTTATTTAATAAAATATTTTAATATTTTTATCAAATGGTTTAGATAAATAATATATTTAGTTTATTTTCTTATAAAATGGACTTTAAATAGTGGTTTAAATCACTAAAATATTTGTTCAATAATATCTATATATATTTATAAACGATGATTATTATTCCAACTTATAACTAAATTTTATTACAAATAATTTTTCCTTTGTATTTCTATATACGAAAAATGTACACTTAGTATATTTTATTTACTTTCTATTAAATCACATAAGTAATAAATCTTGTCTTAAAATATTTAACGTACTTACAAGAATCCCCAAATTCACCTAAAACACTAGTTCGTGTTAAAATATTAAACTTACTATTAAAACTTTAACCTTGTGAATGTATATATATATTTAGGGCCTTGTGACGATTCACGTTGGAACGGCGTATATTATTCTTCTATTAAACGTCATACTTATATTTATTTGCCACGTGAGTTTCCTTGCCCCTTTTTATGATTTTCACACTATTTTGGGGTGAAGCATGATACTTATACATCATACACTTATAAACGTTTGAGACTTGTAAAACACTTGCAATTCATCTTTATATTTTGTCATGATTATTTGTGTGTTGTAAGTGATTATATGAGATACATAGTTTGTTTATAATCATTAACTATTGCTAGCCTGGTGACGTCTTAAATCTTGGGCCTGACAAGCCTATTTGGTGCTAAAGTAGATGTATTGCCGACTCCTAATGACGTATGCTTATTCATCATGGGAACCAAATACACTTAGTCAATCTTATATACTTGTAATCAAGTCGAGGTTTGGTTGTAACGATATGTGTTCTATAACCTTACTAACTTATAACCTATGACATGAATTGCTACTTGTAACCTTATCATATTATGTATGAAAACCTTGGAAACTCATCAACTATTTTTAGTTGACCTTTTATTTTATCATGTTTCAGGTAATCCTCAAGTTTAAAGTGAACTTTTGAAGCTTGCATAATCTAGGACTTGGACCTAGTTAATGAAATAAAAAGATTATATTTTGTTATGTTATGTTTGAACTTATTTCATGTTTGAGACTTATGCTTGTAATGATAACTTTGAAACTTATGAATAATATATTTGGATTTAATAATAGCGTTATGTGGCTGTGAACAATCATAACCCTCACATCTCGACGATTCCCTCGTCAAGGTTGGGGTGTGGCATGGACTCTTGTTGATTTACCTTTAGGAAGAAAGCCAATCGGGTGTAAATGGGTTTTTAAAACCAAGTATAAATCAACCGGGGAGGTAGAGAGATATAAAGCTAGACTTGTCGCTAAGGGATTTAGTCAAAAGAAGGGTTGGACTTTGATGAGACCTTTTCCCCCATTGTCAAGCTGGTGACTATTAGATGTGTTATAGCCTTAGCTGTTCAAAAAAATTGGCCCTTGTTTCAGTTTGATATTAATAACGCCTTCTTGTATGGAAATTTAAATGAAGATGTGTATATGTGCTTACCCGAAGGGTACTTTTCTGAAAAAGAGTCCAAGGCGTGCAAACTGAATAAATCCTTGTATGGACTTAAGCAAGCCCCACGAATGTGGAACGAAAAGTTAGTTGGTGGTTACTAGAATTAGGGTTTGTTCAAAGCAAATGTGATTATTCCTTGTTTATAATAGCAAAAAACAGTGTCTTTGTTGCCTTACTTGTCTACGTGGATGACATTGTTATCACTGGAAATAATTTTGTGGAAATTGATAGTATAAAAAAATTCCTGAACTCTTAATTTTTAATTAAAGATCTTGGGTTGTTGAAATACTTTTTAGGCATTGAGGTTATAAGATCTGATCTAGTCATATGTTTATCCCAAAGAAAATATTGCATGGATTTACTTGCTGAATTTGGTTTAAGTGGATGTAAACCGGTTGCCACTCCAATTGAACAACATTTTATGGTCACAAATTTTTGTAAAAAAGATGAGTCAGTGTTAAAAAATATTACTAGATTTCAAAAGCTGATTGGAAAGCTAATATACCTCTCTCATACCCGTCCTGACATTTCTTATGCTATTTAATTTTTGAGTCAGTTTATGCATGCTCCTACAAACTCACGTTTGCAACTTGCTCTTCGTTTATTGCGGTACTTAAAAGGAGCCCCTGGAAAAGGAATACTCTTTTCTCAAAGTAGTTCCTTTAATATATCTGCATATGCTGATTCAGATTTGGCAAAGTGTCTTAAGTCTAGAAGATCGGTCATTGGATTTTGTGTCTTTATTAGTAACTGTTTAGTTTCGTGAAAAAGTAAGAAACAATCTACTGTTTTTAGATCCTCAGCCGAGGCTGAGTATAAGGCCATGTGTGGTGCTTCATGTGAAGTAATATGGCTGATAAATTTGTTCAGAGAATTGGGTATATCGGTTGATCTTCCGGTTCCTTTATACTGTAACAACAATGTTGCATTGTCTATTTCTACCAACCTGTCTTCCATGACAGAACAAAGCATTTTGAAATTGACTTATTTTTCTTACGAGAAAAAATTTCTGAAGGAATTTTAAAACCTGTTTCTACCACCTCTGTCAACCAAGTTGCATATATCTTTACAAAAGGGTACATGTTCAACAACATGATTTTTTATCTAAAGCTGTCACACCCCAACCTTGACGGCGGAATCGTCGAAGTGTGAGAGTTACGATTGTTCACAGCCACATAACGCTATTGCCTGAAACATGTTAAAAATAAAAGGTCAACATAAAAATGTTGGTGAACATTCTATATTCGAATATATAAGTATATAAAAGATGGCAATTCATGTTGTAAATTAGAGAACAAAGTAACTAGGGATGTAAGACAGAATGCATAATCAAACCTTGACAAAGTTTTACAAGTTTCAAACGTGTACTTGGATCAACCAAGTTATAAGCATATACGATTAGCTAAGTGCACTTGGATCAACCAAGCAGGCTTGTCAGGCCCATAGATCTATGACGTCGCCAGGATAGCAATAGTTAATGATTGTACATGTATTCGACATTACATGGTAGCTACAAGATTCAACTAATCACAACACACAAGTAAATTGCCATAAGTTTACAAGATTCAACGTGTTTACAAGTGTAACGTTTATAATGTAACATGTTTCACCCAAAAGTGTGTGAAATTGTGACGCCCTAAACCCGGCAGGGCACCGGAGGCACGTCACGCAGTTGGATTAATATTTTAAACACAAATCAGAGCTTTCTACTTACAGCGGAAGACTTTATACACTATTATATATTAACCAACTTTTTTAAAACATTTTACATAAGATTGTATTTAATTATACATTGCCCTATTTACATTATTAACAAGCCCTAAATCCTATGCCAGCAGTTGCTCCAGGATAGCGTCCTCATCAGCTCATACTTGCTTTCCTCTATTATCAGAGGATCCCTCCTTACCTAGCACACACAAACACACTCAAAACATCAGATAAACTGGTGAGTTCTAATTTTCATTAAAACATTAACAACATTTTCACACACACCACAGCTATCTTTATTGGCAATATTATAAATTCAACTTTTATCATTATTCTGTCCCACTGGACCTGTCCCATCGAACGTCGGTTGCCACATCTAGCAACTACCATTTCCCCATACCAGTAACGTCGGTTGCCCACATCCAGTAACTACCAGTTACTACACTCAGAAACATCGGTTGCCACATCCAGCAACTACCAGCAACTACCAGTTTCTCATACTCGGTAACGTCGGTTGCCCACATCTAGCAACTACCGGTTACCATACCCAGAGACGTCGGTTGCCCACATCTAGCAACTACCAGTCCCCCATACCCAGTACGTCGGTTGCCCACATCTAGCAACTACGGTTACTATCTCTCATCCAGTAGGATGCTAAATAATCATCTAGGGTCGTCACCACAAGATGTTCACAAAGCTGAGTGATCGTCATCACTCCTATCAAACTGTACAGTTTCACACCCAGGCATCTTACCCTAACTGGCCTGTTGAGATTTACATCATATACCATTTCAAAAACATTTCTTTTATTTATTGCCAATATTATCACATTCACTCACACCCCCACATTCTTTCTTTTAGCACCAGTTTTAACATATTTTCATTAATCATCACACCCCATCTGACCCATTGGAATCATTACCATCACGTAATGATTAATAATGTTCAGATGACTATCTTTTACACCCTACCTGACACATTGCAATCATTACCATCATGTAATGATTAACGATGTTCAGGTAATCATTTATTACCCCCACTTTCCCTCTAATAGCTTGACAAACTGTTAGAAACATATCCATCATACTATCACAATTCTGGTACTAAAACATTCAATTCATTTATCAATATGTGTGTGCTAGCTCGAATGTTAAAACCAAACATTTAAAAAGGGCTTAGAACTCACCTTATCAATTTCCTCACCACAGTCTACACAATCCACGTACCCAAGATAACTAGTCCTTCCTCTAATCAAGGTATATCTAAAGCAATAAACCCTGATTCAATAAACTTATTCTCAAACAGGCCCTCATGCGATTGAACACTTATGCGAATGAGCAATCATGCGACTGGACCTATGCGAATGAACCATACGACTGAACCTTCAGTCGTACGACTATCCGTTCATTCGCACGATTGAGTTCTCATTCGTATCCAGTGTTCGCTCGTCTTCATACGGTCTTCCAACCAGGCGACTGGGTTCCAATCGTACGACTGAACCTCCATTCGCACTCAGTCGCCCGATTAAACTCTCATTCGTGCGATTGAGCCATGCGATTGAGCCCATTCGCCTGAAACGAATCAGCAGCTGTGTTCTTGACGTTTTTGATCCAAACTTACTCAAAATTTGAGTTTTAGCCATCCAAATCATATCATATTTAAAACAGATCTTATACACATCGTTTATAATGGTTTCGGATCATTATTTCATCAAAACTTCACAAAACTTAGATTTGAATTCCTGGATTTTAAATTCAGAAATAAACCAGACCAATTTACTGATTTAAACAAGTTATTGGATCAAATTCAATCATACACACAGCTTATAACATCTCCGGATTAATCCGTGATGTTCAAAACTTACCAAAACGGAGCTTCGCCTAATCAGTTTCGTGAGAGCAGGGTTTGGGTGTGAAGGGGACAAGAGAACAGAATAGGTGCAGATAGAGATCTGCCCTTAAACCCCCTACACCGCCCCATTTATCCATACACTTAATCTTAACCACCTCATCTTCAGTCGCACGACTGAACCATTCGTACGACTGAACTGTGCGATTGAAGCTCATACGCCTACGATTTGTACGACTGAGTCTCAATCGCACATAAGGGGTGCGACTGAAGTTCATTCGCATATGACTTATGCGACTGAACACTTAAACACTCAATCAACTCAACTTAATTTAATTAATTATAACTATAATATAATTTACAAGTCCGGATTTAGAAACCGGATGTTACAACTCTCCCCCCCCCTTAAATAGGTTTCGTCCTCGAAACCAACTATTCGAACAACTGGGGTAATCTCTCTTCATCTCCTCTTCTGACTCCCAAGTGAAATCCCCTAAGTGAAATCAGACCCCTTTCTATTCGACCACTGCACTTTAACTAACTCATAGTTTTATTCCTTAGCCTTTTCACCTTTCTGTCTACTATAGCGGTAGGTTTCTCAACATAGTTTAACTTATCATCCACTTCTATATCATCCAAAGGTACATAAGCATCCTCATTGGCCAAACACTTGCGCAACTGTGACACGTGAAAGGTTGGGTGGATTCCTTGCAACTGATTGGGTAATTCTAGTTTATAGGCCACTTCCCCAATCCGTTCTATAATGCTAAACGGTCCTATAAACGAGGACTTAACTTTCCCCTTTTTCTAAATCTGATAATTCCCTTCCAGGGAGATACCTTCAACATAACTCTATCTCCTACTTCAAACTCTATATGCCTTCGCCTTTTCTTTATAAGATTTCTGTCGATCTTGAGCCGCTTTAAACCGAGCTTTGATCTGATCCAATTTCTCATTCGTAGCCTGTACAATTTCCAAACTGCCTAACTCTTTCTGCCCAACTTCTCCCCAGCATATGGACTCCTGCACTTTCTGCCATATAACATCTCATAAGGGGCTCTCTCAATCGTAGAATGATAACTGTTATTGTAGGAGATTCAACTAATGGCAGATGACTATCCCAGCTACCGCCGAAATCTATAACACAAGCTCGTAACATGTCTTCAACTGTTTGGATAGTCCTTTCAGTCAGCCCATCAGTTTCTGGGTGGAAAGACGTGCTGTGTAACAGACGAGTACCCATATCTTTATGAAACTTTCTCCAAAACCTCGAGGTAAAACGCGTATCTCTATCTGACACAATAGACAATGGTACCCCGTGTCGAGTAATAATCTCTCGAATAAACAGTTCTGCTAATTTCTCAGAGTTATACGTTTCCTTGATTGGTAAGAAATGCCCACTACGTGTCAATCTATCTACTATGACCCAAATGGTATCATAACCTTTAGCTGTACGCGGAAGCTTGGTTATGAAATCCATTGTCAATTCCTCCCACTTCCATTTTGGGATCTCTAAGGGTTGAAGCTTACCATATGGCTTTTGATGCTCAGCTTTGACCTGAAGACACGTCAAACACCTATTCACATACTGCATCACATTAAACTTCATACCGGGCCACCAATATGCTTGTTTTAAATCCTTGTACATCTTAGTAGCACTAGGATGTATAGAATATCTGGACTTATGAGCTTCATCTAACACCAATTCCCTCATCTTAATAGGAACCCACATACGACCACATTTCGTTTTAACCCCAAAGCTAGTTTCTTCCAGATCCTTTGTTTGACCCTTCATTCGTTCCTGCTTCACATTCTCTTCTCTCAAGGCTTCTAATTGAGCTTCTCGTAACTGGTGCATAAAATCTGGGGTTATTACTAACTTGTATGACTTAACTCGAATTGGAGGATGTTCATTCTTTCGGCTTAATGCGTCAGCAACTACGTTTGCTCTACCAGGATGGTAAAGTATTTCACAATCATAATCTTTCACCAACTCTAACCATCTCCGCTGTCGCATGTTCAATTCCTTCTGATCAAAGAAATATTTTTAAACTCTTATGATCCGTGTAAATTGTACATTTCGCCCCATATAAATAATGCCTCCATATCTTCGAGACAAATACCACTGCTGCCAGTTCTAGATCATGTGTCGGATAATTCTTTTATGTTCTTTTAATTGTCTGGAAGCATAAGCAATTACTCGTCCCCTCTGCATTAAAACACAACCTAAACTTTGATACGAAGCATCTGAATAAATCACCAAATCTTCATTTCCATCTGGCAATGACAATACTGGTGACTGGGTTAATTTCTGCTTCAATTCTTGAAATGCATTTTCTTGTTCTGGTCCCCAAACATATTCTTCATTCTTCCTCGTAAGTTTCGTTAACGGGGATGCGATTTTGGCAAAATCCTGAATAACCTTCTATAATAACCAGCAAGACCCAAGAAACTACGGACCTCAGATGGCGTCTTTGGAGGACTCCACTTCACTACTGTTTCAATCTTAGTAGGATCTACTAAAATACCCTCTGCATTGATCACATGTCCTAAAAACTGTACTTCTCGTAACCAAAACTCACACTTAGAAAATTTGCATAAAGCCTTTCTTTCTTCAATCTTTCCAACACTTCACGAAGATGGCAAGCATGATCTCCCTCATTCTTCGAATAGATCAGTATATCATCTATAAACACAATTACTGATCTATCTAACACTGGCTTACACACTCTATTCATCAAATCCATGAAAGCAGCAGGGGCATTCGTCAACCCAAAAGACATAACCAGAAATTCATAATGACCATAGCGGGTACGAAACGCTGTCTTAGGTATATCTTCTTCCTTGACTTTCAACTGATGATATCCCGAACGAAGAAGGTCTATCTTAGAAAACCAACTGGCTCCCTGTAGCTGATCAAACAGATCATCTATTCGTGGGCGGGGATACTTATTCTTTATTGTCAACTTGTTTAATTCTCTGTAATCAATACACATACGCATACTCCCATCTTTCTTCTTCATAAACAATACTGGAGCGCCCCACGGGGAAGAACTGGGTCTAATGAAACCTCTTTCTAGCAAGTCTTCAGTCTGTTTCATTAACTCCTTCAATCCGATGGAGCTAGTCTATAAGGTGGCTTAGCAACTGGCTTAGCAACTGCCTTAGCTTAGCAAGCCTTAGCACCCGGAACCAAATCAATTCTAAACTCAACTTCACGATCTGGAGGAATACCCGTAATTCTCTGGAAACACATCTACAAAATCTCTAACCACGGGAATGTCCTCTATCTTTCTTACAGGCTTTGAGAATCAATTACATATAGCAAGTAAGATGCACACCGCGGCTCATTAACTTATCAGTTTTATCATAGATATATTTCACAGTTGACTCCTCTCTATCACGATATACGTTAATCGTATTCCCATCTGGTGCTCTTAATTGAATTAACTTCTTATTACATACAATATGGGCTTCATGGTTTGCCACCAATCCATACCCAAAACTACATCAAATCCTCCTAACACCATAGGATATAGTTTAACAGGCAACCTATATCCGTCTAATTCAATATAACAACCATAAATCATACTACTAATCATCACAGATCTATCATTAGCAGTTTCAACACAAAAGCTACCTCTAGTGGTCGAACTCTCACATGCAAGCATAGGGCAAAAATCAATAGATACAAAACTTCCACTTGCACCAGAATCAAATAACACATTAGCTGGAATTCCATTCACTAAAAACGTACCTGAAACTACATCTGGCAATGCTTTAGCCTCACTGGCTTTCATAGAATATGCTCGCCCCTTGGCCACACTCGATCCTTCTCCTGACCCTTTCATCGATCTAACCGGTTCAGGCTTTCTAACTACCAACTTTGGACATTCACTTCGGATATGCCCCATTTCTCCACACTCATAACATCTACGAGGGCTTCATTACATTCATTAGCATAATGTCCCATCTTTCCACATCTAAAACAATTCCCGCTACCCATCATACATTCACCCTGATGTAGCCTACCACATTTCCCGCAACGTGGCAGCTCATTTCTGGCATTCCTCGGAATTTGACCCCTTCAAACCTACTTTTCTTTGGAAGCTTGGGTTCTCAAATCTCTTTGCACTACAGGTTCTTTACGCCTCCTTTTATCCCTTCCGGAGGCAACATTACTACCATAAACTTCTTGATACATATCTGCAGCTAAGTTTACCGTCAACTGGTAACTATTCGGAGCAGATGATCTAACCAACTTTCTAACCTCCTGAGGCAACCCCTGTGTATACCTCAAAATTTCTTCTCTTAGGACCACCAAATGAGGCACCAATCGTGCATCTCTTCAAATTTAGACGTGTATTCCTTATGAGACATTTACCTGCCTGAAACTGCAAGAAACTCATTCTATCGATCCATCTCGCTTCGGACAAAAACTGTCTGACACTAACTTTCTAAATTCAGGCCACAACATTTTTGTCAGTAGCCTCCTCGCCTAACGTCTGGATAATCGTATCCCACCAATACAGAGCTCACCTACAAATGAGTGGGGTGAAACTTTACCTTCTGATCCTCCCTACACTCACTCAATTGATCACGGCTTCCATTTCACGAAGCCATTTATAAGTGGCTACCACATCCATAGCCCCAGAAAATCGTTGGAGGATTACATTCTTTAAACTGACTGTACGTAACTCCCTTTCTCTCACTAGACCCCCTCAGCTTTATCAACATTCCTACTTTCATCAGGTCTAGCCGCATTAAGGCTTTACGAACCTCCTCACAATCACATCATGGAATTGCTGCCTCGTCATACTAAGCACCTCGGTGCCTCATCAACATTTCTTTCCGAGGTTCCACCTTGCATTCTTTCACTCTCCCTATCAGCCATAACCTATTAAAACGAGATCGGGATTATTTGGTACTCGCATGTAAGTATATAACCAGATATTAATAGTAAAGTAAATTATTAATAATGTTGGCCAGTACTATTAATTGTTTACTTTACTTTTATTATTCTCGTTATTCTTCTCATGATAGTCCCATCACCTTCTCTTGTTTTAATAAACTATTCAATCTAGCTATCCCTGCTGGCATATCTATTTTCTAGTTAAAGTCTAGTTATTATGACACCTAGATCCCTTTCACTACTGCTCTGATACCAACCTGTGACGCCCTAAACCTTTATACACTATTATATATTAACCCAACTTTTTTAAACATTTTACATAAGATTGTATTAATTTACATTGCCCTATTTACATTATTAACAAGCCCTAAATCCTATGCCAGCAGTTGCTCCAGGATAGCGTCCTCATCAGCTCATACTGCTTTCCTCTATTATCAGAGGATCCCTCCTTACCTAGCACACACACAACACACTCAAAACACAGATAAACTGGTGAGTTCTAATTTTCATTAAAACATTAATAATATTTTCACACACACCACTTCTATCTTTTTTGGCAATATTATAAATTCAACTTTATCATTTCTGTCCCACTGGAACCTGTCCCATCGAACGTCGGTTGCCCACATCTAGCAACTACCAGTTCCCCATACCCAGTAACGTCGGTGCCCACATCCAGCAACTACCAGTACTACACTCAGAAACATCATTGCCCACATCCAGCAACTACCAGTTTCTCATACTCGGTAACCAACACACTCAAAACATCAGATAAACTGGTGAGTTCTAATTTTCATTAAACATTAATAATATTTTCACACACACCACTTCTCTTTTATTGGCAATATTATAAATTCACTTTTATATTATTCGTCCCACTGGACCTGTCCATCGAACGTCGGTTGCCCACATCTAGCAACTACCAGTTCCCCATACCCAGTAACGTCGGTTGCCCACATCCAGCAACTACCATACTACACTCAGAAAACATCATTGCCCACATCCAGCAACTACCATTTTCATACTCGGTAACGTCGGTTGCCACATCTAGCAACTACGGGTACCATACCCAGAGACGTCGGTGCCCACATCTAGCAACTACCAGTCCCCCATACCCAGTAACGTCGGTGCCATATCTAGCAACTACCGGTTACTATCTCTCATCAGTAGGATGCCAATAATCATCTAGGGTCGTCACCACAAGATGTTCATAAAGCTGAGTGATCGTCATCATCCTATCAAACTGTACAGTTTCACACCCAGGCATCTTACCCTAACTGGCCTGTTGAGATTTACATCATATTACATTTCAAAAACATTTCTTTTATTTATTGCCAATATTATCACATTCACTCACACCCCACACATTCTTTCTTTTAGCACCAGTTTTAACATATTTTCATTAATCATCACACCCCATCGACCCATTGGAATCATTACCATCACGTAATGATTAACAATGTTCAGATGACTATCTTTTACACCCTACCTGACACATTGCAATCATTACCATCATGTAATGATTGACGATGTTCAGGTAATCATTATTACCCCCACTTTCCCTCTAACAGCTTGACAAACTGTGGTTAGAAACATCCATCATTACTATCACAATTCTGGTACTAAAACATTCAATTCATTTATCAATATGTGTGTGCTAGCCCGAATGTTAAAACCAAACATTTAAAAAGGCTTAGAACTCACCTTATCAATTTCCTCACCACAGTCTACACAATCCACGTACCAAGATAACTAGTCCTTCCTCTAATCAAGGTATATCTAAAGCAATAAACCCTGATTCAATAACTTATTCTCAAACAGGCCCTCATGCGATTGAACACTTATGCGAATGAGCAATCATGCGACTGGACCTATGCGAATGAACCATACGACTGAAACTTCAGTCGTACGACTATCCGTTCATTCGCACGATTGAGTTCTCATTCGTATCCAGTGTTCGCTCGTCTTCATTCGGTCTTCCAACCAGGCGACTGGGTTCCAATCACACGACTGAACCTCCATTCGCACTCAGTCGCCCGATTAAACTCTCATTCGTGCGATTGAGCCATGCGATTGAGCCCATTCGCCTGAAACGAATCAGCAGCTGTGTTCTTGACGTTTTTGATCCAAACTCACTCAAAATTTGAGTTTTAGCCATCCAAATCATATCATATTCAAAACAGATCTTATACACATCGTTTATAATGGTTTCGGATCATTTTCATCAAAACTTCACAAAACTTAGATTTGAATTCCTGGATTTTAAATTCAGAAATAAACCAGACCAATTTACTGATTTAAACAGGTTATTGGCTCAAATTCAATCATACACACAGCTTATAACATCTCCGGATTAACCGTGATGTTCAAAACTTACCAAAACGGAGCTTCGCCTAATCAATTTCGTGAGAGCAGGGTTTTGGGTGTGAAGGGACAAGAGAACAGAATAGGTGCAGATAGAGATCTGCCCTTAAACCCCCTACACCGCCATTTATCCATACACTTAATCTTAACCGCCTCATCTTCAGTCGCACGACTGAACCATTCGTACGACTGAACTGTACGACTGAAGCTCATACGCCTACGATTCGTACGACTGAGTCTCAATCGCACATAAGGGGTGCGACTGAAGTTCATTCGCATATGACTTATGCGACTGAACACTTAAACACTCAATCAACTCAACTTAATTTAATTAATCATAACTATAATAATTTACAAGTCGGATTTAGAAACAGGATGTTACAGAAATAATAAAATGGGTATAGAAACACTCACTTGGCGATTAAGTATATATGGATGATTAATAAGAATAATAACAATCGGCGTTTCAACGACGATTCCTTTAGAAGGTACCTAAAACGTATTTATTACAAGATTAATAATAAGCTTAACAATAAACGTGAACTAGGGTTTTAGATGGAATTGGGGTTTTGACAAGTAATGAAATTACTTGTATTTCTATTTATTCGATAATAATTTGTTAATCTAAAATAATTGTTAAAGTATATTTTATAAGAAATTACATTTGTAAATAATCGTGAAAATATAAGATGTATAATTCTACAATTTACAGAACTATTTCATAATTAAACATGATATAGTGTCCATTTTATAAAAATAATTATTTATAAATATTTATAAATAATTTTTATAAATATTATTAAGGTTTTTTAACTAAAATAAATTTACAGAAATTATTATGTAACATTTTAAATAAGAAAAGTTTATAAGATTTATTTTTATAATTTTAAGAATTTTCTGAAATTTTTAGAGGCTTAAAAGTATTAAAAAAATTAATTGAGGGTGCCCGGGTTCGAACCCGGGACCTCAAGGTCTTGCATGCTTGTAACTATCCAGTGAACCAAAGGCCTTAGCCGCGATAGGATTCTGTTTCAAATTGTCTTAAACACCATTCTATTGAAACCCCAATCCCAATCGAGCCCTAGGTTCGAATCCCTCCCAATTAAGGTTCAATTCGTTTTCAAATGCATCTGCAATCATAGGGCTTTTATGCCCGTGTATAACGAATATGTATGTATGTTTAATTACCGTTTTGGTGATGGATTGAAGACCAACAGAATGAAGAACAGGTCGCGGCACAGATGGTGCTCGATAGGTGACCCATCCTTGATAAAAACCAAATTAAATTGGTAGGAAGTTTCGTATGTTGATCTAGATTAAAAGCCCTTTGTAATTTGAAGGTTGAAGCTCGGTTGATGGTGTTTCATAGAATTGCAGGTCGCGATTTTGAGAGGTTCGAATGGATGAATTCAATGTGTGTGTGTTCCGATTGGAATTGCAGGTTGCATTCCATTTATAGGCTGATAAAGTTCAATTTGATTGAATCAATTTATTTAAAGTGGTGTTTGAGTGGGGTAATTAACCGTTGAACGGTCGGGAATAAAGTTGGATCCAATGTTGTGCGGTAATTCGATGATTAACGCGTGTTTATTGATGCATTGGATTCGAGTCTTGTCCACGAACGCATTGGAACGGTTTCGGGGTTAAAAATTGAATAATTTGGGCGTTTTGGCCTCGCCGGAGTGTCGCCGGAGATTCGCCGGTGAACAGCCGGATAATCGGGGTGGGGGGTGGATTTAAAAAAATTACACAAATGGTCCCTCGACTTTAGATTGTGTTATTTTATGTGAAAATTCTTTTGAAGTTTCAGAAATGACAAAATGCCCCTGGACTTTATTAATTATATTATTATTATTATTATTATATTATTATTCTTAATATTATTATTAGTATTATTATTATTATTATTAACATTATTATTATATTATTATTATCATTGTTATTATATTATTATTATTTATTATTATTTAGCATTTAAAAGGTATTTAACATGCCGTGAAATACGAGATGTTACAGTCTCCCCTACTTTAGGAAATTTCGTCTCGAAATTTATTTACGAGGAGGCTGAGACGACAAGATGAGGACGCTGGGATTTCATTTGATCCTCACGTTCTCAAGTAAAATAGAAGGTGAGCATGAAGCCTCAGATAGATCATAGTGATTGTCTTTTTCTTTCTTGATGCAGTTTGTGTTCTCACTTTCTGAGGTACATTGAAGAACTTTCAGGTTTGATAAGGTATCAAAAGAAGAAATTTATCATCGATTAAGCTGACCGCTTTAGTGTTTACTTTATGTGCAATGGCAGAGCCATTAGAGGTAAAAAGAGAGTCTAAAGTGTGTGGCTTCAAATTCGCTTTATAAACTTTACGTGATTAAGAATGAATGCTAATTATCGTATAAATACAACGTGTTCGTCTCCCTACTTTAAAGAATTTCGTTCCAAAATTAAGAATAATCTAGGCGAAAAAAATACGGGTATCTCTCCTTCATATGATCCTCCCGCTCCCACGTGAACTCGGCTCCACACTTGTTCTCCCAACGAACCTTGACAATTGGAGTAGTTGTGGTCTAGTCTACTTCATGATGCGATCCATAATCTCGACAGGTTTCTCGATGAAGTGCAATGACTCGTCGATCTGAATGTCTTCTAGTGGAACATGCAGACTCTCGTCGGCCAAACACTTTCTTAAATATGAGACATGGAACACAGGATGAACTCCACTAAGGTCGTAAGGTAGTTCCAGTTTATAAGCCACTTTCCAACCCTTTTCAGGATTTTGAATGGTCCTACAAATCTTGGAGCTAGTTTGCCTTTTTCCAAAGCGAATAACACCTTTCCATGGTGAAACCTTAAGAAGAACCATATCACCAACTTGAAACTCCAACAGCTTACGATGCTTATCGGCATAGCTCTTTTGTCGACTTCTTGCCACTTCAAGGTTCTTGCGGATTGTAGCGACTTTATTGGTGGTTTCTTGTATAAGTTCAGGACCAGTGATAAAGTTTTCACCAATGTCAGTCAACAGATCGGTGATCGGCATTTACGACCATAAAGTGCTTCGAACGGTTCCATGATACTCGAGTGATAACTATTGTTATACGAAAATCCGCGAGCGGTAAATGCGTATCCAATTACCACCAAAGTCAAGGACACATAGTCGTAGCAAATCCTCAAGGGTTTGGATTGTTCGTTCGGTTTGACCATCATTTGAGGATGGTAAGCCGTACTTAAATCCAATTGAGTACCCAAGAGTTCTTGCATAGATGACCAAAAGTGCGAAGTGAAACGAGCATCTCGATCGGAAATGATGTGCAATGGTACGCCATGCCGACTCACAATTTCATCAATGTATATACGAGCTAGTCTTGAAACCTTGTAGGTGTCTCGTATAGGTATGAAATGTGCCGTCTTGGTCAAACGATCCACAATCACCATATACTATCATGACCACGAGGAGTACGTGGAACTTGGTTATGAAATCCATGGATACATGTTCCCATTTCCACATAGGGATTTCAGGTTGTTCAAGTAAACCACTTGTCATTGATGCTCGGCTTGACTCTTGCACACGTGAGACATTTGGAGAAACCGCGATATCTTTCTTCATTCTAGGCCACCAATATTAACCACGCAAGTCCATGTACATTTTATCAGAGCCAGGATGAATAGAATACGGGTGTGATGAGCTTCGTTCAAAATGATGTGTCGAAGTTTATCACGATTTGGGATCCAAAGTCGATTCAGAAAGTACCATAGGCCGTTTGGTTTTGCCTCCAGTTGTGATCGAACGTTAGACACCAAATCCTCATCATTCCTTCGTCGGTTATTGGCTTGTTGAGCCTTGCGAATGCATAACTCGAGATCTCTATCAATCCTTATGTTTTGGAGCATGAGAGTAGCCTCGTTAACATCCACACGAACTTCGGTATCAGATTCTCTTAAAGTGTGAAACACTGTCTTCGATCTCGGATTTCTTGCAGTGAGACGGTTTGTTATGGACCTTGCGACTCAGCGCGTCGGCTACAACATTCGCCTTTCCAGGATGATAGCGAATGTCACAGTCGTAGTCGCTGATTAAATCGATCCAACGTCTTTGTCTCATGTTGAGATCTTTTTGGTTGAACACGTGTTGGATACTTTTATGGTCAGTGTAGACTATGCATTGGTCCTATAAAGATGATGTCGCCAAATCTTCAAGGCAAAAACCACAGCACCAAGTTCAAGATCATGGGTTATGTAGTTCACCTCATGAACCTTCAATTGCCTCGACGCGTATGCTATGACTTTGCCTCGTTACAGGAGAACACAACCAAGACCTTGGTTTGAGGCATCACAATAGACGGTGAAATCATCGTTTCCATCAGGAAGTGTGAGAATAGGAGCGTTACAACCTTGCGCTTTAGGTCTCGAAGGCCTCTTCTTGTTCGGGTCCCCATTCAAAGAGTCAATTCTTGGGGTTAGTGCCGTTAATGGTTTAGTAATTTTCGAGAAATTTGCTATGAACCTACGGTAATATCCCGCTAAGCCCAGAAAAAGAACGAACTTCGGTTGGGGTGTGGGAACACACCAATTTTTCACGGCTTCGATTTTTGCAGGATCAACGTGAATTCCTCGGCTATTCACCACATGATGCCCTAAGAATTGAACCTTTCTAGCCAGAATTCACACTTGGAAACTTGGCGTATAATTGTTCTTTCCTCAAAAGTTCGAGAACTTGTCGCAAGTGGGTCTCGTGATCGATTTTCGTCTTGGAATAAATAAGAATGTCATCAATGAACATGATCACAAACTTATCCAAATACGGTCCACATACCCGATTCATGAGATCCTGAACACGGCAGATGCATGGTAAACCAAAAGGCATAAACCATGAACTCGTAGTGTCCATATCGAGTACGAAAAGCGGTCTTGGAATATCAGCATCGTGAACACGTAATGATGATAACCAGAACGTAGATCGATATTTGAGAATTGTGTTGCTCCTTGAAGTTGGTCGAAAAGATCATCGAATCGAGGGAGAGGGTAGCGGTTCTTGATAGTAAGCTTGTTAAGCTCATGATAGTCGATGCACATTCGGAACGAACCTCCTTCCTCTTCACAAACAAGACAGGTGCACCCCACGGTGATGAACTAGAGGGCGAATGAAACCCTTATCGGGTAACTCTTGCAGTTGGCTAGCTAATTCTTGCATTTTGGACGGTGCAAGACGATAAGGTGATTTAGCCACAGGGTTTGCACCAGGGATTAAGTCTATCTGAATTCAACTTCCCGCATGGGAGGTAGCCCTTTAAGATCCTCAGGAAAAACCTCGGAAAAATCCCGTACGACAGGAATGTCTTTCAATTCCTTACCCTTGGCTTTCGTATTAACTACATATGCCATGAAGGCCATGTAATTTTTACTAAGCATTTGCGGGCCTTGATGCAAGACATAAGTTGAGTCCTTGGGATGGTTTCTCACCGAACACTTTCAAAGTATCCCCAGATGGTAATGGTATACGGATGCACTTCTCAAAAACAAACGATCTCGGCATGGTGTTTGGCTAGCCGATCCATACCAATGATGATGTTAAAGCTTCCAAGTTTCATAGGAATAAGATCAATGGAGAATTCGTGTTCGTTAAGGATTATGATGCAATCACGTATTATGACGTCAACAACAATAGGTTTTCCATCGGCGATTCAAACGTGTAGGGTCTCTTCAGATTAATACGTGATTAGAAAGTATGGGCTCGAATTCTAACGACACGAAACTCTTATCCGCACCCGAATCAAATAATACAGATGCATAATGATCATTCACACGATACATACCTGTTTGGTAAAAAATTTCTATTATTGAACGATGAATACAAAGATGGAAATATCAATAATACAAGAAATGATTAAACGGGGTTTCAACGTCGTACCATTCACAACGTCATTGCTGACTTGTGCTTGGTTGGCGTCGATATTGAAAGCCCTTCACGAGCTGGTGGCACGTTGCCCGCATTGCGAGGACATTGCAGACGAATGTGCCAATCGCGTCGCAGTTATAGCAGGTCCGGTTGTTGAGCATTGCAGCGTTGTTTGGTGCCCTAAGACAGGTAGCCACCAGGTGTCCATATTCCACACAACGAGCAGACTCGGCATGAAATGTTGCTCGCATGATGGTATTGCAGTATTACACATGGGGTAGGGACCAACGTAGGCTCTTAGCCATGGAGCTGGGCACAGGTGCGGCGACAGGTACATTTTGTCTTGAGGTGGTGGGGTGTAGCCACGGCATAGTTGGTGCTGGTGTAAATTACGATTTCTTGTGTGTTGTTGTTGTGAGACGGTTCAGCTTTAGTCTCCTTAACAGTCTCAGTAGCGTCTTTTCACCTTCTTTGCATCCTTCATGACATGGTGCCTGCTCGTATATGATTATGGCAAAGGGAGCGGTGATAGTGATGGCTTCCTCCAAGGTTTTGGGTCGGCTGCCCACCACAGCATCTTGAATTTGGGGTGGTAACCCTTTATGAACTTCTTAATGTTTTGCAGGCGGACAGTGTCGACCATATGGGGCAATAGTTAAACTCAACTCATGATGCCTAGTTGAGTAGGGCCAAATGGTCACCACCATTCTTGCTTTAAGTTCCAAAATTCTTCCTCAACTTTTGCAGTTAGCTTCTTGGACAGGAATTTTGCGATGGCGATGTTCTTGAACTCTTCCCAAGTAAGTGCTAGAATAGCATCGGCTCCTCGATTCCTCTCTCGCTATTCACCAAGTAAGTGCCCTTTGTTGGAGCATACTAGTGGCATAACGAACCTTGAGTGCTAGGGACACATCACAGTTGGCGAAGGTGTTCTCCATGTTCTCGAACACTCAAGAAGACCAGTGGCTCCTTCCTTGCCACTAAAAACTAGTGGGCTTGCAAGAGCTAAAGTGCTGAAAGTGCAAGTTTGATTATTACGGCCTTGGGTTGCACTATTTTCCCCTGGCCGTTGTTGTGGTTTGCGATGTTGGCAATCATGGTGCTGTTGAGTTCAGACACCATATTCGGGATGACAGCAGCCATTCTTGAGCAATACTGGCGGCTAGTTTACGGCTGGAACTTCCATGCCTTGCAAGTTGACGAGACATGCTGGACATACTAAAAGTGAGTTAGTTACGGGTGAGGGTAACAAGGATAGTAGTAGTTTAGACAAAGGCAAGCTAAAGTTTGTAAGGTACACGGAATGATTCCATTTGGTAAACGTATTACATTTGGAACCGTGGAACGTCAAGTAAATTGACTCATTGCCTTAGAGATTTGTGTATTTTGACCATGGTTTATCACTCATCCCAGAAATCCCCAGGTAGCGTAACGGGTCTCACAATGAGATTTATACGAATACGCTTGCCTTAGCCCTCAGGCCTTTTTGCCAGGGAATCAGAATACAGGTGCTATGTGTCACATAAATTTCCTTGGTTTATAAAATCAAAACCTTGATGAGATTTGTATAGATAGACATACGTCTAAAGATCCAGATCATAAGTATAAGTATACGATTTCACATGTCGTCGAGATAAGATTTAGTGATTTTATGTTCGAGGAGAGTCAAAGATGAGTTTAGGGAGACAAGTAACTAAGTTTAGGCAATCCTATGCTAAGGCATCAAATTGCACATAAGAAAGCATAGCCTTATGTAACATGCAAACATGTATTTACAAGATAAAAAAATACTATAAGGTGCATGCATAAGCTATAGTCTAGGTCACCATTTCTAATAACCTAAATCCCTATAGTTATGGGCTTGATACCAATTGTCACACCCCAACCTTGACGGCGGAATCGTCGAGGTGTAAGAGTTACGATTGTTCACAGCCACATAACGTATTGCCTGAACTGTTAAAAATAAAAGGTCAACATAAAAATATTGGTGAGCATTCTATAGTTTCGAATACATAAGTATATAAAAGATGACAATCATGTGTAAATAGAGAACAAAGTAACTAAGGAGTAAGACAGAATGCACAATCAAACCTTACAAAGTTTTACAAGTTTCAAACGTGTACTTGGATCAACCAAGTTATAAGCATACGATTAGCTAAGTGTACTTGGATCAACCAAGCAGGCTGTCAGGCCCATAGATCTATGATGTCCACCAGGCTAGCAATAGTTAATGATTGTACTGTATTCAACATTACATGGTAGCTACAAGATTCAACTAATCACAACACACAAGTAAATTGTCATAAGTTTACAAGATTCAAGTGTTTAAGTGTAACGTTTATAATGTAACATGTTTCACCAAAAAGTGTGTGAATAATAAAATGGGTATAGAAACACTCACTTGGCGATAAATATATTTGGATAATTAATAGAAATAATAACAATCGTCGTTTCAACGAATTCCTTACAAGGTATCTAAAAAGTGTTTTTACAAGATTAATAATAAGCTTAACAATTAAACGTGAACTAGGGTTTTAGATGGATTTGGGGTATTGACAAGTAATGAAATTACTTATATTTGATTTATTCGATAATAATTGTTAATCTAAAATAATTGTTAAAGTATAACATTACATGGTAGCTACAAGATTCAACTAATCACAACACACAAGTAAATTGTCATAAGTTTACAAGATTCAACGTGTTTACAAGTGTAACGTTTATAATGTAACATGTTTCACCCAAAAGTGTGTGAAATAATAAAATGGGTATAGAAACACTCACTTGGCGATTAAGTATATATTGGATAATTAATAAGAAATAATAACAATCGTCGTTTCAACGAATTCCTTTACAAGGTATCTAAAACGTGTTTATTACAAGATTAATAATAAGCTTAACAATTAAACGTGAACTAGGGTTTTAGATGGAATTTGGGGTTTGACAAGTAATGAAATTACTTATATTTTGATTTATTCGATAATAATTGTTAATCTAAAATAATTGTTAAAGTATATTTTATAAGAAATTACGTTTGCAAATAATCGTGAAATTATAAGATGTATAATTCTACAATTTACAGGACTATTTCATAATTAAACATGATATAGTGTCTATTTTTATAAAAATAATTATTTATAATATTTATAAATAAAATTTTATAAATATTATTAAGGTTTTAACTAAAATAAATTTACAGAAATTATTTATGTAACATTTTAAATAAGAAAAGTTTATAAGATTTATTTTTATAATTTTTAAGAATTTTCTGAAATTTTTAGAGGCTTAAAAGTATTAAAAAAAATTAATTGAGGGTGCCCGGGTTCGAACCCGGGACCTCAAGGTCTTGCATGCATGTAACTATCCAGTGAACCAAAGGCCTTAGCCGCGATAGGATTCTGTTTCAAATTATTTTAAACACCATTCCATTCGAACCCCAATTCCCAATCGAGCCCTAGGTTCGAATCCCTCCCAATTAAGGTTCAATTCGTTTTCAAATGCATATGCAATCATAGGGCTTTTATTGCCGTGTATAATCGAATATATGTATGTTAATTACCGTTTTGGTGATGGATTGAAGACGAACAGAATGAAGAACAGGTCGCGGCACAGATGGTGCTCGATGGGTGACCAATCCTTGATAAAAACAAATTAAATGGTAGGAAGTTTCGCATGTTGATCTAGATTAAAAGCACTTTGTTAATTTTGAAGGTTGAAGCTTGGTTGATGGTGTTCCATAGAATTGCAGGTCACGATTTTGAGAAGTTCAAATGGATTGAATTCAATGTGTGTGTGTGTGTGTTTCGATTGGAATTGCAGGTTGCATTCCATTTATAGGCTGATAAAGTTCAATTTGATTGAATCAATTTGTTTAAAGTGGTGTTTGAGGGTTAATTAACCGTTGAACGGTCGGGAATAAAGTTAGATCCAATGTTGTGCTGTAATTCGATGATTAATGCGTGTTAGTGATGCATTGGATTCGAGTCTTGTCCACGAACGCATTGGAACCGGTTTCGGGGTTAAAAATCGAATAATTTGGGCGTTTTGGCCTCGCCGGAGTGTCGCCGGAGATTCGCCGGTGAACGCCGGATAATCGGGGGTGGGGGTGGATTTAAAAAAATTACAAAATGGTCCCTCGACTTTAGATTGTTGTTATTTTATGTGAAAACTTCTTTTGAAGTTTCAGAAATGACAAAATGCCCCCTGGACTTTATTATTATTATTATTATTATTATTATTATTATTATTATTATTATTATTATTATTTTATTATTATTATTATTAATATTATTATTACTATTATTATTATTATTTAACATTATTATTATTATATATTATATTATTATTATTATTATTATTATTATTATTATATTATTATTATTATTATTATTTAGCATTTAGAAGGTTTATTAACATGCCATGAAATACGAGATGTTACAAAAGCTTAAAAATGCATCATGTATTCTCACCATCAAATTGAAGGGGTGTGAAAAATATTCATTCTATTTCTGTCAATTTGATTGCTCTTTATTTTTTTCTTTTTCTAGGTGCATTCACGTTTGGGCTTGTAGCTGGGCTGCAGGGCTGTTGATAATGGGCCGCTGTGTTTCTGGGCTTCGAATGTGTTCCGGTCTTTAGGGCTCGAGTGTTGCTGCCTTTATATAGTTCGTGTGTGGTGGTTGTGGAGCATTCTGAACATTCTAAACAGCAATCTCAACTTCATACCTCTCGCCTCTCTAAGGTTTCTGCTTAGATCTCAAGTTCTTCCTTGAATCGTCTTGTATTTGTTTAGATCTAAGTCATTACATCAATGTCTTAGATTATCAGATTGTTTTTCTTAGTTTAGAATCATTTTCATCTTGTATGGATTTCGTTCTTATACTTTGGATCGATTTCTTCTTGTTCTGGTGGTTTAAACTGTTTAGTAGAGATTTTGACATATTAGTTATTCACTTGCTAAAACTAAGCCTAGGGACGTTCAAATAACTCGTGGCTCGAATATCGCTTGAAAGAAGGTCGAATAAATTCGCTCTAAAAGACTCGTAAGACAACCCATTTCAGCTTGTTTGAAAACTGAGTCGAGTCGAGCCAAACCCTAGCTCAGCTTGATTCGATTCGGCTTGTTACAACAATAATTTCGCGTGCGGCCTAATACCATGAATATCCATGAATATTTAATTTATACAAAACGTGGAGTAGGTTTTGTAATTAAAGTCATGCGGCTACTATAATTAAATTGTTTTAGTTATCTATATATATATATATATATATATATATATATATATATATATATATATATATATATATATATATATATATATATATATATATATATATAGGGTTAGGATCATTACAGAACCACTATTTATTTTCAAAAGTACAGAACCATTGATTTCATAAATGTATATTAAGTCTGGTAATACTTAAACTATTTTACATATGTGTATATCAGACATGTAACAATAATTATAAAAACAACTAAATATCACTAGGTTAACTTACATCTATGTCAATCAATGGTTTATAATTTACATTTATGTAAATGAATGGTTCTTTTGGTTCTGAAAATAAAAGATAGTTCTGTAATGATCATGATATATATATATAATATATATATATAGGGTTAGGATCATTACAGAACCACTATTTATTTTCAGAACTACAGAACCATTGATTTCATAAATGTATATTAAGTCTGGTAATACTTAAACTATTTTACATATGCGTATATCAGACATGTAACAATAAATTATAAAAACAACAAATATCACTAAGTTTAACTTACATCTATGTCAATCAATGGTTTATAATTACATTTATGTAAATCAATGGTTTCTTTTGGTTCTGAAAATAAAAAATAGTTCTGTAATGATCATGATCATATATATATATATATAATATATATATATATTATATTATATATATATATATATATATATATAATATATATATATATATATTCTGTTTATCTTATCAATCGATCATAACATTGTTCTGATAATTTAATTTCCGTTTATAAGAACAAGTTAAACAACTATGTACTTCAAAATATAAACTATAAAATATTGTTTCCAAATATTGTTTCCAAGACCATTGGAATGTTTGTTGACACATCAAGTACTAACCAAAAAATATAATGACATTAATAACACGTTGATCAAGTTTTATAAATGGAAATACAAATAAACAATATTTATTGTTGAAGTAACACATAAATAAACAATTTTTTATCGTCCGTTTTAGAATTTTGAATCACGTACCACTTTTATAATTAATAGATTAGAGAGAGCGAGAGAGATTTATAAAGGTTTTTCTGTTCTACCAAAAAATTTAGGAAAACTATCATTGAAAAAATAATTCTAAGTCAAACCCTTGTGGGTCAACATTTCTCTCATAGTTCTTGAATGCATCAACTTTGACCAAAATCCACCTTTCTTCTTCGCATCATCTTCCAAAATTTTTTCACTAACAAACACCATAGATTTGCTCTTGTTTAGCTTACTCTTCAGGATTGAAAGATGCGATTTTCGGTAATCATGCATGGGTGATGCCGTGTTTGACAAGTCACCAGACGAAGAAGAAACCGAAGATATGGAAGAGACAGAAGAAGTATTTGACGAGGAAGAGGCGCATGTGGTAACGCGTGATGACGATCTAGATATCTTTAATAATCTTTCTCGTAAACACAACGAACAAACTCCTTGAGGTTGTTGGTGTTTTGGGTGTTTTTGCATTTTGTTGACGATGAAGATGTTCTTCTTTTGTTGTTCATTGTGTGTGTGTGCGCGCCACGTGTGGTGTGTTTTTAGGGTAGTTTTGGTTCGATGGGTTGTGGGTTTTGTGTGTATTATAGAGTTTTTAGACTCAGTTTCCATGAGGCTTCATGAGAGTTTCAGTGAGAGTTGCATTAAAATTACTTTCTTTGACTGTTTTTTGTGATCTTTGAAAAGTCAATATAGGCTATAGTTTTAGATTGACTACAACCTAATGCTCGAATGGTCCAATGTGTTTTTGTGCAATTAATATTATTAATAATATTTATACATAAATAAATTAATTTAGGTTGTATTTTATCTCTTAACATATCTAAAAGTAAAAGCACTAGATAATAGGTTGTTATTAGGGGACTAGCTCGAGTGGTCGAGGCACAAGTTTTTTAAGGGGAGATTACGGATGCTATCCTAAGCAAAGCGTGTAGGGCACAGTTTATGAGTTTTAACTTAGGAGATTTTCGATGTTGTCATGTTTATCGTAGGAAAATCGTAAGTGTTGTTACTAAAAAGAGGATAAGAATGGCAAAAGCATGTGTTGACCATATATTTAAGGTAATGCCCCTCGTAACTAAACTTTCTGCAAAGAGCCAACCAGAGGCAGATTATATGTTAACTGGTGTTCCCTTCAAACCAATCATTAAAAAGTATAATGGCTCCATAAGAATACTCATTTAATCATGTGACGTGTCATATGATGACTAGGTGCTTGCTTTTTAGCTACATGCTTTCCTCGTGCAATCAAAGAGTGTATGGCAACCTTTTTATAGTTAAAGTTTCATTGAATGTAAGAAGCTAGCCTTTAGATTACAGGCTTGCCTTTAAAGACAAGAACAAATATAACCTAAAAACAATCACGTCACAATTAAATGACACGTGACATGATATAACTGAATATTCTTATGACACATTTTCTACCTTAAATCACTATGGGTGTACTTGACAAAATAGAATTAGCTCACTGTTGATAGGTTTGTTTATTTTTAAGGCCCAAAAAGTCGATATGCATTTTTTACAAAAAGAATAATCGACATTTCATATTGATGATTTTCTAACATAAGGAGGGGTACAAAGTAGGTGAAAGTCACAATGTGTATTTCTAGGTCTGAAAAGATCATAAATTGTTTTATTTAATTGAATTAAATAATTATAACTTTAATAGAGTTTATAGTCATATTAATATTTAATAATTTAATAAAAACTCTGGCACGTAAATACTTAAATCCGTGTTTCACAGACAAAAGTTTTTGAATTATTTATATGAAATATAGAAGTTAACACGTAGAAGACAATAAGATATAACTAAAGAATATAAGAAGTGAATCCAAAATAAAGTAAATAAATATATCTATATCTTATACCAACAAGAATTAAATATCTTCAGTTAGAATGTAGAGTTATATGTAAGGAGACTTGGTCCACTCTTTGGAAGTCAAGTTTATGTGTAGATCACGTCCAATGTGAACAAGATATTATCAGTTGAATTGAACTAAACTTGATGTTTACTTTCATCATTCCTCTTTAGTTAGGGTTGTAAACGAGCCGAGCCAGAGTGAGTTTCGGGCTCGGCTTGTTTGAAAACCGAGCAGTGCCGGCTGGGCTAGTTTTATTTTAACGAGCTCAAAATCCGAGCTCGGGGCTCAGCTCGTTTATAAACGAGCCGAGCCGAGTCGAATCGGCAGCCGAGCCGAGTCGAATCGGCTCGCGAGCCAATTTATGTATTTTTTAAGAATTTTTTTTATTAATTTTTTGTATATTCGTGTGTATATTATATATTATATATATATATATAAAATAAATTATATTTTTACATTTGTTTATCTTGACTCCCAGTGGCGGAGCTTGAACATCTTCACAAGGGGGGCGGAGGCGAAATTATTTTTTTAGGAGGGGCGAACTCGATATTTGTAAAAAAATTTACACTACCGGACCAAAAAATTACACTACCAGGCCAAAAAATTATACTACCGACGAAATAAGAGGGAGGCGGCGCCCCCCCCCCTCCCCCCCGGTCTCCTCTATCCTCCGCCCCTGCTTGATTCGTTGAAAATAATATATAGAATTGTTATTTCAATAAGTAAATCATGTTTTTATACTTTTGTAATTAATAATTAATTTCTCAATATAAATATGAAAATAACCTTATATGTATGATTTATTTTATATAAAATGTCATTATTTTGATTTATAATTTATAATTATGGTTTAAGTTTAAACGAGCTAATGAGCAAGTATACGAGCTAGCCACGAGCTGAGCTGGCCTTGGCTCGGGCTCAGCTCGTTTACAAAAAGAGCCGGTTCGACTCGGCTCGTTTATAAACAGCCGATTTCGAGCGAGCTCCCGATCCATGTGATTTTATAACAGCGTTACTATTTACTAGTGTCCATTCTCATATCAATTAATATAAAATCAAATATGGATATCACTGTGACAACCCTAAAATTAAGGTTAGACAAGTTAAGAAGATTCTTATACATATTACATTAATTGACTAACATCTTATGAATTATATGGGTTTTAGTGTATATATAGATGTGTTGTGTGTGTGTGTGGTACGTATGCATGCTTGCATGCATGCATGGAACTTACGTGTGCATGAATTCATATACCTAATATTCTTATGACAACTATTATTTGATTAGTTATCTCATGGTTTTAACACCATTCATACACCAATGATTATGAACAACCCAACTAACACCACAATACAAAGAAAACATCAAAGATAACTTAGCATCAAATGAATCTAAGTAAACCTTAACACTTCACCCTAACTCAAGCCTCAACCTTAATCATTAAAGGATTAGAACACCCACAAACACACCCTAAGCTCGGGATTAACATCAACCGGCCTAAGGACACCTCACCACCCTATGAAGCCACCGCCTTGCATCCCAAGTTCAAGACCTTGACACCTAGTTGACTACTCACCAAAGCTAGTATATAGCCATCATGATTATGCCATTAATGGCAACCGGCCGATAATCCATATACCGTCACCCTCGGCCACTTCACAACCACAACACCACCACCATCTCTACTCCTTCACCTCTCGGTTCACACACCACCATACCACCACAACCGCTTCGACCACTACCCCTTCCACACCCTTTCAAGCTCTCGACTCTTGCTCACAAGTATCACCCCGTGAACCACAGGAAACCACCGCCACCACCACACTTCTACACCCTCTCGGTATCATAGCTATCAAATACCAACAACTTCAACCATTGCTGATCAAGCTCAAAGAGGATCATTCCAACCAGTTCATCAAGGAATAAAGAAGCTACCATCAACTATCTTTCACCCTCTCCTTCTATCAAAATCAAGGTTCCAACTCCTAATCACTAACTAACTAAGTTTACAAGTTATATATGTGCTTAAACAACACATATAACCAATCCTTTGATTAAAACATGAAAAGTTCTTCATTAAACTTTACAAATACGTCATCTTTGTCCAAAAATTAGTAAGAAATGTTTAAGAATCTGAAAAATATGATAAACTATGAAATCAAACAAAAAGATTACAAATAAAGGGTTGAAATTATGTGTAATCTTGATAAATTTAGTTTATTACTTAAACGTCTGTGATTGTAGGAATAAAAACTTAAAACGTGTTAGAAATATTAGGAAAACACATTTGCAAATTTTGGGTGATTATGATAAGTAAAATAATTTATACAATTTATTAAGTTATTAAAAGAAAATTATCAACCAGACGAACCAAATCAATTAAAGAGCTCTAAAACTATATGATAATCCAGACATATTGTAGAAATTCCAGAATAAGTTTCATGATTTAATTCTTTCATATCATTGAGATTTATATTTCATACTATTCTGAAATAGAAAAATCAGAAGCAATATATAATCTTTAAAATAAATTATAAAAATTCACATAAATCATAAGATTATGATATTTATAATATGTGTAATTTGGTAATTTTTGCAAATGTATAACTATTTTTCCTGAATTTTTAAATTATTTGAAAATTACAGTAAATTTTTTACTATGAAACAAGTAATTTATGAGATACTTTGGACTATAAAACAAACGTTCTGGAAAAATTTGGGAATTTATCAATAACAGTAGCTATTTTTACCAAATTATCTTGAGTTTGTATTAATTCTAGCAAAATATCTGAAAGAGTTAATTACACAATAGTCCCTGTGGTTTACCGTGGTTCTCAGGTTTGGGTATTGTATTTTCAATTTGTAACGACTTTAGGTATTATGGCTAACTTTCGTTAATTTTTTTTAGTTAAATTAATGGTATTTTAGTCTTTTCACATTAAAGGGAACAATTTTACTATTTAACAAAATAAAGGACCATTATGTAATTAGTTTAAAACAAAATATTTAAACCCAAACCCACCCAACCCACCCATCGGTTCCAGACCACCGTCGGCCTCCACCCGCCGGCCACTGCCCAGGCAGCACCAAACCACCAAAGTTACAACCACCACCACCATTAGCACCGCCACCATATCAATCGCATAACCAAACCATCATCATCATCGCATCTTCAAGTGTCAATTCAGCCAATGTAGAAGCTTTTATCCTCCTCTTCTTCACCCCCCCTTCCACATCCCTCTGTTCATCTTCATCACCTCCATCATCTCTCTCCCATGGCAGAACACTCTCAACCTCATCATCATCAATCAACAATCTATCAGGTTGAACCCAATCTCTCTTCAACAAATCCCCCAATTTCTCTTCACCCATTAAACCCATTTCAGAATTTGATTGATAATCAGTGGTGTCTTCATTTTTCTCATCGTCATCGGAGCCCAACCCTAAATTCCGCAAACGGAGAACAATCCGGTCGATGGCGGTGGTTCGACCGCCGCCGGTGGTGGCAGCGGGCAGCGGCAACGGTGAAGTCGGAAGAATGGGAAAGTTCGGATCTTTTTGAAGATTCAGGCTCGACTGAAAGGTGTGGTGATGGTGGGGATGACCAATTGTTGAGCCAAGGGGAAGATGAAGATGAAGATGAAGATGAAGATGAAGATGAAGATGAAGATGAAGATGAAGATGAAGATGAAGATGAAGATTGGGTTTGTGGTGTTGGTGGTGGATTATTTGTGTTGGGTGATGCGATGGTGATGATGGTTATGCGATTGATATGGTGGCGGTGCTAAGTGGGTGGTGGCAGTAACTGTGGTGGTTTGGTGCTGGCCGGGGCGGCGGCTTGCGGCCGATGGTGGTCTGGAACCGATAGGTGGGTTGGGTGGGTTGGGTGGGTTTGGTTTAAATATTTTGTTTTATCTAATTACACAATGGCCCCTTTATTTTGTTAAATAGTAAAATTGTCCCATTAATGTGAAAAGACTAAAATACCCTTAATTTACTAAAAAATAACGGAAGTTAGCCATAATACCTAAAGTCGTTACAAATTTGAAAATACAATACCCAAACCAGTTACTAAAAAAGGTTAGTACCCAAATCTGGGAACCACGGTAAACCACAGGGAATATTTGTGTAATTAACTTTATCTAGAAATTAGTTATTAGTTGAAATTTTTTATATATTATAGACTTTCTGATGATGTTGCTATTAAACTTTTGAAAAATTTGAGTAATCATACTTATTGTTCTAAAAATTTTAACTAAGGTGATGAAATTTTAAAGAAATATTTTTTCTAACTTATAGTTAATTTTATAGGTTATCGCTGGAATTGAGGTGAGACTCATAGCCCTATTTTCATACTTAAAAAGTTTTTGAGGGAAAAAACATGCTGTTTTAACTGATGCATATGTATAAGATTTTAGAAATTTACTGTCATTATGTTAACAACTATTAATTCGAATGTGGAACCGTTGGGTAATATAGGTAGCGATACTTAGGAAATTATTTCCCGCACCGACATGATGAGTGTTTTGATGCTATATTATCTGATCTTTGTGATTTATATTTACAGTTATGAATCACCTATGTTATAAGTAGGTTTGGTTGTTATTTGCATCAGTATATGTATTTTGTTCAGGAAATAAACCTATGATCTCATTAATTTTATGTTGACTATTTTGAGTATGCTTTTTCAGGAAATTATGTCTAATAGCATTATGTTCTCATTTGATGTATATAATGGTGGGGTGAAATGGTGGGAAAAGTTTGTGTAAATCTAACCGTTAATCTGTACCATCTTAGCCTATCGGTGGACGCTCACTTCCATCGTCTCTGAAGATGTAGCAGTTAGATTAATATGTTTTTCTAATAGGGTTATATTAAATTTTATATACTAATGTTAATGTACCCCGAACTGGTGCTATGTATAAATATGAAAATGTATTATGTCTTTACGTGTAGTTTGTTAATTTTCTGATCAATGCGTATTGAACAAGCTAGTCACATCAAAAGCATTCCAGGCTTCCGCCGAGATGTGACTGGTTGGTATCAGAGCCATTGGTTATAGAGAATTAGGTATTATAAATGCCTAGACTATAACCATAACCTCGTATAATATAAAATTTTTAGCATGTTTTAGAAATATATACATACATCTTATGTGCATATATGAATCTTTATGGAAAATAATTGTGACTTCATATATACATTTAAATTCTATGTGCAACCAAATTAAAGTACGGAATTCGTCTTTGTGATACATCTATATGATATGTGAATTATTTGATGAAATTATTTGACTAACTGTTTTAGTAAAATTTATAAAAAAGAACTCTACAGCGATGTGTGCTTGTAATTCAGACAGTCACTATAGTGAAACTGATCCCTCAGAGAGCTCAGACCATAGCAATCTTAAGGAGACAACATCTGAACCAGAACCTCAGAATAATATGGAAACTTTCCAACCTGAGATTAATATTAACCCCAAACCAAAGTTTATGTTCGACACGCACCAATAACAGTCGGAGGTTATACAATTAAAACCCGCAGGAAAAAGGTATGACGTGGTGACAGATTTATGGTTAAGCAAGGAGAAAACTTGGAAATACAAAATTCTGATTTCCTCGAGGATGACGAAAAGGAGACTAAAAGGAAAAAGCTGGATAATGATCAAATAGAAACTACCCAGCAGACCCTTAAAAAGCTCAAGAAATACAACAAGTAATCCGGAAGATCTAGAAGGATGTTAAAAAATTAAAGACACCCAAGAAAAATATCTTTACAAGGATATGGAACTGGGTTTGCAAGAATTAGAAATTTTCTCCTAAATCTAACATGTCAAATATAGAATAAGAACTTAATGATATATATCTTTTGTGTTTGAAATCATTATCTGTTATGTGTTAGACAAAATTATACTAAAATTATAAATTCTTACTTTTTAATGTCGATCGTAATTAACTATAGTGAATCATGCCGCCAAAAAGAAACACTCAGCCCATACGAAGATCGGCGCGAGTTGGTCGGCCTAGAACCAGACTCGAAAAGGAAACTCCTGTGAACACTACTACAAATGAAAACGACAGGATTTCTCAATTAGTAACTCAATAAACAAAAGTTGCGATACCTACGTTGATAGCTCAGCTACAACAGAACCTGAATTTCGGAGTTACATCACACTGAAATGAAGAACCAGAGGATGCCAATATAGGGAACGACAAGAGCGCGCAGGAGATCATAAATGGAGTTACGAAGAGATGCTCCTACAAGACTTTTATGTCATGCAGACCTTGAGTATTTGATGGAAAAGGAGGAGTTGTACAAGCTTTGCGCTGGTTGGATGAGATAGAATCAGTATTAGAAATTAGTAATTGTGCCGACAATTACAAAACGCTGTTTGCCTCACATTCACTTAAAGGAGAGGCACAATCCTAGTGGAAAATGAAAATGCAAACAAAAGGGAGGCATGTCATAAACAGGATAAGCTGGGAAGAATTCAGGAATATGGTAATTGAAAAATATTGTCCTTATAATAAAATAGAAAAATTAGAAGCTGAACTCTGGGCATTAGAAATGAAAGGAGCAGCACATCGAGAGTATACTGATAGGTATAATGAACTCAATAGACTAGTGCCACACCTGGTAATCCCCGAAGCTAAGAGAATAGGAAGATATATTTGGGGATTAGTACCACAAATAAGGGGATTAGTTAAATCTGCAATGCCAAAGACTTTTCAGGAAGCAGTAAGCCTATCAGGAAGTCTAACTGATAAAATGATAAGAAATGGATCTTTAGGTAATCCAAAAACTAGAGAGAAAAGGAAATGGAATGACAATCACATGGAAGGGAAATTTGGAGGAAACCCCAGAAAAGATTAACCCGACAACCACAAAGGAATTTCTTAGGAATAGCGCAAGAAAAGAAATCACAGACGAAAGGTCAGCCGTGGTGCAGTACCTGTCAAATATATCACCATGGTAAATGCAAGATGGTAATCTGTTATAAATGTAAAAAGAAGGGATTCCCTACTAACCCTAAACCAGTTTGTTATCAGTGTGGAAATGAAAATCACTTTCGTAATGAATGTCCACAATTGAAGGGCAAGACTCCAGTCAACTAAAACAACCCCCGTGGAAGGGCTTTCATGATGCAAGCTGAAGAAGCTCGGCATGAACCGGAAGAAGTAACAGGTATGTTTCTCATTAACAATCAGTACACAACAGTGTTATTTGATACAAGAGCAACTCGTAGTTTCATTTCAATATATTTAGACTATTACTTAATCTAACCTCAGAGAAACTAAAGCACAAATATATGATAGAATTAGCTGATGGTAAAATAATTGAAGCTTGTGAAATCATTCCTAACTATACTTTAAATTTAGATGAGTATTGTTTTGATATAGATCTGATTCCTATTAAACTAGGAGGTTTTGATATAGTTGTGGATATGGATTGGTTAAGTAAGAATCAGACTGAAATTGTGTGGGGGAAAAGGATGATAAAAATTCCTTTGGTTAGAGAAAATAGAACACTCTGTTTGTATGGAGAAAAATTTACGGGTGCTATGAAGATAATTTCTTGTAAGAAAGCACAAAGATGTTTAAGAAAGAAATGCCTAGCTTTCCTGGCCCATATAGTTGATACAAAACTAGATAAGATAAATCTAGAAAGTGTCCCGATTATCAATGAATACCCGTATGTTTTCCCTGATGAGTTACCTGGTTTGCCATCCCCTCGTCAAGTAGAATTTAAAATAGAGTTAATACCAGGGACAGTCCCTATTGCTAAAGCACCGTATCATTTAGCACCAATAGAACTGAAAGAACTAATAATCAATTACAGGAATTATTGGATAAATGATTTATACGCCTTAGTGTATCACCCTGGGGAGCACCAGTTGTATTTGTTAAAAGAAAGATGGAACTTTTAGAATGTGCATTGATTATAGGGAACTCAATAAAGACACCATAAAGAATAGGTATCCTCTCCCTAGGATTGATAATTTATTTGATCAGTTACAAGGATCTAGTTATTTTTCAAAATAGACTTAAGATCTGGATATCATCAGTTAAGAGTACATGAGGAAGATATACCTAAGAGTACATTTAGGACTAGGTATGACCATTATGAATTTCTTGTAATGCCATTTGGGTTAACCAATGCTCCAGCAATATTTATGGATCTAATGAATAGAGTATGCAAATCCTATTTAGATAAAATTTTCATAGTCTTCATAGATTATATCTTGATCTTTTCTAAAAATAAGGAAGATCATGAAAAGCACGTAAGATTGACCTTGGAATTACTAGGAAAGGAAAAATTGTATGAAAAATTCTCAAAATGTTAATTTTGGAAAAGGGAAGTACAATTCTTAGGACACGTAGTTAACCAAGATGGGATTCAAGTTGATCCAGCAAAGATTGAAGTAGTAAAGAAGTAGGAAATTCCAAAGCCACCAACCGAAGTGCGACAATTCCTAGGTTTAGCAGGATATTACAGGAGATTTATAGAAAATTTCTCAAGAATAGCTCAACCTTTAACAGAATTAACCCAGAAAGATAAGAAGTATGTATGGGGAGAAAAACAAAATGAGGCATTTGAACTTCTAAAGAATAAGTTGTGTAGTGCTCTTATTCTAACACTTCCGGAAAGAACATATAATTTTGTAGTATATTGTGATGCATCGCGTCAAGATTTGGATGTGTTTTAATGCAACGGGATAAGGTAATTGCGTATGCATCTAGACAACTTAGAGGTAGTGAAAAGAACTATACTACACATGATTTAGAATTAGGAGCAGTAGTGTTTGCACTAAAAATTTGGAGACATTACTTGTATGAAACTAAGTGTGTAATTTATACGGATCATAAAAGTTTACAACATATATTTGATTAGAAGATGTTGAATATGAGACAAAGGAGATGGGTAGAGTTATTAAGTGACTATGATTGTGAAATCAAGTATCACCCAGGAAAAGCAAAAGTAGTAGCTGATGCTTTAAGTAGAAAGAAAAGAATTAAACCATTACGAGTTCGTGCTATGAGAATGGAAATACATTCGGATTTGTTAAAACAAATTTGGGAGGCCCAACAAAATGATAGGTTGAAGATAAAAGGACAAATAAAAGACTTGGAAGAAAAGACAGATGGAATCCTGAAACTCAAGGGAAGAATTTGGGTGCCAGATAATACCGTGCTTAGAAAAATTATCCTAAAAGAAGCACATAAGTCAAGATATTTTATGCATCCAGGAAATAATACAATGTACAAAGACTTGAAAAGACAATACTGGTGGCCAGGCATGAAGAAATCAGTCGGAGAATTAGTAGAAAAGTATGATATATGTTCAAGAGTAAAAGCTGAATATCAAAAACCTTCAAGATATTGCAATAACCAGAAAATCCAAAATGGAAATGGGACCAGATTACCATGGATTTTGTAACCAAACTACCAAGAACCTCAAGTGGATATGACACAATTTGGGTTATAGTAGATAGATTAACCAAATCAGCACATTTTTTACCATTAGGGAAGACTATAAGATGGAAAAGTTAGCAAGAATTTACATAAAAGAAATTGTGTCCAGACATGGAATACTGATTTCAATTATATCAGACAGAGATAGTAGATTCACATCCAGATTTTGGCAAACTTTACAAAAAGTCTTGGGAAATCAAATAAGCCTGAGTACAGCATACCATCCATAGACAGACGGACAAAGTGAGAAGACAATTCAAATATTAGAAGATATGTTACGAGCTTGCGTATTGGACTTTGGTGGTAATTGGGATATACATTTACCTTTAATAGAATTTTCATATAATGATAGTTACTATGTAACTATTGGAACAACCCTATTTGAAGCCTTGTATGTAAGAAAGTGTAGATCACCCTTGTGTTGGAATGAAGTAGGAGACAGGCAACTTATAGGCCCTGAACTGATACAGGAAACATCTGATAAGATCACTAAAATTAAAAATAAATTGAAAGCAGCCCATGATCGACAGAAGAGCAATGCCGACAAACGAAGAAAGCCATTGGAATTTCAAGTCGGAGAAAAAGTCTATTTAAAAGTATCACCCACAAAAGGAATCGTCCGATTTGGAAAGAGGAGTAAGTTAAACCCTAGGTATGTTGGCCCATTTGAAGTCACTGATAGGATTGGTCCTGTAGCCTATAAGTTAAATTTACCTCAAGAATTAAGTGAGATACACAACACTTTTCACATATCCAACCTTAAGAAATGTCTAACAGATAGACATTAAAAGTGCCAATTCAAGAAGTCAAGATAGATAAAAAAACTCCATTTTATGGAAGACCCAATAGCCATTATAGACAAGGAAGTAAAAAGATTAAGAAGGAATAGAATCCCCATAGTGAAAATTAAGTGGAATACAAAGAGAGGACCAAAATTTACATGGGAAAGAGAAGATGAAATCAAAAGGAAGTATCTCCACTTATTTGAAGTCATTAACCAGATAAGTCCTTCTCAACTCTAGGAATTACTCTCCAATTAATTTCGGGACGAAATTATTTTCACGGGGAAGAATGTGACAACCCTAAAATTAAGGTTAGACACGTTAACAAGATTCTTATACATATTACATTATTTGACTAACATCTTATGAATTATATGTGTTTTAGTATATATATATGTGGTACGTATGCATGCTTGCATGCATGCATGGAACTTACGTGTGCATGAATTCATATGCATAAAATTCTTATGCCAACTATTATTTGATTAGTTATCTCAATGTTTTAACACCATTCATACACCAAATGAATTATCATACAACCCAACAAAACACCACAATACAAAGAAAACATCAAAGATAACTTAGCATCAAAATGAAACTAAGTAAACCTTAAACACTTCAACCCTAACTCAAGCCTCAACCTTAATCATTAAAGGATTAGAACACCCAAACTACACCCTAAGCTCGGTGATTAACATCAACCTGCCTAAGGACACCTCACCACCCTATGAAGTCGCCACCTTGCATCCCAAGTTCAAGAACTTGACACCTAGTTGACTTACTCACCAAAGCTAGTATGTAGCCATCATGATTATGCCATTAATGGCAACCGGCCGATAATCCATATAAACATTACCTCTCGACCACTTCACAACCACAACACCACCATCTCTACTCCTTCACCTCTCGGTTCACAAACCACCATACCACCACAACCGCTTCGACCACCACCACCTTCCACACCCTTTCAAGCACTCGGCTCTTGCTCACAAGTATCATCCCGTGAACCGCAGGAAACTACCACCATCACCACACGTCTACACCCTCTCGGTTATCATAGCTATCAAATACCAACAACTTCAACCATTGGTGATCAAGCTAAAAGTGGATCATTCTAACCAGTTCATCAAGGAAGAAAGAAGCCACCATCAACTACCTTTCACCCTCTCCTTCTATCAAATCAAGGTCCTAACTCCTAATCACTAACTAACTAAGTTTACAAGTTATATATTTGCTTAAACAACACATATAGCCAACCCTTTTGATTAAAACATGAAAAGTTCTTCACTAAACTTTACAAATATTTCTTCTTTTTCCAAAATCAGGAAGCAAGGTTTGAGAATCTGAAAAATATGATAAACTATGAAATCAAACAAAAAGATTACAAATAAAGGGTTGAAATTATGTGTAATTTTGGTAAATTCGGTTTGTTACTTAAACGACTATGATTGTGGGAATAAAAACTGAAAACTAGTTAGAAATATTAGGAAATAACATTCTGCAAATTTTGGTGTGATTATGATAAGTAAAATAATTTATATAATTTATTTAAGTTATTAAAAGAAAATTATCAACCAGACGAATCAAATCAATTAAAGAGCTCTAAAAACTATATGATAATCTAGACATATTGTAGAAGCTCCAAAATAAATTTCATGATTTAATTCTTTCATATCTTCGAGATTTATATTTTATACTATTCTGAAATAAAAAATCGAAAGAAATATATAAACTTTAAAATAAATTATTCAAATTCACATAAATTATAAGATCCGGATATTTATAATATGTGTAAATTTTGTAATTTTTGAAAATGCATAACTATTTTTCCTGAATTTTTGTAATAATTTGAAAATTACAGTAAATTTTTTACTATGAAATATTGATCAAGAAATTTATGAGATATTTTGGACTATAAAAAACATTCTGGAAAAATTTAGGAATTTATCAATAATAGTAGCTATTTTTACCAAACTAGTTGTATATTCCAACCGCCGCTTCGCGGCGGGATTAAATCTGTTTTAGTGTTTCTGAAGTTTAGGAAGGCTCGGAAAGAATGGTTTATTACGGCTGCAAACGACCATTTACCATGCCAAAACAACAAACATCAAATTCATACTTTAATCATCATCGCGTAGATGTAAAACAAAAAACCTCAGATGCACGACATCACCAAGCCAACAACCTAACAACGTCAACATATTTAGGTATTCGAGCTCTCAGATGCCGACGTGTGCCTAGGGCTATCGGTGCAACAAGCTGAGGCAGACACAGGTCACATGAACAACTGAACAACTGCTCAACAACGTCACATAACACAGAACAACGACGACGATGGGAGGCGGAGTGTCGCCATCACCACCGTCACCGCCACTATGAGAAAATGTGTGTGTGTACAAATGACAGTCGAACCCGACATAATCTAATGATACATATGGCATCACAATCGGCCAAACCCTCCAGATCTAAATCAGGAACCTTAAAGGTCCATAACCCCAAAAACAAAACATAGAATAGTTCTCAAATTAGGAACCCTAAAAACAGAGAATGAAGATAGGTCGCCTCTGTCACCGCCAAGACAATCCATTCGAGCATGGAACCAGTGGCAGCGGGCTTCGAGCACCAAAACGCGACCACACAGACCGTCGTCGGCTGCCATCGTAGACCCACTACCGCGTCTCGACCTCAGATCTAGCATCAGAAATCGCGTCTTTCACCGCCCCCACCACAACCTTTAAAGATGACAGAATACCAGCTGCGAGGAACCATCCACCAAGCCGAAGTAGCAACAACCTTAGAAATCGGCGTGACCTTCCACCGTTAGGCGACGGCGACACCACCGGCAACAGGAAGAAACCCAACCGACACTCTCTCTTTACAACAACAAAAAAATTAAGTCGGTAACTATGGGCAGAACCCCATTTTTCTGTGGGTATTAACAGGGGAGGGGGGCAAATGCCAACTCAATAAGGTGTGTGGTAAAACCACAAAGACAAAAACCAAACTATTCATGATATTGCTTTATTCATATTATAGAATTATGTTGAGTTTATATTAATTCTAGCAAAATATTTGAAATTAGTTATTAGTTGAAATTTTTATATGATTATTGAGACTTTCTGATGATGTTGCTATTAAACTTTTGAAAATTTTGAGTAATCATACTTACTATTTTAAAATTTTTAACTGAGGTGCTAAAAATTTTAAAGAAATTACTTTTCTAACTTATAGTTAATTTTATGGGTTATCGCTGGAATTGTGGTGAGACTCATAGCCCCATTTTCATACTTAAAAACTTTTTGGGGGAAAAAGCATACTGTTTTGACTGATGCATATGTATAAGATTTTGGAAATTTACCGTCAGTTATGTTAACAACCATTAATTCGGATGTGGAACCGTTGGGTAATATAGGTAGCGCTACTTAGAAAAATATTTCCTGCACTGACAGGATGAGTGTTGTGATGTTATATTATCTGATCTTTGTGATTTATATTTGACAGTTATGAATCACCTATGTTATAAGTATGTTTGGTTGTTATTTTGCATCAGTATATGTATTTTGTTCAGCAAATAAACCTATGATCTCACCAACTTTATGTTGACTATTTTGAGTATGCTTTTTCAGGAAATTATGTCTAAATGCATTATGTTTTCATTTGATGTATATAATGGCTGGGGTGAAATGGTGAGAAAAGTTTGTGTAAATCTAGTCGTTAATCTGTACGATCTTAGCCTATCGGTGGACGCTCACTTCCATCGTCTCTGAAGATGTAGCAGTTAGATTAATATGTTTTTGTAATAGGGTTATATTAAATTTTGTATACTAATGTTAGTGTAACCCGAACTGGTACTATGTATAAAATATGATAATATATTATGTCTTTACGTGTTGTTGTTAATTTTCTGATCAATGCGTATTGAACAAGCTAGTCACATAAAAGCATTTTACGCTTCCGTCGGGATGTGACAATCACTATCGTATCAATTGAATAAAATTTATGACTTTAAGTTATTAAATAAACATGCCACAAATTGAAGTTTTTTAGCATAATTCAATTTTACATTTTAATTTGTGAGAAATAACAAACTAAAACAAAAGATCCAGCTACCCCTAGATGAAAAACCTTTTCAATCCGAAACTAAAACAAATGACCCAACAACCCTCAACTAAAAAGATTTTTCAATAAGAAGCTGATAGCGCCAATCTAAATGGATAAAGCGCAAGCTTCTTATACGAGGAAGGTTTTATGCATAATATGTCGTACGGATAGTTTTTTGGTTTATGCATAGTTAATTACGTATTAAACATATATTTAGCTTTTTATGACTAAATTTTGAGTAAGTTATACTAGAAACCTACAAGAAATTTACAAGAAATTCCATAAGTAAACTGCATCTCACACCTTAGGACCCTATCGCCTCTATAAGCTTAGCACTATTTAAACTAACATAGGAAGTCTTTTTCAAGTCATTTTTATATGTTACTTCTTTAAATAATCAGATTTTAACACTCCAGATAGCACAAACATAATTTCTTAACACTTGTTTTATTGCTGATTATCATACATCCTTTAAATTCGTAACCAAATCAGAAGATGTTTCAAGTTTAATCGGTTCCATTCCTAAACACTGGATCTAAAACATAAAATCTTTAATCTTCTGATGGAAAGATGTTTCAAATCTTAAAACCATCAGAAACATTGATTTAAATTCATCTACAGAAAAATATAATCTTGAAGGTTTTAAAGAGAAATTGAACTGCTTATTTTCTAGTTTTCCAAACATATCTGCAAATCTGATTCACTTACTGGCACCGGCATCAGTTGTATTGGCACTGATAGCACATTGTGACACATATGGCTTTAGCTGCAATGTTATCGAAGTTATTTAAAATTCTGTCTTTTATTTGGTAGGACATGTCGAGAATATAGGACCACGTAAACTAGTGACGGGAAGAAGATGGGTCTGTTAGGTAACAGGTCAAATGGGTCATTTGAACCGTGAAAGAATTAAGATTTAGGATGGGCTGAGTTGACAGTTAACATGTTTGTTTCCTCCTAAAGAAAAGTTGTAAATGATTAATGCTTAAGTATGATTAAAAATCAATATTAATACAATCATAATCCAAATCTTTACATAAATCAGTTTAGAAGGTTAGAGTGTGTAGGCCATAAGAAGACTTTGGGGTCTTTCCTTCGCCCTTCAGCTAAATTTTTTTATCAGACCCGCGCGTTAAGATAATAAAACACACCCCAAATTGACTAGTTGATGAATAAATTAATTGGTCAAAATAGTCACCCTCTTACATAAACATATTCACCAAGTGAAACTACTTAAGTGTTAATATCAGAACATCATATTAGAACGCGTAAAAAGCAAAAATAAAAATGATGTCTATGTGTTCAATATGAGTTAACTGAGCAGGCTATAAACAAAAGGCAATTTGAGTACATTGAAATCGGTCAAATCTGGAACCACATAATTTGGCAACTTCTCTTGCTTCTTTATGGTTTCACTGTTCGCTGTTATACATAGTGTAATACATTAATCAATTTTGGTTCATTTGTTTTGCTTCAGTGTTATACATAGTTCAATCTGTTTTGATCTTCTGTTTTGGTGAACTTCACTGTTATATACAGTTTTGGTTGACTGTTTTGGTTTACGATTTGATTTAGCGCGCAAGGTAAATAGTTATTTCCCAATATCAAATTTATTTCTGTTACTACAATGTACAAGAACCATGTTTTTTGTTCACTGTTCTAAAGTTTTAATTCGCTGTTATTGATTCACTGCTGCTCAACTCGATCAAATTTTTTTCTTGTGAACTATTTTTTTAATTCATATTAGATTTTGGTAATTTTTGATAAAGATTATGGTCTTGGAAAATTTTGGTATTTGAAAGAAGTGTTATTTTTCATTACATAATAAATTTTAAAATTGTTTTAATTTTAGTGGGCTTTTTGTCTTAGTCCCACGCTTTTATTTGCACTTCTCACCTAGGCCGTAGTCCCAACACATCGCCTTGAGTGCGTCTAGCACCTTTAACAACATAATATTATATAAGGTACTATAATAACATAAATATGTAACCAACCACAGGAGTTTGATTATTTTATTAGTTGACACAAAATATGCAAATTCCTGATACACATGTGTAGGGTTGCCGGGTCCCCTGACACGGCATAAACTAAACATCAAAAAAATCAAGTATTGGTTTATCATTTGTAACACAGATCGAGTCTGGAATGACCTGTTTAAACCTTTCAAGTAACCCCTTTAAGATTAGAAGATATATATTTGTAGGGTAAGCCATTAACCCTTTATGCAACCCAGTTACAACTTGATTACAAGCCTAAATGACTCATTTCAAAAAATGAGTTCGATAGGTCATGTTTAGGTTATTATTTAAGTGAATTCAGGTTAGAGTAGATGTATTCGACATGAATAAACACATAGATCATGTACGGGTTCACTGATTCAACCGGCCAACCCAACACAATTGCTACCCGTAACCCCTATGTATAGTTATCCGTATAATTATCCATATATTTACTATAAAAAGGGCGTACCTGGTGCTGCAAAAAGCTCCTGCGTTTTCGCAGGGTCCAGGGAGGGTCCAGGATAATATCCATATATTTACTATAAAGTAAGAATTAAAAACATTTTGTAACCTTACTCACATTCTTTTATTCCCACTCACTAGATACCACTGGTTAATATTTGAGCAATTATGAGGTTATGTTTCAATTTCTAATGTAATTACAAGCAAATGAACATTTAGGCTCTATTTATAGAACAATGAGAGGGCACAACTACTACAATAACTACTATTGTGGTCTGGAGTATCAATGTGTGTAGAAAAGATTTATCTTGTTTAGCAGATAAGGTTTAAGTCTTATGGTCGATAAAAATATAGATTTAGGAGTGTATTTAAAGGGTTGTGAGTTAAGGGCTGTTTGGCAAATGGCAACTTTATGTCGAGTCACTAAGAGACCTTACTAAATAAGAGGTACTTTTTAATCGGTTAGCATGTTTCTAAAACTTATTCATTAAGAGGCTTTATGAATCATCCACAAAGCACTAAGATGTGTCTTTTAAGTAAACCAGACACACTCTATCTCTTACTAGCTCAGAGATAGTCTCTTAATAAAATTATCAAGAGGCTACAAAACAGCCCTTTAACCGTCTAAAAACAATCACCATAAGTGCAATCCTAACCTATGTTATTTTGGACTAATCATGGCACCTTCCTAAGCTATGACTTAGATATCTCTCTAAGCGTCAATGAAACCTAGATCAACTGATTTTGGAGGAGGCATCCTATGATTTTTCAAAGTGGATATTATGGGTTGTAGTCTCACTTGATGCAATATGCTGCAAGTGGGCTAAGGGTTTTACCACAACGGGCCTTTAGGTGGTGGGTTTCCCTTGGAATGGTGGGTTTCCCCGGATTATGTAACCCGATAAGTATCAGTAATAAAATCCCCGGATTATGTAATCCGATAAGTATCAGTAATGAAATCCCCGGATTATGTAATCCGATAAGTATCAGTAATGAAATCCCCGGATTATGTAATCCGATAAGTATCAGTAATGAAATCCCCGGATTATGTAATCCGATAAGTATCTGTAATGAAATCCCCGGATTATGTAATCCGATAAGTATCAGTAATGAAATCCCCGGATTATGTAATCCGATAAGTATCAGTAATGAAATCCCCGGATTATGTAATCCGATAAGTATCAGTAATGAAATTCCCGGATTATGTAATCCGATAAGTATAATGAAATTCCCGGATTAGTAATTAAAGCATATAATGGGTAGCTAGTCCATAATGATCACTATGTGTATGAAGTCGCGGCCGAGCTGACATGTAATCAAGTAATAAAACAGGCCCGGATGTGGATCACACACCACAACACTTGTAATTAGGCTAACCGTTCACCCGTTTGACGAACGTTGTGCTAGCGCGACTAGCCCGGGTGGGGTATGTCAATCCTAGTAGTACTACTAACAATTACCTCGCTAAGTCCATATTAATGGTCCGTTGGGCAAGTATAACACCATAGTATCAAGTATATACAGTATTACAAAAATCCAATGTAATGTAACATTTATGAAAACAGCATGTTTCTCTCCCCCAAAAGAGTATATAAGTAAAAGTGGGGCTGTAAACTCACCTTGAATTGATGTAATAAAATGAACGGGAGCTTCAACGAATAATGCACGACCAACACGATCAACACCTATTATTAATTGTAATTAAGTTTTTAAAATGTGCTCAACGCGAATAATTACATTTGGTCGGATTCGGGTCGGTTCGGTTTGACGCACACGTTTTGATATACCAACAACACCATGTATTAATAATATTACCAATATTGATAATAATAATAATAATGGTATAATTATAATGATAACAATTGTATTTGTAAATAATTTGTGAAATTATTACATATAATTTCTACATTCATCATAATTAATCCATAATTAAAATAATATAATATTCATTAATATCTTGATGATTATTATTTAAAATCCATTTTTATAAAAATAACTATTTATAACATTTGTAATAATTTTTATAAATAAATAAATAAATAAGGTTTTTAAAGAAATAATTTTCCAGAAAATAATTAAATAACTTATAAAATTAACAAAGTTTATAAAATGTATTTTTATAATTTTTAAGAATTTTTGTATATTTTTAAATAGTCAAAAAGGCATTTAAAAAATAAATGTGGGTGCACGGGTTCAAACCCGTGACCCCATGGATAGCAAGTGAACCAGGGCATACTGCCGCGATGGTTCTTGGTTTCCAAGTCTTTTAAACTCAGTTAACCAAATTTCCCAAATTGCTATGAACCCTAACTCGAATCGAAGCCAAATTGAACACCAAATTGATGTTGTTAATCGAATTAAGTTTAGGGCTATGATTCCTTATGTAAAACCGAATGTATGGGTGTAATCAATTACCTGTTTTGAAGTTCGGTTGATGATGAACAGATAAGGGAACAAGTCGCGACTGCTGTGGAATTCGATTGTTATCCAAACGACTATGATAATCAAATTGGTTGTACAGGAAGCTTATAAGGGATCAAATGAGCAAAAGCCCTATGTTAATTTCGTGGTATAATGCTCACAGGTAGTGATTGACTTAGTTGCAGGTCGAGGAAGACGATGGTGATCGAGGGGTGTGATTTATTATGTTTTAGTGAAATTAATCTCAGTGGTACTTTATAAACGATCAAATGACCGTTAGTGCTCCACCCTTCGATTATTATTAAGTTTAGTGCTTGATTTCGTGGGTGGGTCGGCCGAACTTTCGGTCGATAGTGGGTTCAATGGGTAGTTCACTCAATTATTCAAATTAAGGTGACCCACGAGTTCGAATCATGCACTAGAATGTGTCGGGGTGATTTATTTGATCACAAATCGAGTGAATTGTGGCCTTTGGAGTCGCCGGAGGGCCGCCAGAATAGTGGCCGGAGGAACAATGGTCGAAGGGGGGGGGGTTTGGGTTGGTTTTTCAGTAATTACAAAATGGTCCCTGTAGTTTACTTGGTTTATTATTTTATGTCTAAAGTTTCTAAAACAGGTTTCAAAAATTACAAAATTACCCCCTTAACTTCTTAGTTTAAGTTTTTAAATATTTAAAAGTTAAATAAACTTTTGTAAATTATTTTTTTATTAATAACAACACTATTATTATTATTATTATTATTATTATTATTATTATTATTATTATTATTATTATTCTTATTATTATTATGATATCAAATATATATATATATATATCCTTTTTTTTAAGTTAACGAAATTTTTCCGGGTTGTCACATCATCCCCCTGTTAGAGGAATTTTCGTCCCGAAAATTAAGAAGTACTGGCAACATTCTTGAACAGGTTAGGATACTTGCACATCATTTCGTCCTCTCGTTCCCAGGTGAACTCAGGACCACGCCGGGAGTTTCACCGAACTCTGACAATCGGAATTTTGCTATGCTTTAGTTTTTTAACTTATCGATCCATAATTTCCAGAATATAATCTCGTGGTAAGGTGATGTCTACAAATCAAAATAAGACCAAAAATGATAAGAAAGGTTATCCGTCGGAATTTAAGAATCCCAAATGTCACCATATGAAACGATCTTAACGTATATCTTGTGAATATGTATTTCTCCTTTGACCAACCAATGGTCTAAGAATAATACGCTATGCGAAGATCTTGGAATGAGTTTACGACAATGGTTAAGGATATCATTAAAATCAGAAAATGAATCAACCGTTCAAAATGACACTCGATGTTTTAATGTCACATCACGGTATACAAATATTTGAAACAGATACAGATCAATTTCTCGACCCGTTATTCCATATTAGTCCATATGAGATTAGTCAATCGGTATATAATGCACCAATTGTCATCATGACCTTTAAAATAAGAAGCATTTAGTGAATGAAAAGTTAAACAGGAGATTTTACGGGAACACGGAGGTTAGGTCTTGTCATATGTGAAGGTAAGACACTTGGACACATACCAAGTTACGTCTTTTCGTTTAGGCCAAACCCATGTCTACAAGTTACGAAGGTTTATGAACCTTTATATCCACATCGCAATGAGGACAATAACGAGTCTTGTTGTTCAAATCCAAAATAGAATTTTAATGATTTTCAAGGTTAAGGATTCAAAAGCGATTCAAGAAGTGACTCGAACAATAGGAAAGATATTTGTAAACATGCTTTGCAAGGTAGCAATATCTAAGTAAGTTTACATACGCAGTTCAACAAACCATAAGCACAGCTGAGAACATTGGTATGACTAGAAAGTCATGAACACAAGTTGATAATATCTCCAGCAGAGAGATTGTTTAGGAAGGCTACCATCGCACCATCACGTTTTGATGATAGCTCAAAATGAAAGTCGATAGATAAGGAATAAATGATTCCATATAGCTAGGTCAAAAACATGAGGATAAAGGGAGAGAAATCGATTTAGGAATTTAAGTGCTTAAAGCTTAGAATAAAAATCAACCTAAAACGATTGGGTCTCCTTTCAGAGATCATGCTTTGGCTTGATAGGTCGAATCACCAACATTGATTCACCCTTCAAGTTACTTCATATTTTTCCTCACTTGCTTACAACCATGGTAAGTTGGAGATCAAGAAATGAGATTAGTCATCAAGGTATGGTTTTCATGCCCATCTTAATGATTGAATTTCATAATAACAAGAAAACAATCGAAGATTGTCATTTGTCATCAAAGTACGGATTTCAATCCTATTTCGGTGAGATCATGTCATTTGTGAAATGTAAGTTCCAATGAGAATAGTTGAAGTCAATCCTTAAGATAAGGAAATCAACCTAAAGCAAGAGGATGAAATTTCACAAAACAAACAATTGAAAACCATTTATCGAAACGAATAGAGACTCATCAAAGTAAGGACACAACATAATTTCAGAGTCCTCTTTTAGAGACATAACAAGTGATCCATCAGATAAACACTTTCTTTCCAAGTCATACAATCCCTTTCCAGGGATAGACTTTGAGTCAAACATGATCTCCCACATTGAATATCTAGAGGCTTTCGACGAATCACCTTCTCCTGATGGTCTATCTTGGTTTCATGCTTCGATAACCAATTCATACAGTATTAAGTCTATGTCAAAGACATGATCTTCTTGTACTAATTACTACCATTGGTTATTTCTACTGAGTAAAATGAATTCTAAGCAACTAGGGTTAATGCTAAGTTAAAGAATAATTCCAGAAGAATCAAAGCTATTATCAACCCTGGTATCAAATAGATGTGTAGCTATTGATGATAAGGTAGGTGCATGTAACAATATTTGGTCTTGTCGAATGTGGCTTGCTTCAGTCGTAAATGTATGACCGCGTGATGTATTACCTTGATTTTTATGACCTTTATTACCATAATTTAAATATTCTTACTTCCTAGCTATAGCCATTTCCTAATTCTGATTGTTTCTAACTTGTCCTGGGGTCCTAATCGACTTAGGGCACACTTATGGTAATGGTCGGAACTCCAACCTTCTTTCTACTACTCACTAGATTTTCCCAGTGTCCTTCCTAATTCTATTTGGTCTAATGTCATAAGGTATGACATCAGCTTTGTCAATTCAGGGAGTTTGTTAGTATAAAGAGCACGACCTAACCCTACTATTGCACGATTTTAGAATTATCATTCTAACTTTTGCATTTTATTAACCCTACTATTGCAGGATTTTAGAATTACCATTCTAACTTTTGCATTTTATTCCTTAGGTAATAGTACTCAATCACCAAGGCTTTGAACTTATCTTAAGTCATTTGCATCAATTGAACTTATCCTGTTTGGACTTATATTAACTTAGCTTGAACCTGGGTGTTCCACCAGGTTAGTGCCTTGCCCCGTAGTGAACACGTGGCATACCTGATTCATCAAATCCATGACGACAGCTGGTGCGTTGGTCAACCCGAACGGCATGACCAAGAACTCATAGTGTTCATATCGAGTTCTAAACAATATTTTCGGTATGTCATCTTTACGAACCCTCAATTGATGATAGCCCGATCGAAGATCGATCTTTGAGGAGTGCATTGATCCCTGCAACTGATCGAAAAGATCGTCGATCCTGGGAAGGGGGTATCGGTTCTTAACAGTCAAATTGTTCAATTCCCGATAATCTTGTCAAGTACAGAGTGTTATCCATGATTTGAGTATCAAAGATATGGTTATTAACGAAGAGTTAATTAACCGGAGTTTGTACAAAGGAAACGATTGAGAAGGAATTCACTTGATCAAGGAGCGATCGAAGGAATCTATGTACAATAATCTAAAATCCGATGAAGTAGTATTATTAGAGTATGTCGCGTCTCTTGTCTACTGATGTCGTATTAGCTGGCGTTTTTGTCTTTCAAGACTCAATCCAACAAGTTGTGAATAAGGGTGCGTATAGCAAATGCGACATCGACAGATGTATGGAATAAAAGTTGGGTTAACAACATAAGTCCTTAAGAGAGTTCTTATAAAGCCCTTATTAATCCAAACAAAATATAAGTCAAACAAATAATGATAGGGTGTGATTATCGAGGGTCTTCTCAAAGTACTAATATGTGATATAATGCCCACAACGTTCTTAAATAAGTATACCATAGATAGTTTGTAAGACAGGCTATGTACTCATAACCAATAATGCACTTAAAGTATTCAATCAGTTCCTTAGTTACTGAAATGCTAAGTGGAGGAATGTCTCTTAGAAGATAAAATTAATGTCATGATTGGAAATATCATGAGGGCTCTAAGTTGGACAGGTCTTAAGTAATAGCAAGTGTTTGTAATGTTTTGTTCCCTTAACAAGGTCTTACTAGAATTTTGATCGTAGCACCCTAGGGTATAGAATAGAAACTTGTGATACTCATGATCGTTACCTCATGGTAAGATTAGCCAGACTTCTCATGCATGACGAATTGCAATTACGTGTGCACCCGTAATAGTAATTTGCCTTGCATGTTCACCCTTAGCTTCACCTACCTCAAGTTAACATCATAGTATTATCTAGATTCATCAAGCACATATGTATAGAATCAGGTATAGGGACCAGAAACAGGCCTAGAGGAACATACATGTAATATTAAATCCATAGACTTAATATACTTGACCCATTTGCCTTATAGACTTATGTATTGACCATAGTTTATCACTCATCCCAGAAATCCCCAGGTAAGCATAACTGTTCTCACAATGAGATTTATGCGATATGCTTGCCTTAGCCCGAAGGCCTTTTGCCAGGAAATCCAGAATACAGGTGTCTATGTGTCACACAAATCATGAAGAACATTTAGGTGATATCAAATGCATACAAACCCTCCCGTGACTCACAGCACAAGGATATGTTAAAGCAAAAGTTTTCAGGCAACCAAATTAAGTAAACATAGCTTAGAAATCTATGTGTGTGTAACTAATGCAAATCCAGCTATAGTCTAAAATGCAATGCAAATGAGATGCAAAGTCCATTTTGGTTCGCTATAACTAATGCTCTGATATCAATCTGTCACACCCTCATTTTCCACGTACGGGGTTTTACCGTCAGGCGTGTTACACAACCAGAATCTCAGATAAGCATCAGTTACACCAAACGACTCGATAATTACAAATCATATAAGTTGTTTAATTTTAATGAAACAAACCAAATATATTTAAGTTGTGCGGAAGCGAAAACAGGAAAACATTTAACAACGGTTTTTGAACACGCAAACACGCGTCCAATCCATTACATGGAATTAAGTCTTAAAAACAGTTTGAGATGAATGCGGAATGACATGCGGTGGATGCTGTGCTCCTAAACGTGCCACATCAATGTCCTGAGAGAAAACATGCAAAATCTCAGTACAAGACTGGTGAGTTCATAGGTTTATCAGAAAACAGTAAGTATCAGTAATGAAATCCCCGGATTATGTAATCCGATAAGTATCAGTAATAAAATCCCCGGATTATGTAATCCGATAAGTATCAGTAATGAAATCCCCGGATTATGTAATCCGATAAGTATCAGTAATGAAATCCCCGGATTATGTAATCCGATAAGTATCAGTAATGAAATCCCCGGATTATGTAATCCGATAAGTATCTGTAATGAAATCCCCGGATTATGTAATCCGATAAGTATCAGTAATGAAATCTCCGGATTATGTAATCCGATAAGTATCAGTAATGAAATCCCCGGATTGTGTAATTCGATAAGTATCAGTAATGAAATTTCCGGATTATGTAATCCGATAAGTATAATGAAATTCCCGGATTTAGTAATTAAAGCATATAATGGGTAGCTAGTCCATAATGATCACTATGTGTATGAAGTCGCGGCCGAGCTGACATGTAATCAAGTAATAAAACAGGCCCGGATGTGGATCACACACCACAACACTTGTAATTAGGCTAACCGTTCACCCGTTTGACGCACGTTGTGCTAGCGCGACTAGCCCGGGTGGGGTATGTCAATCCCAGTAGTACTACTAACAATTACCTCGCTAAGTCCATATTAACGGTCCGTTGGGCAAGTATAACACCATAGTATCAAGTATATGCAGTATTACAAAAATCCAATGTAATGTAATGTTTATGAAAACAACATGTTTCTGTCCCCCAAAAGAGTATATAAGTAAAAGTGGGGCTGTAAACTCACCTTGAATTGATGTAATAAAATGAACGGGAGCTTCAACGAATAATGCACTACCAACACGATCAACACCTATTATTAATTGTAATTAAGTTTTTAAAATGTGCTCAACGAAAATAATTACATTTGGTCGGATTCGGGTCGGTTCGATTTGACGCACACGTTTTGATATACCAACAACACCATGTATTAATAATATTACCAATATTGATATTAATAATAACAATGGTATAATTATAATGATAATAATTGTATTTGTAAATAATTTGTGAAATTATTACATATAATTCCTACATTCATCATAATTAATCCATAATTAAAATAATATAATGTTCATTAATATCTTGATGATTATTGTTTAAAATCTATTTTTATAAAAATAACTATTTATAACATTTGTAATAATTTTTATAAATAAATAAATAAATAAGGTTTTTAAAGAAATAATTTTCTAGAAAATAATTAAATAACTTATAAAATTAACAAAGTTTATAAAATGTATTTTTATAATTTTTAAGAATTTTTGTATATTTTTAAATAGTCAAAAAGGCATTTAAAAAAATAAATGTGGGTGCACGGGTTCGAACCCTTGACCCCATGGATAGCAAGTGAACCAGGGCATACTGCCGCGATGGTTCTTGGTTTCCAAGTCTTTTAAACTCAGTTAACCAAATTTCCCAACTTGCTATGAACCCTAACTCGAATTGAAGCCAAATTGAACACCAAATTGATGTTGTTAATCGAATTAAGTTTAGGGCTATGATTCCTTATGTAAAACCGAATGTATGGGTGTAATCAATTACCTTTTTTGAAGTTCGATTGATGATGAACAGATAAGGGAACAAGTCACGACTGCTGTGGAATTCGATTGTTATCCAAACGACTATGATAATCAAATTGGTTGTACAGGAAGCTTATAAGGGATCAAATAAGCAAAAGCCCTATGTTAATTTCATGGTATAATGCCCACAGGTAGTGATTGACTTAGTTGCAGGTCGAGGAAGACGATGGTGATCGAGGGGTGTGATTTATTGTGTTTTAGTGAAATTAATCTTAGTGGTACTTTATAAACGATCAAATGACCGTTAGTGCTCCACCCTTTCGATTATTATTAAGTTTAGTGCTTGATTTCGTGGGTGGGTCGGCCGAACTTTCGGTCGATAGTGGGTTCAATAGGTAGTTCACTCAATTATTCAAATTAAGGTGACCCACGAGTTCAAATCATGCACTAGAATGTGTCGGGGTGATTTATTTGATCACAAATCGAGTGAATTGTGGCCTTTGGAGTCGCCGGAGGGCCGCCGGAATAGTGGCCGGAGGAACAGTGGTCGACGGGGGGAGGGGGGGTTTGGGTTGGTTTTTCAGTAATTACAAAATGGTCCCTGTAGTTTACTTGGTTTATTATTTTATGTCTAAAGTTTCTAAAACAGGTTTCAAATATTACAAAATTACCCCCTTAACTTCTTAGTTTAAGTTTTTAATTATTTAAAAGTTAAATAAACTTTTGTAAATTACTTTTTTATTAATAACAACACTACTATTATTATTATTATTATTATTATTATTATTATTATTATTATTATTATTATTATATATGATATATATATATATATATATATATCCTTTTTTTTAAGTTAACGAAATTTTTCCGGGTTGTCACATTTTCAGAATCTCAGATGTAATTATCTTTTGAAAGTTCAGCTCTAAGGTAATCCAGAAATGTTATCACAAAATTTCCAATAAATAATTTATTATACATAATTACTTATAAATTTGTCCAAAGTTTCCACAAATCATCAAGATGACCTTCGGTTATCCAAAAATAATCAAAAATTCATAGAATATTATTTCAACAATTAGTAATATCGCATTATTTTTTATAATATTTAATTCCCAACAAATTGTTTTCTGTAATTTTTACAATATTCCCATAATTGATTAAAAATAGCTTCTGTAATTTATAAATTCTTAAAATTTTACAATCAGCTTATTATTTAACATAGAACATCATATAAATATATCAAGGTCTAACACGTAATATATTAGTTTTTGTAATATTTTACAATAATCTTAATATTTAGCAAAAATAGTTATATAATTCCAAAAATTATAAAATTTATGTATTCTGTAGATCCAGATTTAATATTACATCCACGATTTTCTCAGAATTTATTATATACTTAAGTATTTATTCTGATTTTATACTGCAGAATACATAAAAATTCATATTTAAGTTATAATAAGGAAATAAATTCTGAAATAATTCCAGAGACTTTTATACTTCAAAAGGATCATTATGTGATTTTTACAGAATTTTCCCGAATTTATTTATATTTTTATATTTTCTTTATTTTCATTATTTAAAATAATTTGTATAAATTGTTTCACTTATCATAATTTTGCCAAAATTTCCAGAATGCTATTTCAGTATATAAATAAAGATTTTTCAATGTTTATTCTCATAATTGAATTTATTTAATATTTTACTAGATTTTTCTTAATAATTTCAAGATTTAATTTTGTAAATCAAAATATTCCTTTTTATCACAAGTTTCCTAAATTTTGGTAATTCATTACTTGTGACTAAGGAACTTAAAATTCTTTCAAAGTTGGTTTTGGTGTTTTTAATACCAAAACTACTATATATGTGTTTTATAACACATAAAATATAAAAACTAGTGAACTATACCTTTTGAGTGGGGTTTGACTACTTTAAAACCGAGAAGAAGGGCCGTGGAGGTGGTGGTGTTGGTGTGGTGGTGCTACGGGCGATGGTGGTGTGTGGTTGTTGTTTGGTTGTTGTTGTGCTACGGTTGGTGTTGGTGGTGTGGTTGGTATATGAAAACCGAGAGGAAGAGAGGAGTAAAGGTGATGGATGATGGCTACGGGTGGTGTGGGTTGCGGATGATGGTGATCGTGGATGATGGTGGTGGAAAAAGGTGGTGTTATGGTGGTAGTTTATGGTTTGATGGTGCTCAAAAACCAAAGTCTAGGCGGTTGTGGTATTTTAGAAGTCGACCGAAGGGTTGTTTTTATAAACTTTCGGCCGAGGGACACCTAATGGTGTCATCATGATCCCTATGACTAGCTTAGGTGAGTTGGCTTGCTAGGTTTGCTTAGGTGGTGACTTGATGAGAGAGCCGAGTGAGGTGGCGGATCCATGGAAGGTCTTGGTTTATCTATGCAAGGTGGCAAGCTAAGACTTGCATGACTCATTTTTAGTCATGATTGCACAAAGATTAAGGTGAATAACCGGTTTGGTTAGGAACTAATAGGTCGGGTTTGTGTAATGGATGGGTTTCGAGTTATGTCATGGTTTGGGTACTTAAGGTTTGATTTATTTGGTGTTAAGTTTCTTTTATGTATCAAAGTATGATGTTTGGTTAGATTTGGTTATCTTTTAGTTTATTTGTAATAGTTTTTAGATACATATACATTTTACATTGCCTATGCATGCATGGTATCATAATAACCATATATATATATATTTATCTATACATGCATGCATACGTAAAATTCTATATATATGCATATGGTTCATGCATGGAGAGTCTTTATTCACATATGCTTATATAAGGTGTATTCATATTCATATATACATGCATGCACACGTATATTTTCAATTCTTATACATGTATGTAAACATGCATACGTAAAAAATTATATTTATATGCATGCAAAGTGTATATATAAAATAATACTATACAAATTTTTAAAGTCGTCACATTCTCCCCCCGTTAAAAGAATTTCGTCCCGAAATTCATTGGAGTGTGATTTGGAAACTTAAATAATTATTACCTCTGAATAGGTGGGGGTATTTCTTCTTGATTTCATCTTCTCTTTCCCAGGTGTATTCTGGTCCTCTTACTGCATTCCACTTAATTTTCACTATGGGGATTCTATTTCTTCTTAACTTCTTTATTTCTTTCCCCACGATAGCTATTGGTTCTTCCACAAATTGATGTTTCTTATCTACTTTGATTTCTTGAATTGGTACTTCTAGGGTTTCATTGGTTAAACATTTATTGAGGTTGGACACATGAAAAGTGTTATGTACTTCACTTAATTCTTGAGGTAATTCCAACCTATATGCCACAGGACCAATTCTATCAATGATCTTAAACGGACCAATATACCAAGGGTTTAGCTTACTGGATTTTCCAAACCGAAAGATTCCTTTAGAGGGTGATATTTTCAGATAGACTCTGTCTCCAATTTGAAATTCTAGTGGCTTTCTTCGTTTGTCTGCATAACTCTTTTGTCGATCACGAGCTATTTTCAACCTGTTTTTAATCTCAGTGATCTTATCTGTTGTTTCTTGGATTAGTTCAGGACCTGTGAGTTGTCTATCACCTATTTCATTCCAGCACAGAGGTGATCTACATTTTCTTCCATACAGAGCTTCAAATGGTGCTAACCTAATGCTAGAGTGATAACTGTTATTATATGAAAAAACTATTAATGGTAGATGACTATCCCAATTTCCACCAAAAACTATAACACAAGCTCTCAACATATCTTTTAGAGTTTGTATCGTTCTTTCACTCTGTCCATCAGTCTGTGTGTGATAAGCTGTACTTAAATTTACTTGGATTCCTAAAGCTTTTTGTAAAGTTTGCCAGAACCTAGAAGTAAATCTACTATCTCTATCTGATATAATGGATACAGGTATTCCATGTCTGGACATAATTTCTTTTATGTAAATTCTTGCTAATCTCTCAATCTTATAATCTTCTCGTATAGGTAAGAAATGAGCTGACTTAGTTAGTCTATCCACTATAACCCAAATTGTGTCGTATCCATTTCTGGTCCTGGGTAACTTAGTTATGAAGTCCATTGTAATTTGATCCCATTTCCATTCTGGAATTTCTGGTTGCTGCAGGTATCCTGAAGGTTTTTGATATTCTGCCTTTATTCTTGAGCATACATCATACTGTTCCATAAATTCTCCGACTGATGTTTTCATGCCTGGCCACCAGTATTGGCTTTTCAAGTCTTTGTACATTTTATTATTTCCTGGATGCACAGAGTATCTTGACTTATGAGCTTCTTGCAGTATAGTTGTTCTAATCATGTTGTTGTCGGGTATCCAGATTCTTCCTTTAAATCTTAGAATTCTATCTGCTTCCTCTTTCACGTCTTTTAATTGTCCTTTCAGTTTTAACATATCTTTTTGTTGAGCCTCCCGGATTTAACAAATCTGAACATAGTTCCATTTTCATAGCACGTACCCGTAAAGGCTTGGTTCTTTCTTTCCTACTTAAATCATCAGCAACTACATTTGCCTTACCATGATGATACTTAATTTCACAGTCATAATCACTTAGTAATTCTACCCATATTCTTTGCCTCATATTTAACATCTTTTTATCAAAGATATGTTGCAGACTTTTGTGGTGCGTATATATTATACACTTAGTCCCATATAAATAATGTCTCCAAATTTTTAGTGCAAATACTACAGCTCCTAACTCTAAGTCATGGGTGGTATAATTCTTTTTACTGCCTCTAAGTTGTCTGGATGCATATGCAATTACTTTGTCTTTTTGCATTAAGACACATCCAAAACCTTGACGAGATGCATCACAATATACTATGAAATTATCTGTTCCTTCTGGTAAAGCTAATATTAGTGCACTACATAACTTACTTTTGAGAAGTTCAAATGCTTTATTTTGTCTTTCTTCCCATATATACTTTTTATCTTTTTGGGTCAATTCTGTCAATGGTTGAGCTATTCTTGAGAAGTTTTCTATAAATCTTTGTAATATCCTGCTAAACCTAAGAATTGTCTTATTTCAGTTGGGGTTTTTGGAATTTCCCATTTCTTAACTGCCTCGACTTTGCTGGATCAAGCTGAATCCCATACTGGTTAACTATATGTCCTAGAAATTATACTTCTCTTTTCCAAAATTCACATTTTGAGAATTTTGCTTATAACTTTTCCTTTTGAAGCAATTTCAAAGTCAACCTCAGGTGTTGTTCGTGGTCTTTCTTATTCTTAGAATAAATCAATATATCATCTATGAAGACTATAACAAACTTATCTAAATAAGGTTTACATACCCTGTTCATTAAGTCCATAAACACTGCCGGAGCGTTGGTTAATCCAAATGGCATTACAAGAAATTCGTAATGTTCGTACCTAGTTCTGAATGCAGTTTTTGAAATATCATCCTCCTGTACTCTTAATTGATGATATCCAGATCTTAAATCTGTTTTCGAGAAATAACTAGATCCTTGTAATTGGTCAAACAAATCATCAATTCTAGGGAGAGGGTACCTATTCTTTATAGTAACCTTATTGAGTTATCTATAATCGATACACATCCTAAAAGTTCCCTCTTTCTTTTTGACAAACAGAACTGGTGCTCCCCAAGGTGATACACTAGGACGTATAAATCTTTTATCTAATAACTCTTGTAATTGGGTCATTAGTTCTTTCATTTCAGTTGGGGCTAAACGATAGGGTTCTTTGGCAATAGGGGTTGTTCCTGGTATTAATTCTCTTTTAAATTCGACTTGACAAGGGGGTGGTAATCCAGGTAATTCATCAGGAAAACAATCGGAATATTCATTTATAACAGGAACACTTTCCAAATTTCCCTTATCAAGCTTTGCATCAACTATATGAGCCAAGAAAGCTAAACATTTCTTATTTAAGCATTTTTGTGCTTTTTCACAAGAAATCAGTTTCACAATATTATTTGGTCTATCACCATATATGCAGAGAATTTTGTCTTCCTTGATCAAAGGAATCTTTATCATTTTCTTATCACAAATGATTTCAGCATGATTTTTACTCAACCAATCCATTCTTACTATGATATCAAATCCTCCTAACTTAATAGGTATCAGATTTATATCAAAACAATATTCATCTAAATTCAGAATGCAATTAGGAATGATTTCATCAGCTTCTATTATTTTACCATCAGCTAATTCTATCACATAGTTGTCACTTAATTTCTCAGATGTTAAACTAAGTGATAGTATAAAAGTGTTTAAAACAAACTACGAGTTGCTCCTGTATCAAATAATACTTTTGCGTACTGGTTGTTGATAAGGAACGTACCCGTTACTACTTCCGGTTCATGACGAGCTTCATCAGCTTGTTTCATGAAAGCCCTTCCACGGGGGTTGTTCTGGTTAGTTGTAGCCTTGCTCTTTCGTTGTGGGCACTCATTACGAAAATGGTTTTCACTTCCACACTGAAAGCAGACTGTTTTAGGGTTGGTAGGATTTTTGCAGTCTCGAGAAATGTGCCCCTTCTTTTTGCAGTTGTAGCAAACCACTGTCATACAGTTTCCTGTATGATATCTTTGGCAGATATTACACTATGGTGGTTTATCCACTTTCTTCCCCTGAGCTGTTCCCAAGAAGTTTCTTGGTGGAGGTCGGGTTACTCTTTTCTGGGAACTTTCTCCAAATCTTCTTCCAGAGTGATTTTCAGTCCATTTTCTTTTCTCTCCTACCTGTGGGTGACTTAATGATCCATTTCTAATCATCTCATCTGTCAGACTTCCTGACAGAATCACTGCTTCTTGAAAGGTTTTGGTTCTTGTAGATTTTACTAACCCTCTTATTTATGGTACTAATCCCCAAATATACCTTCCTATTCTTTTTGATTCCGGGGTTATCAGATGTGGTACTAACCTGGATAGTTCATTATACCTATCAGTATATTTCTGGTGTGCAGCTCCTTTCATTTCTAGTACTAAGAATTCAGCCTCTAGTTTTTCTATCTCATTATAAGGGCAGTATTTCTCTATCACTAGATATCTAAATTCCTCCCAACTCATCCCATTCATAACATTCCTACCCCTAGTATGTACCTCCATTTTCCACCAGGATTGTGCTTCTCCTTTTAGTGAATGTGAGGCAAATAGTGTCTTGAAATTTTCAGCACAGTTACTAATTTCCAAAACTCCTTCTATTTCATCTAGCCATCTTAACGCTTGTACAGCTCCACCTTTTCCATCAAATTCTCGGGGTCTACAAGACATGAAAGTCTTATAAGAACATCCCTTCGAGATTCCATTCAGAATTTCTTCTTCCTGTCGCCCATTTGTGTTAATATTTTCAGGTTCTATTGGTGGGTGTGAGGTGGTTCCAAAATTTAAATTTTGTTGGAGTTGGGTTGTCAAGGTAGGTAAGGTAGCTTCTATTTGTTGGGCTACTATCTGAGAGATCCTGTCATTCTCATTTGTATCAGTGTTCACGGGTGTTTCTTCCCCAAGTCGGGTTCTGGGTCGTCCCACTCGAGCTGTTCTTCGGACAGGCTGAGTGTTTCTTTTTGGCGGCATGATTCACTATAGTGAGTTTTATCATTAGTATCACAAATAAATATTCTAACACAAAATTATTTAACACTTATCAAATAAATACTTTAACATAAAAGTACATATATCAGTTAAGTTCTTATTCCGTTTATTCTAGAAAGTTAGACTATAATCTTTTAGTCCCTGCGAATCCATTTCCACATCCTTGTGAAGAGACTTTTTTTGGGCGTCTTGAGCTTTTTGATGTCCTTCTGGATTTTCCAGATTCCTAGCTATATTTTCTTAAGTTTTCTAAGAATTTGCCGAGCTGTCTTCACTTGATCCAACTCTTGTCTGTTTTTACCTTCGAAAGAATCAGAAGGTTGTATTTCTAAATCCTCAGCTTGGTTAGTTCTAAACTTGTGTCCACGTTGTATCTTTTTCCTAGGAGTGTCAATTGTGTATCCTCCCACGTGTACTGGTGCACGTCGAACATAAAATTTTAATTTATTCTCCATTTCTGTTGGAGGAATATCCATAGCTTGTTGAGGTTCTGGTTCAGGTGTTATTTCCTTAGAATTGCTATGGTCTGGATATTCAGAAGGATCGGTCTCATAATGATAACTATCTGAATTCATATCTGCACAACTTTCTTGATAATATTTCATAAAATGGTTAGTCAAATAATCATCAAAATTTTGTTAGGATATTAATCATAAAATCATAGAATTTCACGTAATCCACATAATTTCACATAAAATCATAAAATTATATATAATAATTCTAAGTATATTTTGAGCTTATGGTTATAGTCTAGATATTTTGAAAATATCTAATTCTCTATAACCTATGACTCTAATACCAACTTGTCACATCCCGGCGGAAGCGTGAAAGTAGCGGGTGGGGTGTGACTTGCTTTATCAGAGTACATTAATTATAGCGAAATAAATAAATACTCATACCTAAAATCACAACATAAGACATGCTTTTATTTATAATATTGGGAATTACATCTTGTACATAGTTTTCAAAATTAGATGTAATTTTTCTACATTTGGACTACTGTATGTCTTCAGATACGGTGGAAGTGTGCGTCAACGTACACACTGCCGTCAACGATGTTGACCGTTAACGTGATACAAACCCTTTCGACTACTTCTCCCCAACCATTATGCACTTCAAAGCTAAGGTCAAAAGAGTTACTCATTATTTCCTGAAAAAGCATACTTAAACCAGTCAACAAAAAGTTGGTGAGAAACATAGGTTTATATCTAAACAAAATATTTTATTGATGCACCAATTACAACCAAACCTGCTCACAACATAATCATACTGTCACGAAATAATTCACAAAATCAGATAATATTACATCTCAACCCTTATTCGGTTAGGTGCAGGAAAATAGCAGCAACACTCATCCTGTTGGTGCAATTATTCTCCTAAGTAGCGCTACTAATATTATCAGACGGTTTCTCATTTGAATTAATGGTTGTATCACAAATGACAGTAAGTATTAAAATATTTTCAAAATAATACATCAACATAACCAGTATGCTTTTCTCCCCAAAAACTTTATGAATACCAAAAGGATAAAAAATGAGGCTATGAATCTCACCGTGTCTTCAAACTTGAACCTATAAAATAGTTCACAGTGTGATCAGACATAATTTTCTTTAAAATTTTTAGAAGAAGGGCCGTGGAGGTGGTGGTGTTGGTGTGGTGGTGCTACGGGTGATGGTGGTGTGTGGTTGTTGTTTGGTTGTTGTTGTGCTACGGTTGGTGTTGGTGGTGTGGTTGGTATATGAAAACCGAGAGGAAGAGAGGAGTAAAGGTGATGGATGATGGCTACGGGTGGTGTGGGTTCCGGATGGTGGTGATCGCTGATCGATGTCGAAGTATCAACCAAATAAGATGTAAAATGTGTGTTCCTATTCACCTTAACTAGTTAGGGTAAGTAGGGTGGTCGAACCTCGTGGAATAGTGGTTGGTGTGTTGTAAATTGATTTATAAGACACGATTACCCAATTTATCAAATTACTTAAACTATTGCCTCTTGGCTGTAAAAATTGGATTTTGGAATGATTGAGAAGTTAACTAAGAAAACAAATTGTAAATGACTAAACTTGATTAAGAAGACAATTATAAAAAGGAGTAATCCACCCCGGGATTCAGGTTAGGTTCTCGGTCATTGTTTAGCTCAATTGAGTGGAAAATCCTTAATGGGGATTCTATATGTGTAATGATTAAGTGATAATGATAACCAAGACTTAACGGGTCTTGGTACACAATACCAATTGGATTAACAAACAAAACCTTGCAACCACACAACTTGCGCATAATTGTATGACATTCAAATCAATATTCACTAAAACAATTGTTTAAACAATCAAAACACAAGTTAAACTGAATGAAGAACTTAACAGGTTCTAACGTTTAATCCCAACACCAATTGAACACGAACAAAAACCTAATAACAGGAAACCTATTACCCGAGGTAGATCACGCGGAGTTTAGCCTTGTATCTTCATGAATTCACAAACAAAATCGGATTGAAGCATGATTGGATGGATTGAAATGAGTTAGAGAAGTAAAGAAAACCTCCAAAATCGCCCAAGTTCGTCCCTTTCTGCCTCTGCTGCCGATTAGGGTTTTTAGAATTGATAACCCTCCTTAAATATGGTCAAAATCCGGAGAATTACGTCAAATCTGACCATACGACGTAAGTTACGTCCTTAGGGATGTAAATTACGTCCTCCCTCATGATATATGTGGTTAGCCTGTGTCTTACATCCCAAAAATTGTCATTTTTAGAAAGGACGTAGCTTACTTCCTTTAGGATGTAAGTTACGTCGTATGCTCATTTTGCACCAATTTCTTCATTTTCTTCATCTCTTTTCATCTATATATCATCCAATCTTCGTGCACCCCTTGAATACATCATTTAAGCTCCCCACACCTACAATTCAAACCTAACACAAAGTGATTACGCTCGATATAAAAATCACGTTAAACGCATACATTTAAGCACTTAAAACATATACAAAACATGAACGCATCACATCCCCACACTTATCATTTGATTGCCCCCAAGCAAACTTGCTTATAACACTACAACTATCATTAGACAAATACGATCCAGCCATGTATTCACCTTCTGTTAGCTAAGGTCCCAAGTCATACCCAACTCACAGTTTCATATATCAATCTATAGATTTGTAAGAAAAGATATTACTATTTGAAATATGATCTATCTAACCAAGCCCAATAAGCTTTCTAGTCTTCCCTATGCATGTATTCACACCTCTCACTAGTTTCACTCCTCTCAGTTTAGTATCTAGTCTAGCAAAAGGTGTACTAGAATATCAATGTAGTACTCTCGACCAAACACAACTCATAATTACCATAAGCTTGCATAATGATCGCAACTCCACCAATTAACCCAAACCATGCACACATCAAAAGGTCTCTGAAGGGTTGTAATGTAAGGCTTAGGATCTGGGTGAGGATATAGAATTTAAAGTGGCTAAAGGTGATGAAATCCAAATAATAATGTTAAAACGTACTGAACAATGAAGCAATACTACACAATGAATTTGGGTAAGTTGACCCATTTTCACAATTTATTACCACTGAAACATGACATTGATATTGTGGTCATTTTGACCCATTATTGACTCATTTTTTTTCTTTCTTTTTTTTCTTTTCTTTCTTTTTTTTGCATGATGATTGTATCTAAACACTTCACTGCTTCTAACTAAATTATATCAAAAATTCAAGCAATACTTATTAGATTTCATCAGACGGGCTTAAAAGGTAAAAAGGTTTGAAAAGGCTAATGGGTTGATTCGGGTTTAAACAATTAAAAAGGTTAGGGGCTCAAACTGGCGACTAGAGGATCATTTTAGGGTAGGATAATACAATTGAGAAGGGCTAATCAAACAAAGGTTTATCCTAATGCCTTAGTCATATATGTGCAACAGTTTGGTTCATGATCTCAAAACGTATCAATTGTGCAAGTTCTAGAATAATGCAATCATTCTGGTAAACACACATGAAAGAAAAATGAGCAAATAACCTACTGATGTTCTAAGCTCATGTATAGGCTCAATCCTCACAAATATCGATGGTAAACAAGTTAAGGCTACGAAAACATGCATAAAAGTCCACTATCTGGCTTGTTACCCGATTAAACATCTCTATTAATTCTCATAAATTGCTTTTTTCTAGTAAGATAGCCATGACTAGGGACCTTTGCTTATGCACAGGTCAAACATACTTTCACGATTTACATTGATAGTATTAAGCTTTCATGCATAAATAAGTCGCTTTAGAGGCATTTTGAAAGCTTTTGTTCAATCGAATTTTCTTTTCCCTCATCCCCACACTTAAACCTTACATTGTCCTCAATGTAAATTTTAAAATTATTGTATGAACAAGGGTACTATCAAACATCCTAACCTTTTCCCAAGTGAAGTTAGAAGGCTAACTTTTCAAATACGCGTTATGCCTACCATGATTGTACTAAATGACACCGAACTAGCAAAGCTTTAAGGTACGGAAAAAGTACATGGACCTGATCATAGATGATAAAAGGTTCCTCATAAGCAATATATGGTGGTTATGGGTCAACTCAGATAAGTAAAGCCGCCCAAGCACATATTCCTTTATGCTCCTAAAGATCCATGAGCTTCCCCACACTTGAATATTTGCATCCGGTGCTGAAAGCTGAAAAACAAAATAAACAAAAAAACAAAAAAAACAAAAAACAAACAAACTAAAACTAAAAGAACAAATCAATTTCGGGTTGCCTCCCGATTAACGCTAAGTTTTAGGTCTTCAGCCGGACCGTACCTGCGACTACTCATGGTGGTCGAGTAGGATGCTTGACTCTGGTATTCTTCAAATGATCTGGTGGGTCTTCAACTAGATCACATTGTGGCCCAAACATTAATGCCTCAACTCTGTCTTTTATAAGATCAAATGGACCGCCAACTTTTTTCTTCATTTTAGGCTTCTCATCTTTTATTTTTATCATCATAATTGGCTCTTTCTCTTCTTTTAAATTCATTAATTCCTTCAAGTCGACATGCTTAACCCTATCATACTCAAAACCATTCTCAAAATTGGTGTTCATGCTTACATATGATGTATAAGTAGGAACACACACGTTAGTCATATCTGGCACAAAAACTTCATCATTAACAAAATAATTAACCGACTTGGAAAATACATCAAAACATAACTTACGATTTTCGTAAGTCATTTCAATTGTTCCATCCCGACAATTGATTTGAGCATTGGCAGTTGCTAAAAATGGTCGACCCAATATGACCTTCGGTTGCTCATTTGTTCTCACTAGTGCATAATCAAGCACCATAAAGTCCACGGGGTAGTAAAATTCTCCCAACTTGATTATCACATTCTTCACCATCCCCCGAGGACGTTTCTGGGTCAAGTCAGCTAACACCACAGTGGTGTCTACTTCCTCTAAAGGGCCGAAGTCATACTGATCATATAACGTACCTGGTAAAATACTAATACCTGCTCCGTAATCCAAGAGTGCTCTTTTTATCTTCAGTTTCCCCACTTTGATTGAAATGATAGGTGCTCCTGGGTCACTCTCTTCCACTACATCATCTTCATCTTCCTTACCTACAACTTGTGCAACAAAAGTAAAGTTATCATTAAAAATTTTAGAGTTAGGAAGGATACTAACCGAATTAATATGAACATTTCTTATGTTTTTCGTGGTTGGCCCTTGATGTTGCGGGTTAATAGTGGTGTCATTTGGTAATTTCCCGGGATTCCTTTTAATTTGGGCAACATCCTCAGCAAGTTGGGCCACTTGTTTATTCAAAGCCTCATAAGATTTATCTCTGATTTCATTTTCCCGCTTAATCTCTTGCATATTCTCTTTCATAATGTTCATCAAAGCATCCAACTTTGCATTTGTAGAATCTTGTTGACTCGCATGGTTGTAGCTCACATGATTGTTTCCTGAGAATACGAGGTTCTTTGATAACCATTTTGATTGTAATTACCTTGTGGTCGGTTCTGATATGCTTGACCACCTTGATTACTACCTTGAAAATTAGGGTTGTTTGAAGCATTTCCATACTTGAAGTTTTGATGATTTCTCAAACCGGAGTGATAAGTATTGGAGTTCATATCAAACTGTTTTCTCTCTTCATATACTTGATTCATCTTTTCATGTTGTCCTAAAAACAACGGACACTTTGCACTTGCATGCCCCAATTCACCACATTCATTGCATACATTAAATCCAACCGAAGCTACATCTTTAGTTTGCGCATGTCCTAACTTGGCTAATTGTCTTTCCAAAGATGCAATTCTTTCTTTAGTCTCATAATCAATGGTGGTTGACCTTGCCAGAGCGGACTTTAACCGTCTACTAGCCGAAGCTTGAGCTTTGGAATTCTTGCACATTCGTTCTAGGAATTCCCAATCCATATCTTCATGATTAGATAAGAATGTTCCATTACTTGTAGAATACAAGTATTTCCTTTCCTCCGGTGTTAGTCCATCTGAAAATGCCTTAATCAATTCCCAGCGTCCAATTCCATGATGTGGGCACATACGGATCAATTCTTTAAAACCTTGTGAATGCCTCATGAAATTGTTCTCCGACTTGTTGTTGAAAAGAGCGAATAGCATCTCTTGCATCACTGGTTTTACCCATAGAGTAGTATTCATCCAGAAAGATTTGTTGCATTTCTTGCCATGTGTGAATACTATTATCGGGTAACGTGAGGAACCATTGTTTAGCTCTATCTTTCAAAGTAAACTGGAACAGTCGAAGCCTTACTTCATCTGGTGTAAAATGATTCCCACCAATAGTGCTGCATATGGCATCAAATTCAGCAAGATGCACATATGGTTCTTCTGTGGCAGTGCCTCTAAACGCAGGAGAATGGTGAGATAATGAGGGCGTACATCAAAAGCTCTTCCTCTACGATTTGGAGGTGCAATAGGGTTTGGATTTTCAGAAACAGCTGGTCTAAAATGGCTATCCACACCTTGTACATGAGCTCTTTGAGGCCTTCTTGGGTGATTGACATTATTATTATTACCCTGCCCTGTTGTTGATTGATGGGTGGTGCATTCCATCCATGTTGATCATTTCCCCAATTGTTATTTCCGTTGTATCCATCACCTCCACCAAGATTTCCATCCCAAGCATTGTAATTTGCATCATTATAGGGTTCTTCATTATTGTTCTATTCATCTTCATAATCTTCATCACCCGCGTGAACACTATGCATGCTTACATGATCAAAATCATCTCCTTGATTGGGGTTATTTGGATTCACATTATTGTTGGGTGGTGGTTGATTCAGGTTGTTATGGCAGTTGTTATTGGGTGGAGGGGGTGGAATTGGGTTTTGATTTTGCTTATTTGGAGGAGGGTTTGGATTTTGAGGAGGTTGGTTATTTGGGTTTTCCATTTCGGTTGAATCAGACGAACTGTTAGCTGCTTGATCAATAGCTTGTGAAATTGATGTAGTTGGTAGCCCTGATCGATGCAGAACATGATTATACCTTGCTGATTTCTCTATCTCTGGATCGAATACTAGTGGTGATTTCCTACCCGAATAACGAGTATGCATGCAATCCTGTCATCTGCACACTTAAAACACACCTAGTGTAACAAAGAAATAGAAGAAATAAAGCAAGAACAAGTAACAAAAACAAATCAAATAACAAAACACCAAGCGCACCGATTCCCAGGCAACGGCGCCAAAATTTGATCGATGTCGAAGTATCAACCAAATAAGATGTAAAATGTGTGTTCCTATTCACCTTAACTAGTTAGGGTAAGTAGGGTTGTCGAACCTCGTGGAATTAGTGGTCGGTGTGTTGTAAATTGATTTATAAGAAATGATTACCCAATTTATCAAATTACTTAAACTATTGCCTCTTGGCTGTAAAAATTGGATTTTGGAATGACTGAGAAGTTAACTAAGAAAATAAATTGTAAATGACTAAACTTGATTAAGAAGACAATTATAAAAAGGAGTAATCCACCCCGGGATTCAGGTTCGGTTCTCGGTCATTGTTTAGCTCAATTGAGTGGAAAATCCTTAATGGGGATTCTATATGTGTAATGATTAAGTGATAATGATAACCAAGACTTAACGGGTCTTGGTACACAATACCAATTGGATTAACAAACAAAACCTTGCAACCACACAACTTGTGCACAATTGTATGACATTCAAATCAATATTCACTAAAACAATTGTTTAAACAATCAAAACACAAGTTAAACTGAATAAAGAACTTAACAGGTTCTAACGTTTAATCCCAACACCAATTGAACACGAACAAAAACCTAATAACAGGAAACCTATTACCCGAGGTAGATCACGCGGAGTTTAGCCTTGCATCTACATGAATTCACAAACAAAATCGGATTGAAGCATGATTGGATGGATTGAAATGAGTTAGAGAAGTAAAGAAAACCTCCAAAATCGCCCAAGTTCGTCCCTTTCTGCCTCTGCTGCCGATTAGGGTTTTTAGAATTGATAACCCTCCTTAAATATGGTCAAAATCCGGAGAATTACGTCAAATCTGACCATACGACATAAGTTACGTCCTTCGGGACGTAAATTACGTCCTCCCTCATGATATACGTGGTTAGCCTCTGTCTTACGTCCCAAAAAATTGTCATTTTTAGAAAGGACGTAGCTTACTTCCTTTAGGACGTAAGTTACGTCGTATGCTCATTTTGCACCAATTTCTTCATTTTCTTCATCTCTTTTCATCTATATATCATCCAATCTTCGTGCACCCCTTGAATACATCATTTAAGCTTCCCACACCTACAATTCAAACCTAACACAAAGTGATTACGCTCAATATAAAAATCACGTTAAACGCATACATTTAAACACTTAAAACATATACAAAACATGAACGCATCAATCGCGGATGATGGTGGTGGAAAAAGGTGGTGTTATGGTGGTAGTTTATGGTTTGATGGTGCTCAAAAACTAAAGTCTAGGCGGTTGTGGTATTTTAGAAGTCGACCGAAGGGTTGTTTTTATAAACTTTCGGCCGAGGGACACCTAATGGTGTCATCATGATCCCTATGACTAGCTTAGGTGAGTTGTCTTGCTAGGTTTGCTTAGGTGGTGACTTGATGAGAGAGCCGAGAGAGGTGGCGGATCCATGGAGGGTCTTGGTGTTATCTATGCAAGGTGGCAAGCTAAGACTTGCATGACTCATTTTTAGTCATGATTGCACAAAGATTAAGGTGACTAACCGGTTTGGTTAGGAACTAATAGGGTGGTCGGGTTTGTGTAATGGATGGGTTTCGAGTTATGTCATGGTTTGGGTACTTAAGGTTTGATTTGTTTGGTGTTAAGTTTCTTTTATGTATCAAAGTATGATGTTTGGTTAGATTTGGTTACCTTTTAGTTTATTTGTAATAGTTTTTAGATACATATACATTTTACATTGCCTATGCATGCATGGTATCATAATAACCATATATATATATATATTTATCTATACATGCATGCATACGTAAAATTCTATATATACATATGGTTCATGCATGGAGAGTCTTTATTCACATATGCTTATATAAGGTGTATTCATATTCATATATACATGCATGCACACGTATATTTTCAATTCTTATACATGTATGTAAACATGCATACGTAAAGATTTATATTTATATGCATGCAAAGTGTATATATAAAATAATACTATAAAAATTTTTAGAGTCGTCACATATTTTATCATAAAGATAATAAAAATACAACTTTTAATCAAATCCCAAAAATCCATATCATAACTTTTCATGAACCAAAACCATGACAAGAACATAAACCTAGAACTCATATCTAACCTTTTCATCAAACTTGAATTATGATTCAAGTTATACAACCTAAACAACAAATAATATACGAAAAACTAGCAGAGGATATTAACCCCAACATCAACATATGTTTTTTATGCAAAAAGATACTCAAGAAGCTATAAGAGAAAAATATCCCTTTTGACCAGAGTCTTTGAAAGCAAGAATCGATCTAGGTTTGAACCAGTGATGGTGAGGTGGGGCGGCGGCGAATCGAATGCGAGGCGAGGGCGACGGGTCGGCGAGACGGTGAAAGGGGTGCAGTAGGTAAAGGGTGGTAGTCGATGGGTGTAGGTGAGAATTTTAATTTTAAGGGGTAAAATGGTAAGGATTTCCATTCAACATTAGGGTGGAACTTAACCATTTACTACTGAATGGAATAGTTAATAGCTTTTTTTTCTAAACAAAAAACCTCATCTTTTATCAATTCAGAGGTACCCTTTTAATAAAAGGCTACCAAACAGCTCCTAAGGTGAATACCATAGAGTGGGACAATATTCATGCCTTCCTAATCTCCCGTCTTCATGTATCCTCTTTTGTCATTCATAATCTTTTCTCCTCATCAATAAGTAGTAAGCCCCCAACCATCCCTACCCATCACGATCTCCATTCTTATAGTAGCCTACGTGAATCATCTCTCGATCCATACTCTTTGTGCACCACCATGACTTGTAACATAGTAATATATGTGGTGATCAAAGAGACTTGTTATCCATTGAATATAGTAATATTGTGTTTAATATGTCAAAAATATCACTAGGAATAGTGACTACTATTGCAAAGCTAAGTTTGGGGGTTACTCTTAAGACAGAGGGTGTCCCACCGGCTCCTTCAAAACCAATGCATCTTCTTGATCCTTTACCGATGGGGATGTTGTTCCCACCCTTACCATCGTATCTTGTCTCTCTACCCCCCCTCACTCACATAACCACGATATCTTTGTTGGAGCCTTAATACTACTCCCTCTTTCATTTTGCCAACTCAATCTTTTAATTCACCATCCCAGGTGAGGTGGCACCCTTGCCATTATGCCTGGAAAAATTGGGGGGTTGGGTCGGGCGGGGTGTCGGGTTAGAATGGTTTCAAGTCAAGATGGGTTTGGGTCAGGATGGACAGATTTAGAAACCGGTTCAGGATGGATATGGGTCAGAATAGGTTCAGGTCAAAATAAATCTGGTCAAACGGACCAATTTTAAATTTTGCTAAAATAGTAAAAATGTAAAATTCTCCTTGCAAACTGCCGTTTCCAAAAGAAAACACAGAAGGTTGTATATATAATTTGCTACCACAATAGATTTTCTATTTTGCTTCAATATATTGTATAGATAGTGGATCCGGTACCTCTAAATTACAAGAATTAATATACAAAATAGCATACCTGTAACTAGAGAGAAAACCCATTAAAAAGGATTTTTGCTTCAACAAAGGTATTCCAACAGGGGATGCTTTCAAATGCAGATCAAGAAAAGGGAATTTTACGATGATGATTGCAGTGCTTCAAAAGAAAGATTGAATCATGTTAACTTTAGCTAAGATGATGATGATTATTTCAAGTAATCGTCTAAATCTTTAATGAATCAATAGAGAAGATGTTAAAACAGGGCTTGTGGTGATAGGAATGAAGAAATCCCGACTGTGATGGCAGAGTAGATGCTTGAATCAGTCTAACAAATCCCTGTTGTGATTCTTTGGATGTCGATGAAGGAGTGGCGGTGCGGTTGGTGGCAATTGAAGCGGTGATGATTATGGTGGTGATTGGAGCGGAGTTGTTAATGATCTGAAATCGCGGATAACCCGTGTTATATGACCTGCCCATCCTGACCTGCATCATCTTCTTTCTCCGCCCAGGATAACCTGTGTTATAGTTTTCTTAACTTGATAAATGCCCAGTTAAACTCGTTGGAAAGAATGTATAACCCAAAACAACCCAAATCCGTATATTAAAAACCCATTTAAACCCATTTTTAATTAGATGGGCTAAAATTGCCAGGTCTACTTGCCATCATTCTACTGCAACGACAACCGATGCACTTATTATTATATTGTTATTGTTATATGAGGTGTTTAAAAATTTGACTTCAAACATCAATTTTGATAGATAATTATATGCATGCTTAAACAGAAAACGAAGAAAAACTGTTTTACATTTGTTTTATTAGAAAATTAATCGTCAATGCTTTGAATGAGCAGGCCAACATTATTCCCTACTTTATGTTTGTGAGTGATGGAGTTGTCACATGAAGAGTTAGCCTATGAATATTTGCAGTTATTTAGGATAGGTCTGATATATATAAATAACAAATAAAATCAATGTGAACAATGACTTGCATTCTATAATTTTTTGTTGTGTGTCTATATGTATTCAAATGAAGCTTTTCATAGAAGGTGTTGTTTGGTTTGATAGTTACTTGTTACACTTTTTACTTTTAAAATCTTTTGTATTTGAACATTTCTTTATGTATTGAGTCATCTTCAAGCATTCAAAAATTGTTCTAGTGATGACATAATCTATAATTAATTTCAAACTATATGTGACAATCGGTTTTCTAATCCGTGCACCTTTTTTATTGTGGTAATTTATTTGATAATCTTGTCTCTTGATGAGAAGACTAGAGTTTAAATTCTCATCATGTAGTAAATAGAAATTATTATATGTGTAGTTTAGGAGTAGATATATGAGTGAGACGTAATTATTATAAAATTAAAAGAAAAAACTTAAAACCATTGATGTTTCCTCAAGCACTTCTGGAGAGTTGTTACCCCCATTTGCAAATAGGGTGTCACGGATGTCTCACTCTCCTTCACGTTGGCAGGTTTTCGTCCTACGTACTAAACTCTTTTTTTTTTTTTTTCATGGATGTAGATGGTTTAGTGACCATCTCTCCTCTCCTCTCACACATCTTGTCCGACCCCGCCCTTACTTACTAGTGCAACTTTCCAAGACAATTCCGCTTGTTGATCTTCCATACCGACTCATGGACACTCACTAGCATCCTCAATAAATCAAGGTGCTCTTGTTACCACATCCTTTGTTGTACCAACAATGCACTTATTTTCACACGTCAACATAATTTCATCAAATCAAATATCTTTGCTCATCATAATTTTGATTCAACTCTATTGATCTTTGTGCTTTTTGTATGAGTGCTTTGCCATTGTAAACTCTAACCTATCACAACTCAACTCTCATACAACTGCGATTCAATAGACGATAAGCAAACACTAGATTTGAACGGTGCAACAAATATAAAAAAAAACGCTGACAAATTAATAAAAGAACAAATCATCATCCGCCCTAAGTTACACCCTTATACTTAAAAAACACATATGTATACATATATTTTCGCCATGATTTGTTAATATATTCAAGAAGTAATTACATATTCTTTTAGGTAATCCCTATAAGATTTCAAAAGTATGATGATGACAACATTATTTATTGTTTGTTATAGCTAATCAACATTTGAAAGGTTGACTTTGGATTTGAACTAGAACAATGTATCATGTATGTAACCGTAATATAGACAATTCATGTTTTTTTGTCTAGTAGTTTTGATCTTGACATATGAAGCTAAATTTTTCCAGTGTTCACGGTAGGTGCCATCAATATATTTTCTTGTGAACTTATGTCGTCTTGAGGTGATATCAACAGTATGAAAAATAGTACTTGAATACTTTCGAATGCCGTGCAACATTTGGAATTTATTAAAAGATTTATCAAGCGGACAAACAAGCAGTGTAAATTAAAAACGTGGGTAATCATGAACATTTGTTTTATAAATGCATCTTCAAGACAATTTTCTTTTCTTAAAGTGGGACGAAGGATCTTTCTCTTTTAAGTTTTAAATTTTAAAACAATTTTCTTTTCATGAAAAGGTGGGATGAAGGATCTTTCTAAAAAGTATAAGTTAAACAATTGAATTATAAGCGAGAACTTTCTAAGGTATTTCTTTCCTTAGGAGACACAAGTATGGGATCGCATACATTGTTTCATCCAAACTTGCACAAGCATGTGAACGATGGACACAATGTGACACTCTAACGCGTAGTTTGCAATTCTCATGATCTCATATCCTCTAACAAGGAACCACATTTTTATTTATGATTACGAATGTTCACCAAACTTGCTATCAATGATGTTATCATTTGGGTTAGTTCCTCTATTGCTACCGAGGCTAAAACTTGCTATTGTTAAGTCTGAGTTGCTATTAATGACTTCACCTGAGTAGCTACCAATATACAAAGTTGCTTGAAGCATATAAGAGTGATTACTAAAACACTCTATTGATTCAACAGGTAACGTATTAGAACTCAAGATACTTAACATTGTTCACATTAACCTTAGCTCTAAATGCAATAAGTAGTTTGATACGGCAGGATTACTCTATTGCTTATATTCACATACTATTTAACTCGAATTATATTCCCAAAATTCAATTTAATAGACCCTTGGAATCAAAAGCTCAACCAGAGTTACAAGCATTTGCTAGACCTTAACAAGCATAGAGATATACATCAAAAACCAATTAAATAAAAAATACGATAACTATAAACAAAAGACTCGAGATTTAAGGAATTAAATATTCTTTAATGTCTAAATAATCTTCAAACTATATCCTATCCTGAAACAGGTTCAATGCTTATGTTACCGTACAAATCAATTAATTAAGCAGATGAGAAAGAGGATCTTCCTACGGGGTCGTCATGACAACTTTTGGTGCATAAAAGCGTTGAACTACTCATTCAGCTAGTCTTGAATAAAGTAGTTTATTATCGAGGATGATTAGGGCACTTCTCGAAGATACTTGTGCTTAACCTGCAACTTTATCTACATTATAATGTCTTGCTCCTCACAATCCCTATAGGGTGTTGCTTCCCATGTCTGTTCTTTGAATGGATATGACAATCCAAGATGTTTACCCAAAAGTTATTAGATCTTAGTATATTGAAAGATCTTTCAAGTGCCTAACCACTAAGTAATTTTAATAATAAATATAATTAAGGAGTGAAGGATATAATGGTAACTAGGTTTTGCCGCCACGCGTTGCCGCGGCTATGCGAATTTTAACGTAACCCTAAACCAAAATCAAAATCAAAATGAAGGTTCGAAACCATAAAATCAGCAAAATACAAAAAGTAAAACATACCAAAACCCCAAATCCATAAGATACCGGATAATGCAGAACCCAAAACTAAATCAAAGCCCAACACCATACACAAAACAGGCGAAAATCAAAGCCGCTAGAAGGCGACACAGTCCAAAATAGAAAAACCGACAAAAATCAAAGCCCCCAAAAAGCAAACAAAAGGAAAACCCAAACCCTAATAGCGAGGACCGTCAGGGAATCAATAACGAAAGAAAGAAAGTAGGAACCCGGAGAAAGACAACGTCAACGAACTCTATAAACAAACATAATCGAAACACATATCGAAAGAGACGTGTCCAGACACCAAGAACCCACAAGAAAAACCTCACCCCCAAACCTCAAACCCACACCCAAAACAAACTCTATAAAAAAACACACAACAAAACAAAAAACAAAAAAAAAACAAAAAAAGCACTACAAATAAAAAATAAAAAGAAATTTAAAAACCCCACCGACCTAATGTTTTAATAAGTAATAGAATATATTTTCATGTATATATATGTGTGTATTTTAAATCTAAATATTATAAGGAGTGAAGGATATAATGGTAATATATGACAGGATTAAGACGCCTAGCTAAAGGGTCTTACAATGAACTTCATGTTTCTATGCATGCCATCTTCTTCCAATCTTGTCCTTATTCAATGATTACCATCGCCACTAATCACTCTCATTCAATCACCGGTTTCAATCATCACCATCGTCGCGAAGCCATCGGACTCCATGAACACTACAAGAAATAACTGTTTTTACGGCGATAATAATCGTCGCAAAAGGGTCTTCTATCGCCGCAAAATACTTTTTGCGACGAAAGTTTCGTCGCTATATTGTCGCCGTAAATAAGTGATCGCAAAAGATATTTTGCGACGAAAGTTACGACGAAAAGGATGCGGGTCCCATCTTTTAAAAAAAAGTAAAAAAAACTGAAAAACAGCTTTTTGCGACGAAAAATCGCCGCAAATAAGTTTAATAAATAAAAAATATATTAAATTAAAAAATGTTTTTTGCGACGAAAAATCGCCGCAAATTATTACACGTCAACTTTTATTGCGACGATTTGTCGCCGCAAAGATTTTGACCAGTTTCGTTTTTTGCGACGAAATTTTCATCGCAAAAAACCTGTTTTTTTTAAATATTTTGTTTCATTTGCCGCAATCCGCCCAGGTATCCCTGGGTATCAAACCTGCTGTTCAAAGTGACTAATACCATTAAGAAATCAACTCAATCGTAATTATAAAAGATAAACATAAAAACTAACTATTGTCTAAAGTTAATAATAAACACAAAGTTTGTTCCAAAGTATTCATAACAAACATCAAAGCTAACTATTCCTATGACGACCCATCTTCATCATTTTCATCATCACTTTGTTGAGAATTCCAACTTTTCTTCAAGGCGCTTTGTACTTGGGTTTGGATTTAACTCTGCATTTGTACCATCATATTAGCCATCATCTGAGATTGCCATTCCTCTTGCTCACTTGCGAGTCTCGCTGCTATCATTTCCTCAACCTCAGCCTGTGAGAACATCCGTTGATCCGTTCTATGAAGTGGAGGATGTGGTTGTGATGGCACGCTCGGTATTGGTCCGATGTCACGTTCCCACCCGGGTCGCTCCCCTAAGACCTGTCGCATACCATTTGCTCCTATTTAGTTTACAAAAACAATAACCAATGTTATATATAAGATCATGTTATAGATTACTATATTTTTATAAGATTTAAGGTGTTATACAATACATTCTCATATTTTATATATCCATTTCATCTCAATTTAACATACATACACATATACACGTATACATCCATACACAAATAACGCGCGACTGAGACTTTCGCGTGGAAGCTTCTCTTCGCGTGGAAACTTGATTTCGCGTGAGATCTGCTTCTCGCGTGACAGAAGCTTTCGCACATGCAGTCTGTTTTCGGACTTCGTCTTCGTTCAATCTTCAAATGTTTTGCCGAGCCTTGATTAGTCTTCTACAATCTCCCCCTAGGCTCGGTGAAACATGATCAATCAAAATCAACGTTTGCTTTCTTGTACGTTCCTGCATATGCATACCATTTATTCCTAAGGATTCGGTCAATCATCCACACATACTGGCAAGATAGAAAATAAACGGACTCATCAGCTGTAATAGGGCAGTGTAAAAGCTTGAGTAAGTCGTCTTTGCCAAACTTCATCAAGTCTGCTGGATCAATGATTCGAAATTACTTATCAGTGCATCTGATCACAGCGTGACCGGAATCCTTCTCACATCTCCATGAGAGTAATTGCTTTAAAGTGTTGGGAGGAACTGGAGCATGCACGGGGACTTTCCTGATAAATTTAGGATGTTGATAGACTCGTATTTTCATTGGAGCTTTAGTATTTTCATCTATTCTTGTTGAGTCATCAATCAACTTAGATTTGGCAGTCTTAAAATCTTTGAAATTTGTGCGCATCTCCCGTCGTATCATAGATCTCATCAGTTCAGCTTCACTGTAATTGCTTTCATTAAAGAATGGAGCTTTGCCCATGGAGTAGAGATCAGCAGCACGTAGAGTATGGAAGTCTTGTGTGCTTTTTAGATAATCAATTTCTCCATTCTTTTTTTTATTACATATAGCCTTTTCTCGCCATCATAGCCCCAGCTAATGACATGAGACATTTCACCATACTTCTGCTTAGGCTTAGAAATGAATAGAAAATGAGCTTCAGTAGGTGGTGGTGGTGCTTTGAACATCAATCCTCCTCTAGTGAATAAAGCAATCTGACCAGTAGAATCTTTCTTTGTAGCAACAGCAGGAGTTTCACCACTCACAGTCTCAGTCGGGATTTCTCCTTCTTCAAGATTAATGTCTTTAAATAGCTCTTGAAGGTTGTTCCCAAAAATGTCAGTATATTCATTCTCATCGTCCAAATCATCAAACACATCAAGTTCTTCTTCAACAGCTCCTGATGAAGATTGTTGAAAAGAATACAATTCCTTTTCATACACACTCTCAGTGGCAGGGTCAAGTGGATCATATCCTTCTGGATCACTAACACTTGGTCTATCGACATTATTAGTGTTAGTATCTCCAGTTGGACTCGAAGAGAAACCTGTAGCATTACCTCCATCATTATTATCACCAGCATTTTCACCATCATCTCCTCCATCATCATTATCACCATCATTTCCGCCATCATCTCTACCATCATCATCATCATTTTTATCATCATCTTCATCGTCATCCTCATCATCATCAGAATCAGCATAATCAACCAACTCTTCATCCTCCTTTTCATGAACAATAGGTAAAGTAAACATGTGCTCTGGTTCAACGAAAGCTGTAGATGTGTAAGCTTCGGTGATAGGTACTTCAGATGAAATAGGAACATCCTCAGTAGTGCTAACACTTGGCTGTTCAGTAGAGGTATGAGCTTCGTTGACCACTTCCTTTTCTGGAACATTCTCAGTGGGAGGAGGGCTTGGAGATCGTCTACTAGATTCACCAATCACAGTTGTAGACCTTATGATTGGTGGCTGATGAAAATAAGTCTGTGAAATGAATTCTCTGAGCTCATTCAGTTGTCTTTCCAGCCTTGAAGAATAATCAAACATGTTCTTCATCTGTTGTTCTAGAGAAGCTATTCTTGTATCTTTGATTGCAGAATCCAGATGAATCATGGTAATCTGACTTGACTTTTCTTCATTTTCCTTCTTCAGCTCAACAATCATCTTAACATTTTCAAAACTCTCTTTTTCCAAGTTTTTAACTCTTTCTTCTAGAGTTATAGAATAGGAGTGCTAGTTGATTCCTCTCTCCTTTGAAACTCTGGAGGAGTATTCAAAAACGAGTCAACATCAAACTCTAAGTTTTCCTGCCTTGGAGGTGTAGAAAAACCAGACTCAGAGATATTGGCTGCTCCAGAAACAGAACTGTTTCAGTCTCAGGAGCAGAAGAAGTCACATTGGTTGTCTGATCTTGCTCAGTTTCAATGACAACCACATGTGTTCGTGGTCTCCTGGGTACAATACCACGACCTCTCTTTCTAGCTGGAAAATCTCTCCTTCTTGCCATACGTTTTCTTCGTGAGGATGTACTAGGAGACTCTTCCGGAACATAGTCAGTATCCCTGGCTTCATCATTCGGTCTTGAAGATGTTGGAGTAGTAGGAGCTCGATTTGTTTGAAGAACATAAGGAACATTACCAATTTGGTCACTATCAGTCTCGGAACTAGAAGCCGAGTGCACTTCATCTTCCACTCTCCCTTCATGAACAGGCTCATCTTCAAACAATTTCTCAATCTCTTCGTCCAAATTATCTCTAGCAGTAGAAGTAGAAGCACCAGTCTGTGCTTCATCAACAGGTACATCTCCTCCTAAACCTCCAATATTCTCATCAACTTCAGCAAATCGACCAATCTTAGCAAACTTTCACCAGAGCATTTGTTGCCTCTGGCTCCAGTTAGATGAGTAAAGATGTCTTTCTTGATGACCTGAACAACATACTTTGAAGACTTCAAAGTGGCAAACTCTGGATAAGCATCATTGATGACAAGTTGCACGAATCTCGGGTACATAATAAACTTTCTCCCTAGATTAGCTGTAACGTTCTTCTGCATCTCTTGAAATATAACACCAGAAATACTGAATGGAATATCATCCACCAGAGAAACCAATAAAGATCCGAACACAGCACTTAGACTATCCATGCCAGCCTTCAAATTACTCAGACAGTGAATTACCACATGAAATAAATATTTCCAGTAAGGTGGTAACCACTTCTTTTCCAAACTTGGATATCTATATTCGTATCCCATCCGAGATAGACAATCCATAACTACATCATCATCCAGTCTTGTTGGTGCTCCCTCTTGGTCATTAAACAGAAGAACTCTGTTTAGTATGGCTTGAGAAACTGTCACCCTTTTATCTTTTACAGTAGCTGTGATAATTGGATTTCCAGCTTGGTCCTTTTCTAGAGCAGCAGTGCTCCAGAAAGAATCTATCAACTCGGAATAGATGGCTGGATCAGCAGAAATAGCATAAACAATCCTTGAGTTCTTCAGCCCCTCAATCATAGAATTGAACAGCTCTTTTCCTTCAGGAACCTCATCTAAGTAAGCTATACAGTTGTGACTAGCTTTGAAAATCATATTAGCCATCTGCATTGTAAAACAAACTGAAGATCAGAACACTTTTTAATATAACTTAATTATGCATTTAGAATTTTAGCACTTAGAACAATTTAACTTTTGATGTTTCACACTTAGACAATTTTATCACTTTTATCATTTCAAAGCTTAGTAATATGTGAATACATATACTATACTTAAATTTTAGCAACAAAAGATTTATTATTCGAAAACTAATTGTAAGTGATAAGTCCATTTGATACAACACCATCAACACTTAGAGAAATATTTTCAAAATCTTTCTGTCATGCGAAACCCAACACGTGCGAAAATGAACACTTTGCGACATTTGTAATTCAAGCTACAAATGTCACGCGAAACACGCGAAATCACTTTGCGAAAACTCACTTTGCGAAAACTAGGTTTAAGCAAAATTTGTATTTTCACGCGAAACCAAAGCTCACGCGAGAACCAGGTTCACGCGACAACCCCTTTTCGCGTCCGTTCATTTCTTTTGTGCGATTCGCACAATACACATGTCAAATTAACATATCAAAACATGTTTTTAATCCATGAAATCCAGATCATTGCTGTCGCCTAAGTCTATTAGGTGTATTTCATCGTTCAATTTCAACTTTAAAGTCCATTTTTAAGATTTTAATGTCAAGATGTTAGGTTCCCCTTAGCATTGTATCGCTACAGTAACCAAATCAAACTAGATATACCTTTAAAATCACACTATGAGTGAATGAAAACACACTATGAATCAGAATCTCAAACAAGAACGAACTGATTTGAGTTTTGATGTAAGCGAAATAAGATTTCGGATGGTATGCGAAAGTGGTTTTCGGGTGTGATTTAGGCGAAAAGTGATTTCGTCTAGGGCACTGTGCTACTTATACCCCTGATGATTCACGCGACAGATACTTTCGCAAGACCTTTTCTTTCGCGTGACTTTCCCTTTCGCGCGAGATACAGTGTTTTTCGAAAATTTTCAACTTTTAAAATTTTTCTTATTTTTACACAACTTTCAATCCTTTTATTCTCAATGAATTAAGTCAACATAAAATGTTATTTACCAAGTGACCAATTAATTTAATGAATCTTCAATTTTCAAAAATTTTCTTGTTATTTATTAGTTCCAAAAATAAAACACTATAAAAATGAAATAAAAACAAACACTTACATACAAAATAACAAAAAATGAAAACAATTAAAGAATCAAGATCGGATTTGCTTGTTTTTGTATAAGAATTTTCATAATGAGATCATATAGTTCTTTGTCAAGTTAAGACTCTGTCCGGCTTTATTTAAAATAACTGGTTAAGTTGATTGTCAATATAATTTGTCCTTTTAAACTTATACTTCAGGTTTTACTCAGAAACATAATGAGTGATATATATCATGTTTTGTGTTTATTTAATATAAGTCAGTGGATCCCACAATCAGAACTTCTGTAAAGTAATTATTATCCTTCAAGACACTATCGAGATTTTCAAGTCACCCCAACTTGACTTAAACCATGTATTGATGATCAGTGATACCATTTATTGTATTCCTAAATATAACTATTTGAGCATAACTAGCCTGAGAAATATTTCTTAACCCGGAATATTAACAAGTTTAAGGACTTACTGACAGCCATCCGGACTTACGTCTGCCCTCTCAAGATGTTTAGGACTTACAAGCCATCCGGACTTACATGCCCCATCTTTCGATTTTGCCTTCCAAAGTTAAAAACTATTCTCAAAATAGAAAATATATACCATATAGTATGTATGTCTTTTAGACATATCTTTTGATTTGTTGTGCTTCTTGGTGCTTCTTGGCATCTTATATCCTATATGGCCTTTTCCTTTTGGCATCTTTTTGCTCAATTATTTTCTTTTTGTGTTTTTCTCTTTTTGTTTCTTTTTGTATTTTATCTTTTATATATATATATAGTTATGATAATCACTGAATCAATCACATACAGGCTTGAGTATGACAAGATTATATCTCTCAGTCTGTGTTAGAACATTTTGGCACAGAATCCTGATATGTTCCCCACTAATTCATATTTCTTTAATTCAAGTGTAATCACTCAATTATGATCTTTTCATTTCTGAAAGCAAAGCCTATCGACACATCAAACATAATCCAAGTCTATTCGTATTTAAGCCTTTGAAAGTACTTAGACTCTGTAGAACTTTGTTATATCATTTCTCATGTATTTATGAAAATTTCTTCTTTTGATTTTGGCAATCCTTTGATCTTAACTCCCCCTAAGACCAAAAATATTTTTCAGAACTTGTTTTTCTAATTTTCTCCCCCTAAAATTGTGATTGTCCTTTTAAGAAAAAGAAACAATTGCAATTTTATTCTTTATTAAAAAAATGAAAAATCTTTATGTGAAGATTCATTAAACCAATTTATCCAAAGTTAATCATTCCCAATGATTGCACAAGGAAATCAAATCGAGAATGATCAAATGCCTTGGTAAATAAATCAGCGATATTTTCAGTTGACGGCACTTGTTTTAGATGAATAAGTTTACGATCAAAACAGTCGCGGATAAAATGGATGCGGATGTCAATGTGTTTAGTTTTTGAGTGTTGAATGGGATTTTTCACGATGTTTAGAACTGCCGTGTTGTCACACCAAATGGTGTGTCATAAATGTTTAGGCCATAATCAGAAGTTGTTGTTGAATCCAGACAAGCTGGGAACAACAGCTCGAGCAGCCACATATTCAGCTTCGGCAGTGGATGTGGATACAGTGTTCTGCTTCTTACACTGCCAAAAATGAGTCGGTTACCCAAGAATTGACATCCTCCTGTGGTCGATTTCCTGTCTAAGTTACAACCACCATAATCACTGTCAGTATAAGCAAATAAATTGAAATCGGAATTTCGAGGATACCAAAGACCAAGTTTAGGTTGACCCTTGAGATACTTGAAAATCCGCTTGACAGCTTTCATGTGTGATTCCTTTGGATCACTTTGATAGCGGGCACACTGACAAACAGGGAACATGACATCCGGTCTGCTCGCAGTGAGATACATAAGGGAACCAATCATCGATCTGTAAAGATGTGGATCAACTGATTCTCCTAATGGATCTGGAGTAAGAGTAGGACGAGAAGCCATTGGAGTTGGAGCTACTTTGGAATCTTGAAACTTGTATTTCTCAAGAATAGTCTGAACATACTTTTCTTGATGGATGAGAATACCAGTCTCAGATTGAGTAACTTGAATACCCAAGAAAAAGGAAATTTTTCCAAGGGAACTCATCTCAAATTTCTTCTTCATCACTGCTTCAAACTCCGTGCACATACTTTCATTTGTAGAACCAAAAATGATATCATCGACATAGATTTGAACCAAAATGATATCATCGCCTGATTTTCGTAGGAATAAGGTTTGATCAATTGCTCCTCTTGAATAACCATTTGCAAGCAAATGTTCAGTCAGAGTTGCATACCAAGCACGAGGTGCTTGATGTAATCCATATAGTGCCTTATCCAACTTGTATACATAATCAGGATGATCTGGGTCTTCAAATCCTGGAGGCTGACAAACATAGGTTTCTTCTTTCATTTCTCCGTATAAAAATGCAGTTTTAACATCCATCTGATACACCTTGAAGTTCATGTATGAAGCAAAGGCTAGGAATATGCGTATTGCTTCTAGTCTTGCAACTGGAGCATACACTTCTTCATAATCCAATCCTTCAACTTGATAAAATCCCTGTACCACAAGACGTGCTTTATTCCGAACTATAACACCTTTTTCATCCGTCTTGTTTCGAAAAATCCACTTTGTTCCAATCGGAAGCTTATCCTTTGGAAGTTCAACAAGATGCCAAACATTGAGTTTCTTGAATTGCATCAACTCATCTTGCATTGCTTCTATCCAGCTATTTTCTTTGAGTTCCATTTCCACATTCTTGGGCACTATTTGTGATAGAAAGCAAGCATACAGACATGTGTTGATTGTCCCTGATCGACTTCTGGTAATTACACCTTCGTGCAACGGACCAATGATTGCTTCAGTTGGATGAGTTTTATGTATTCTTAATTGAGGAATCTCATCTGCAACCATTCCATCTTCCAAATTGGTAATATGTTCAACATTATCAATAACCTCTTCAGAATGTTGAGATTGATACACAATAGTTTCTTCAAGTGTGTCATCTGAAATAGGAGTTTCAGAAGTAATAGACACATTTGGAGATTCTTCAAATGGAACTTGAATGATTTCTATCGGTGTATGTATAGTTTCTGAAGAAGATGAAGATAATGGAGAACTCAACGATTCTTCCAGCTCCTGAGTAGGAATTTGTTCTGAAGGAACATCTAATGACTCAGAACAGGCAGATACTGGTACAGAAGCTGTAGGAATATCTTTGGATGATGAAGCAATAGCAGAATCATCAGATATCAAAGATGGAAGTTCCTCAATTATTTTGTTTTCCAAGGAAATTGCTTGAGAAGTAGAATCTGCAGATGAAGGTTTAGAAATTTTAAAATTTATGAACAAAGATTCATAATCATAAACCCATGAAGGAGCTGAACCTGCATCAGTTATGTTAAGCTCATGCCAATCAATATTAAATGACTCGATTATTTGTCTAGTTCTTTTTTATAAACACGATATGCAACTTTATTGGCAGCATATCCCATAAAGTAACATTCATCAGCCTTTTCAGAAAATTTTGAACTAGATTCAGTTGTATGCAACAAAGTGCAACAACAACCAAAGGCTTTAAAATATTTAACTTTGGGTTTGTGTTTATAAAATATTTCATATGGAGTCTTATTTAATCTTTTGTTGATTAAAGCACGATTCTGAACATAACATGCAGTATTTACTGCTTCAGCCCAAAAGAACAAAGGTAATTTGGCAGCAGATATCATCGTTCTAGCAGCTTCAATCAATGTTCTATTCCTTCTTTCTGCAACTCCATTCTTTGAGGAGTGCCAGCAGCACTGAATTGTCTGGCAAGTCCCTTGGATTCACAAAACTCATTCAGAGTTTGATTGCAAAACTCTGTCCCATTGTCACTTCTGATGCATTTTACCTTTTTCTCTGTCTGATTCTCCACCAAAGTAATGAACTTGATCAAAAGGTGTGGAGTTTCATCCTTAGATGCTAAGAAAAACACCCAAGTAAATCTAGAAAAGTCATCAGTAACAACCAGACAGTAAGATCTTCGACCCAAACTTAAAACACTTACTGGACCAAAAAGATCCATGTGTAAGAGTTGTAAGATTGATTCGACTGAGTTGTGTGCAACTGATTTGTGAGGAAGTTTATGTTGTTTACCCTTTGAACATGACAAACAATGTTCATTTAATTGAAATTCTTTTTCAGGTAAACCGATAACATGATTTCCACGTACAAGTTTATTCATGTTTTTAAGATTGACATGTCCTAATCGATGATGCCATAACATGGAATCATTCTCCGAGGCTTTGGATAGTAAGCAAGAAGCTGTTACTAAAGAATTAGAACAATGCATATCAAGAAGATATGTGTCATTGTCTCTCGGAGTCCTCATCAAAATCCATTCATCTGGAACAACAAAACCTGGTTTTAAGATTAAGCATTCTTTGTTAGTAAAGTGTGTAGAATATTGTTTGTCACAGATTTGAGACACACTTAACAGGTTATGTTTTAATTCCTCAACAAAATGACATTCTCAAAACTAAGGACGCCGTTTGTAACTGTACCACGTTTTGTTATACGTCCTCCTTTGTCTCCCGCGAAAATCACTCTCCCTCCGTTGTAAGACTGAACATCTTGTAGTAATGATAAATTACCAGTCATATGTCTTGAACAACCGCTATCTACATGCCATAGACTTTTAATAGTCTTTGCGGTTGTCCCTGCATAAGTAACAAATTTACTTAGTTTTTGGTACCCAAGTCAAACATGACTTGAGCACATTATGTGTTGCAGCAAGACAAAATGATTTGATATTATTATATTTTGTTTGCACATCATTCTTTTCATTTATGCTTTTAAGCTTGACATTTTCCTTTACATCATTAGTCAAATTCTTATCCCGTTTGACATAAAAATCATTAACAACCTTTTATTTCATATTATTTGAAAATTTTCCACGAGTGAAAAACAGTTTCTATTATGAGAAATAGAATTATGAAATCTTTGTTTACTTAATGATTTTGTCGAAAAGGACAATTGTTCGCCAAATGATTTGTGTTTCCACACTGATAACATCTCTTTTGTTGTGTGTGGAAAACAAACTGTGGATGACAATTATGAAAATTGTCATAAAAACCAAAGTCAGATTGACTAGGTTTAACTTTCTCCACAGTCTCTCGAATCTTTGCCATGTTTGACAATTGCAAATTCATCTTTTGCAGATTCGAGGAAATTGATGAATTATGACCACTTTGAATTGGAAATTTGGCAGTTTTGACTTTTGGGATTGGTGGTGTCGGAATAGGAACAGTCTTTGATTCTGCTGGAGTAGGACCAGAATTTGAATTTGCTGGGGAGGACCAGGCTTAGATATACGGATTGGTGCTGGAGAAGGACCAGGCTTTTGAATTTTCAAATTGAATGCAGAAGAATCATTCACTTGCAAATCTGGGCTACAAACATCTTGATTCACAAGGTTAGCATTATAATGAAGTTTATTTTTAAAGAATCGAGAATTCGTTTCTTTAAAAATATGTTCTTCATTTTCAATTAAACCTTTTGAAACAAATCTACTTTTAAAATCCTTTTCAATCTTTCTTTCTGATTTACCCTTTGATTTGCATTCAAATTATATTTGCTATTAGATTTAATCTCATTCAAATTAACCAACTTTCATTTCAATTTGTTTACAATCAGATTGTAAAACTTTTACAATTTTTCAAATTTTCTCTCTCATTTTCTCCTTCAACCTCCCATTCTTCAACCAACCTATCCACCTTCAATTTATCTGCACAAAAGTTTTCAGTTGATTGTTTAGATTTGGGTACTATGATAGGATCAACAGATAATTTACTTTGACTGAAGGTTTTAAGTTTTGAGATGGAGAGAAACCAATCCCATAGACCATATCAGAATCACAAATGTTATCAGATGAAGGTAAACATGAATAATCATGATTAATTGGAGGAGCAATGTTAGAAAACCCAACACCACATTTTCCTCCTTTGATCTTCTGAGTCATTTGTGACTTGATTATTCCTTCAACCATTGTTGATGAAAGTTCAAATTTCTCAACAGTCAATTTAGCCGTGGCTAATTCACTGTTAAGTCTATTAATTTCTAAAGCGAGTTCATTATTTCTATTTGTCAAGTCATTATTGGTACATTCTTTATCATGAAGATTTAATTTTAAATTATATATTGTTTTGTTTAAACCTTCAAGTTTTTCTTTAAAAATCTTTTCATTTGACTTGTGTTTGCAAGCTTGATACTGAAGTTTTTCAACTTCCATTATCAGGCTCTCATTGTGAACTCTGTATTTTTGAACTTTCTCAACACATGAATGTTTGCATAAACCATCATATACCTTGGGTCAGAAGTTTCCCCTTCAGCCTCTTCTACCTTCTTGACCATAAATGCTTTCAATTCATCAGCTGGTTCTTCCACTGGAGCAACATCAACAGTCTTTGGATAAACACATGGGCTTTTGACTGGAGGCTCGACAGTGTACTCTTCAATCACACTCTTTTCTTCAGCAATCTTCTCAACCTGATCTTTTCTCACCTGTCTCCTTTTCTTCAACTTCTCAACCTCTTGTTCAGTTTTCACTTTCTCTACTTCAACTTTCTCCCTCTCTTCTTCCACTGTAGCAAACAAACCTTCCAACAAATCATCAGACACGAATTCAGCAAACAGATTTTCTTCTTCTTCTGGTTCTGGAACAATCTTTGCAATAAATGCAGTAGACAAATGTAGATCAAGGGCTTCCATTTGATCCGCCAATCATATTCAGCATGGTTTGAGAAACTAATGCTTTAGTACCACAGAAGTACTTGCTTTGTCTTTCTTCGCCTCTATCTCCACAGTCACCATCTTCTTGGGGCCTTCATTTTGACCAGTCTTTGGTTCAGTACACTCTCTAGCGAAATGACCTGGTTTGTCACAGTTGTAACACCTCAGGTTAGTCTTGTCGAAACCGATTTTGCTAGAGTTGTTAACGCCAAACATTTTCCTCCCAGTTCGTCTGGCAAAATTCTTAGCCCTGTAAACTACCATGGCCATTTGATATTTGATGTCATTCTCTTCAACATCATCAGGATTGACTTGTTGAAGATCATCAACCAATACATTTGGAGCAGTAAGTCTTCCGGCCATGAAAGCTTCATAACTTGACATGAAAGTGGTGAAAAGAGCAAGATGCTCCTCAGCGATCTGAACAGTCTGCTTTGATGGACTAGTAGTAGCAACATAAGCATGTTGACCACTATGAGAATCTTGAGATTGAGAGACTTGTTGATGGATGATGGGGGAATAGTGTTGAGCAGCTGGAACATGAACTTGATGGTTTACTGCTGGTTGCATATAAGAAGATGCTGCACTTCCAGATTGTTGTTGCTGACACATTTGTGTATAACTGACATAGTAATTCGGATTACTAGCCATCTTTGCATAGAGAGCAGTTCCTTCAGCACCCAGAGAACAGAGATGATTAGCAGCTCGCTGCTTATCGTCCATAGCATAAGACTTGATAGTTGAAATAAGATCAGTCAACTGAAGAGTATACAAGTCTTTGGTTCTCTTGATCAATGTACAGTTGTTATTCCAACTGTAAGGAAGTGAATTTAACAACTTCTTGTTCACAGTGATGGGTTCCAGAGTAATACCCGCACTCTTCATTTTTGTGACCAGTCTAACAAACCTGGCCATCTGAGCTTCCAACTCTTCACCAACAATATGATTGAACATGTTGAATTCTTGATTCAACATATCCTTTTTGCTCTCTCTCATGTCTTTGTTGCCCATAATCTGAGACTCCAGAGCATCCCATAATACCTTAGCACCCCTGAACTCTTGAAACTTTTGTGAAATCTCAGTAGTCAATGCCATAGTGATGGCAGCATAAGCTTTATCATCCAGTTCCAACCTCTTGATGTCATCTTCATCCCACAAGTGTTCAGGTTTCTGAACCATCTCTCCTTTATCATTTTTATACAACGGAATGTAAGGACCATACTGGATTGATCTCCACATCTTCGGTTCCGTGTAAATAACATATCTTTCAAATCGGAAAGCCCAATCAGTATAATCATCTTCACAGAGAAGCCTCGGTGGCTTGTTACCAGTACCAATTTCTGTCTAGATGAAGTGAAGCAGTAAGATGCTTCAAATTCGGTGTTGTTGAAGCCATAGTGATCAGAAAGGCAAAAATCAGGTTTCGTGCGAAATAAGAAGTCGTGCGAAAAGAGATTTCGCGCGTCACACCTTTTCGCGCGAAATAGCAGTGCGTGCGAATTTCCAATTTACCTTTTCACGCGAAATCGCACAAAAAGGTGATATAACCGTCTGAGCGAAAACACCCCTTTTTCGCACGCGAAAATTTACAGATCACGCGAAAATCGTCAATTTCGTGCAGAATCGAATCTCCAACAGTTAGTTCAAGCGAGAACCACCTCCAAATCAATGAATATGTCTGATTGAACCCATTTTAATCCAATTTTAATGAATTTAGGTCAATTTAAGCTTAATTTTGATTAAAATTCACTTAAAGTCCACTAATTCAGTTCAAATCGGTCCAAATCAGTCCAAATCCTCCAAAATCGAGCAGAATAATATCTCCATATCAGAATCTAAAGTGATCAATGATGAATTTCTTCAAATACGAGTAAAACACAATCCAAATCTCTTCCAAATCGTGGTTCTAGAGCCTAATGCTCTGATACCAATTGTAAAACCTCTGAAATCTCCCAGAAATCAATAACACACGATCTCAATCACGTGAATGCGGAATGTAAACATGATTGGATAGAAGAGAAGATTGAATTGAACACGAAATGCTTCTTTGATTGAATCAAACAACCTATGAAAGGTCTTGTGCGGTTTTCGCACAGTACAGAATGATAATGAACACAAAGCTTAATTACAAAACGAAAACAAGCTATTTATACTAAACATTGAGTTCTCGCGCGAAAGGCTTTTCGCGCGGCTGAGACTTTCGCGTGGAAGCTTCTCTTTGCGTGGAAACTTGATTTCGCGTGAGATCTGCTTCTCGCGTGACAGAAGCTTTCGCACATGCAGTCTGTTTTCGGACTTCGTCTTCGTTCAATCTTCAAATGTTTTGCCGAGCCTTGATTAGTCTTCTACATATACATTCTCATGTTTCATACATCCATACACAAATATATACATTCTCATGTTTCATACATCATACACAAATACACATATACACATACACATATACATTTATTTTCATCTCAATTTAACATACCTATACACATACACATACACATACACATACACATACACATACACATACACATACACATACACATACCACATACACATACACATACACATACACATACACATACACATACACATACACATACACATACACATACACATACACATACACATACAAATACTGTAACATCTCGTATTTTTGTTAATTAAAAAGGTTAACTTTGTTAAATTTTAAAATGGCCTTTTATGACATTTGAGGACTTGTTATGCTTGATAATTTGGTGCTTAACAAATTAACTTAATGAATAATAAAAATAATAGTATTAGTATTTAAAACGTTTGCTTAATATTATATAACTTAACATAAGGTGATAATAAACCTAAAATAATAATTATTATGACAACAATAATAATATAATAACAATAATAATAATATTAACAATGATAATAGTAATAATAGTGATAAATATAAGATTATTGTGTTAAAACTTATAAATGATAGGTTTAGTTCATAAAACAATAATATCTCTAAACTCTAGGGGTTAAATTGTAACTTAATTAAAACTAAACCAAAATTTTAAAGTTTCAAGTGACAACTTTCAAGAACATCAGGGACCATTGGTGTAAATTCCAAAACAAAACTCCACTTTCTTCTCCATCTCTCGATCCCGTGTTCTTCGGCCCTTTTCCAGCAATTGATCACACTCAACTTGCAATAATGCAAATAAACTAATCAAAAAGATCGGTTATATGTTTCCTAAACTAATGGCACTTCAAATTGCATCTAAAACACTACAAACCACCACCATCGGCCCTCATCCTCTGTTCGGACCTGCAATTGAGCCGAGGTCCACCCACGGGGTATTTTTGCATACAATTGATAAAGGGCTTTTAATCATCATCCACAATAGAAGCTTCGTGTAGAACTAATTTGATTATAAACAATGTTTGCACCTCGAATCATACTCAACCGTGGTCGCGACTCGTCTGCAGCTTAACACCATCAATTCGAACATAATCATGTAAGTTATACATATCATTATGATCGATTTAACATGGGGAAACAAAGCCCTAATGTTGATTGGATTAAATCGCACGAATTGAGAGTCAATTTTAGGGTTGGTCGAGTTAGGGTTCATACGAATTGGGAATGGATTACGATTGATGTTTAAAAGGTTTTAAAACCAAATCAAACCGCGGTTGTATGCCTTGGTTTGCTGGTTCTGTGCTCACATTCTAAACAGGAGGTCCCGGGTTCGAACCCGGGCAACCTCACTATTTTTTAGGCCCCTTTAAGCCTTTAAATAAATGATAAAAAATCAGAAAATTATAAAATTCTTTTTAAACTTCCAATAATTTTTGAAATCATCTAATTATTTTCTGGAATTTATTTTAAAATTTCTTTATTTATTTAGTTATTTATTTTGTTTAATTAGTTCATTTTCTTATAAATAGGTTTAAATATTATTTAACGTATTAAATCATTATTTGTTCAAATGATATATTCAGATTAATTCCTATAAGATAAACTTAAAAATATTGTTTTAATTTACTAAATAGTTATTTGATCAAAATAATATACTTAAGGTCAATTCTAAAATAATTACTTATATAATTCTTTTAATGACCTAAAAATGTAAATAATATATTATACACTTATTACTTATTAAAAACCTTAAAACTATTGAAAGCCAAACTATTATTTGAACGTTAATTATATTATTAACCTTAAACTTGTAATATACATTTAGGTGCTTGTAAAAGAATCCGTTGGTGCATCGTTAATTCTTATAATCTCTTATATACTTATACGTCATTGTGAGTATTTCTATACCCCTTTTTCTTATTTTCACACTTTGGGGTGAAACATGTTAACTTATATCATTGCACTTGTAAACTTATTTGAGACTTGTAAACTTATGGTAATTCAACATGTAAAGTTGTGGTTAGTTGAACTTTTGTGGTTACCATGTTATGGCGTTATATGTACAATCATTAACTATTGCTAGCCCAGCGAAGTGATAGATCTATAGGACAGACAACCTATTTGGTGCTAAAGTCGATGAACTGCCGACTCCTATGAGCCGTATGCTTGTGCACTAGGGAACCAAATACACTTAGTTGATCGTATATACTTTTAACGTATAAGACTTGTAAAACTTTATCGAGGTTTGATTGTTGCATTGTTCATAACATCCCTAATCACTTTATTCACTAATTTACAACTTGAATTGCCATCTTTTATATACTTATGTATTGAAAACTGTGGAATGCTCACGAACATTTTTATGTTGACCTTTTATTTTTAACATGTTTCAGGTTACTCTTTGAAGCTTATCACACTTAGGATTGGACTTAGAGAAATAAACGAATGATCTGGATACTTTTATACTTGTATTCTGTATGTATCTTTGTTTGAACATTTACTTGTATTGTTACAAATAAATCTTGATTAATATATTTGGAACTAATAATAGCGTTATGTGGCTGTGAACAATCGTAACTCTCGCAGCTCGACGATTCCGTCGTCTAGGTTGGGGTGTGACAGATTGGTATCAGAGCCCATAACTATAGGGATTTAGGTTATTAGAAATGGTGACCTAGACTATAGGTTATGCATGAACCTTATAGAATAATATTCATATTCCTGTAAATATACCTATAGTTCGCATGCTACATAATGCTATGCCTTCTTACGTGCAACTTGATGCCTTAGCATAGGATTGCCTTATGTATGCTTAAAACTTAGTTACTTGTCTCCCTAAACTTATCTTTGACTCTTTGACTCTTCCCGACAAATAATGACTAATCTATGAAAATCTCCTCAAGGTTTTGATTCTATCGTATAAATCTCATTGTGAGACCTGTTATGCTTACCTGGGGATTTCTGGGATGAGTGATAAACTATGGCCAATACACAAGTCTCTAGGCAAATGGGTCAATTTACCTTGACGTGTCAACGATTCCAAATGGTAATGCGTTACCAAATGGAACCATCCTTTTTGTATCTTAAAAATCCTTAAATCCTTGAACTGGTTTATCACCAAAGTTTAATATCTTCTCATTCTTAACCTAAATAATGTTCCTATTGAACTCATCCTACATTTCAACTCTTACATTTAAACGCTCAACGTGTAAAGTGTAACGGTATTGAACTCAGCGTTTCATGTAACTATTTCCATACCTCGACCAACGTGAACATGACTCTTAATATACCCAAAGATATTGGGAATCTAAACCGTATGGTCTTTAAAACTTTAAACTGTTACTTATGGTTCTAAAATCTTCCTAAGGTGTGTCCCATAACTAAAGACATTCAATGCTGTAGGTGGAATTCCTACATCTCGAGATACTTTGCTAATTGAATGTTAACTTTGTTAATTTAAATATTATAAGTGGTCACTCACCTCAATGATCGAATAAACTAATCATAACTTTGTTACCACTTATAAGTACCGTGTATTCAATAAGGTTATGACTGACCTCATGTCTTGAGAAGTCCATGTATTCCCTTCGATTGTGAATCGAATGTTCACATCTCATTGTGATGTCGAATCATTTTGTCCTAGATTTCGTCTTCCCGACTTAAACCATCCAAGATTTGAACACCATCATAACAAATTCTGCTATCTCGAACTTTGACCTTAAATTTTGTAAGCATGATTTTTCCTTTTAGTTACATTCATGTAACTTGAAATTTTCTGAATTTCTAAGTGATATTCTTTTCCTTTCGTTGTTAAGTCGAACCTTAAACCGTCTGCATCGTGGGAGATGCAAGAGTTGTAAGTTAATCTATGACTAAGAACACTCATACCTCCTAAACAATTCTAACTCATCAAAACAGGGGTGATTCCCTTACTTTGATGATTCTCTATTCGTTTCGATTAAATGGTTTCCAATTGTGTGTTTTATGAAATTTCGTCCTCTGGATTAGAGTGATTACCTTATCTTGAGGATTGACTTCAAGTATTTTCTTTGGAATGGCATTTCACAAATGACATGATCTCACCAAAATAGGATTGAAACCCGTACTTTGGTGACAAATGTCAATCTTCGATTGTTTTCTTGTTATTATGAAATTCAATCATCAAGATAGGCATGAATTCCATACCTTGATGATAATTTCATTCTTATGGATTGTATTTTCTCAAATGATACGATCTCATCAAAGTAGGAATGAATTCTGGATTTTGATGAAGAAGTTCATCTTGTTATATTTTGTTTTTTGTAAAACTTCACCGTTAAGATAGGAGTGATTTCCCTTACCTTAATGGTGAGTTACCTCATCTTATTTCTGTGGATCCTCAACAATGAGTTGAGATCGAACTTTTTGATTGGTAAGTTAGTGGTCATACCTTGGGAATGCACCATCAAGTTAGGAGTGAAAACCACACCTTGGTGACTATTCTCATTTCTTGATCTTCAACTTATCAAGGTTGTAATCAAGTGACGAAGAGCATGTAGTAACTTGAAGGGTGAAACAATGTTGGTGTTTTGACCTATCAAGCCAAAGCATGATCTCTGAACTTGAAAGGAGATCCGATTGTTTTAAGTTGATTTTGATTCCAAGCTTGAAGCATGTAAATCCTTAAATCGATTTCTTTCCCTTTATCTTCATGTTTTGACTCGATCTAGCTACATCGAACTATTTATTCCTTACTTATCAACTTTCATTTTGAGATATCATCAAACCCATAAGTATAGTCTTCCTAAACAATCTTTTGTCAAATAAAGGTATTATCAAATACTTATCTTATTGTATGATGAATTACGTATGCAATCTACCTTTGGAAATTTGTTATCTTGCAAAACATGTTTACAAATACCTATCTTATTGTTTGCGTTATTTCTTGAATCGTTTTTGAATCTTTAACCTTGAAAATCCTTGAAATTCTATCTTGGTGTTGAACAACAAGACTTGTTATTATCCTCATTGCGATGTGGATATAAAGGTTCATAAACCTTCGTAACTTGTAGTCATGGGTTTGGCATAAAGGAAAAGTCGTAACTTGGTATGTGTCCAAGTGCCTTACCTTCACATATGACAAGACCTAACCTCCGTGTTCCCGTGAATCTCCTGTTTAAATTTTTCGTTCACTAAATGCTTCTTATTTTAAATGTCATGATGACAATTGGTGCATTATAGACCGATTGGCTAAAAATTCAATTCGACCCATTATCTTACAAGGTCGAGAAATTGACCTGTATCTGTTTCAAATATTCGTATACCATGGTATGACGTTAAAACATCGATCGTTATTTTGAATGATTGATTCATTTTCTGTTTTTAATAATATTCCTAACCATCGTCGTGAACTCATTCCAAGATCTTCGCATAGAGTATTATTCTTAGACCGATGGTTGGTTAAAGGAGAAATACATATTCACAAGATATGCGTTAAGATCGCGTCACCCTGACGTTTGGGATTCTTAAATTCTGACGGTTAGCCTTTCTTATCATTGTTGGTCTTTTATTCAAAGAGGAAACATTGGAATAAGTAAATTGCCATAACATTCCTCTCAAAACGTCTCGTATTTTACTGGAAGAGTTCAAGTTGACATATATTATGTCAAGAGACTTGAAGGATTCCCTAAAGTGAAACATCTTACCTGTAATTAAACGTCTATCACTGTCCGCTCGTACGCTTATCTTTCATTTAAACCCTCTTGTTCGTTTAAGTTTCATTCTTAATTTCGGGACGAAATTATTAAAAGTTGGGGAGACTGTAACATCTCGTATTTTTGTTAATTAAAAAGGTTAACTTTGTTAAATTTTAAAATGACCTTTTATGATATTTTGAGGACTTGTTATGCTTGATAATTTGGTGCTTAACAAATTAACTTAATGAATAATAAAAATAATAGTATTAGTATTTAAAACGTTTGCTCAATATTATATAACTTAACATAAGGTGATAATAAACCTAAAATAATAATTATTATTATGACAACAATAATAATAATAATAACAATAATAATAATATTAACAATGATAATAGTAATAATAGTGATAAATATAAGATTATTGTGGTAAAACTTATAAATGATAGGTTTAGTTCATAAAACAATAATATCTCTAAACTCTAGGAGTTAAATTATAACTTAATTAAAACTAAACCAAAATTTTAAAGTTTCAAGTGACAACTTTCAAGAACATCAGGGACCATTGGTGTAAATTCCAAAAACCAACTCTACTTTCTTCTCCATCTCTCGATCCCGTGTTCTTCGGCCCTTTTCCAGCAATTGATCGCACTCAACTTGCAATAATACAAATAAACTAATCAAAAAGATCGGTTATATGTTTCCTAAACTAATGGCACTTCAAATTGCATCTAAAACACTACAAACCACCACCATCGGCCCTCATCCTCTGTTCGGACCTGCAATTGAGCCGAGGTCCACCCACGGGGTATTTTTGCATACAATTGATAAAGGGCTTTTAATCATCATCCACAATAGAAGCTTCGTGTAGAACTAATTTGATTATCAACTATGTTTGCACCTCGAATCATACTCAACCGTGGTCGCGACTCGTCTGCAGCTTAACACCATCAATTCGAACATAATCATGTAAGCTATACATATCATTATGATCGATTTAACATGGGGAAACAAAGCCCTAATGTTGATTGGATTAAATCGCACGAATTGAGAGTCAATTTTGGGGTTGGTCGAGTTAGGGTTCATACGAATTGGGAATGGATTACGATTGATGTTTAAAAGGTTTTAAAACCAAATCAAACCGCGGCTGTATGCCTTGGTTTGCTGGTTCTGTGCTCACATTCTAAACAGGAGGTCCCGGGTTCGAACCCGGGCAACCTCACTATTTTTTTAGGCCCTTTTAAGCCTTTAAATAAATGATAAAAAAATCAGAAAAATTATAAAATTCTTTTTATAAACTTCCAATAATTTTTGAAATCATCTAATTATTTTCTGGAATTTATTTTAAAATTTCTTTATTTATTTAGTTATTTATTTTGTTTAATTAATTCATTTTCTTATAAAATAGGTTTTAAATATTGTTTAACGTATTAAATCATTATTTGTTCAAATGATATATTCAGATTAATTCCTATAAGATAAACTTAAAAATATTGTTTTGATTTATTAAATAGTTATTTGATCAAAATAATATACTTAAGGTCAATTCTAAAATAATTACTTATATAATTCTTTTAATGACCTAAAAATGTAAATAATATATTATACACTTATTACTTATTAAAAACCTTAAAACTATTGAAAGCCAAACTATTATTTGAACGTTAATTATATTATTAACCTTAAACTTGTAATATACATTTAGGTGCTTGTAAAAGAATCCGTTGGTGCATCGTTAATTCTTATAATCCTCTTATATACTTATACGTCATTGTGAGTATTTCTATACGCCTTTTTCTTATTTTCACACTTTGGGGTGAAACATGTTAACTTATATCATTGCACTTGTAAACTTATTTGAGACTTGTAAACTTACGGCAATTTAACATGTAAAGTTGTGGTTAGTTGAACTTTTGTGGTTACCATGTTATGGCGTTATATGTACAATCATTAACTATTACTAGCCCAGCGAAGTCATAGATCTATGGGACAGACAACCTATTCGGTGCTAAAGTCGATGAACTGCCGACTCCTAGGAGCCGTATGCTTGTGCACTAGGGAACCAAATACACTTAGCTGATCGTATATACTTTTAACGTATAAGACTTGTAAAACTTTGTCGATGTTTAATTGTTGCATTGTTCATAACATCCCTAATCACTTTATTCACTAATTTACAACTTGAATTGTCATCTTTTATATACTTATGTATTGAAAACTGTGGAATGCTCACCAACATTTTTATGTTGACCTTTTATTTTTAACATGTTTCAGGTTTCTCTTTGAAGCTTATCACACTTAGGATTGGACTTAGAGAAATAAACGAATGATCTGGATACTTTTATACATGTATTCTGGATGTATCTTTGTTTTAGCATTTACTTGTATTGTACAAATAAATCTTGATTAATATATCTGGAACTAATAATAGCGTTATGTGGCTATGAACAATCGTAACTCTCACACCTCGATGATTCCGCCGTCTAGGTTGGGGTGTGACACGTACACGTACACGTACACGTACACGTACACGTACACGTACACGTACACGTACACGTACACGTACACGTACACGTACACGTACACGTACACGTACACGTACACGTACACGTACACGTACACGTACACGTACACGTACACGTACACGTACACATAAACATCCTTTAACCCTAACTTTAGATTTACTAACAAAAACATCATCTTCTAATAAAAAAATCATCATCTACTTACTAGTGTTCAACAACATACACATATACATACACATCCTTTAACCCTAACTTTAAATTTGCTAACAAAAACATTATCTTTTAACAAAAACATCATCTTCTACTTACTAGTGTTCAAAATTACATCATTCTAACTCTAATTTTAGATAATAATCATAATTTATTTTCAAATTTAAAAAAAAAGTTCTTACGGTGGTATGTATGTAACGGTGGTGGAGTGGCGGTGGAGGTGACGGCAGACGACGGAGGAGGTGGTGGCGCTGGTGAGGCAGGGCGGTGGTGGAGCAAGTGGAGGTGGTGGATGGCGGTGATGGAGCAGGTGGCGGTGGTGAAGACGGTCTCGGTCGTTGTGGAGCCGGTGGTGGCCGGTGAAGCGTTGAGCGACGGCCGGAAGAGCGGCGGTCGGTCGGTCGGAGCGGCGGTCGGTCGGAGGTCGGTCGGTCGTGTAGGTTTGGAAGATAGTGGGGAAATGGGGACTGCATTCTGCGATCCCCTTTTTCACGATCTGAAACCCATTTGCGGCGACAATATCGCCGCAAAAAACCAAAAAATCGACGCAAAAAAGATAAAGAAAATAATTAAATATTATTAATTCTGATGTGGTTTTTGCGACGACAATTTCGTCGCAAATAACGAGGCGGGAAATTTTCCCCCCAAATGATGCTTTGGAAAATAAAAAAAACAAAAAGTAAATTAAATATACCTTTTGCGACGAAACTATCGCCGCAAAAAGTTAATAAAAATTAAATAGTTAAATTAATTTAAAAAAATATAAATTAAATTAAAATAAACCTTTTGCGACGAAAATATCGCCGCAAAATAGTAAATTGACTTAAAAAGTCAAAAAGTAAATTATTTTTGTCGTGTAGCGTCTTTTTTGCGACGAAACACGTGTCGCCGCAAAAGATTTAGTCGCAAAAAGCCTTTTTCTTGTAGTGCGCGCGAAGCCATCGACAATGCATCACTTACCCTATCCCGTTGCAAGTTTGAATAGCCTTTGCCTCCATTTCAAAGGATGTGACAGTTTCAGTCACCATAATTACCCCTTCCATTAAATCACATGTTACATGAGTTGCACCTACATCTCAATTGCCTCTCCATTCAACAATCAATGGTGTACTCTTATCATTTAATTACACTCATGTCCACTGCTGTTTATAAACGGCTTTGTTGGATACAATTTTCAGCGCAATTACATGTTCCACTGCTTCTTTAAATCCTGTTTATACAACAGTTTTTTTGGGTTAAATTTTAATCACATTTTCAACTTCAATTGCTTCTTAAAATCCATGTCTATGTGTATGATTATGTGGGTGTGCGTTGAACCGGTTTAGTTTAATTTCATCCTTTGGTTTGCTATGTTTAATTTCGATCTAGGGCTTCGATTGTCACACTATTATGGGTTCTTACATTTACTAGCGTAAAATTATTATTTTAAAACATCATACAACTATTGTAACTCTCATACCAGGAATACTAATATTAGATTTTACTATGGAATGCCTAAACGTGTTACCTTACTTCACACACATAGTAATCGGTAATCATGAAAACTACTATCATAAATTGTTACTCTAACACTAGGAATACTAATCTAAAAAGGATTAGACTTCAATGTTTATGCATATATAAAACAAACTGCTTTATCATTATTGGTTATACGGTTGCATCCATTATAGATATAATCAGACAAATAACAAGCTAACAAGTAGCTAACTCAGTAAGAATGATGGAAAGGACAACTTAAATGTTGATTTAAGTGTACTCATTTAGACTGATTCTGAAAGTTCATTATTTTAGTGTTGAAGCCCTTGATATTATTTGAAAGTTGATACTATGAATCGATGATGACGATCTTAGCTCATCTAGGAGGCGTGTTAATTTGTTTTGTAGCTTCAAAAAGTATGTTTAAGTCAAAAGTAACTATGTAGCATAGTAGTGTTTGTGATCAACATTTTGAATTTGGCCACCTAAGTTTAGGGTTTTGTTCTTTAGCCAATAGTATTCTTAACTTTCATTTATTTTTCTTACCGTGGACAATCCTAGCTAGTAGTATATTCATCAAAACTAGTTAAAATCCAACACGCGCGTTGCGCGTGTGATAAACCTTGTTTGACCAGTTAACGCGTTACGCGAATTTAGTCTCCTCCTTTTTCGCAGATCCGCGTTAGGTTGTTTTTCGACCCGCGTTTCGCGGCGGAGTTTAAACATGACGGTTAGGTGATCAAAAGACTATAATTTAAGGCTCAGAAACAATGACGCATTGTGGCTGCAAATAATGCATCTGTCACGCCATAACAATGGCCATGTTTTATTTCATCGTCATCACCTATCAATCGGTTCAAAACCTACCACAAACCAACCAAGACAGAAGCATCTTCCACCACATCATCTTTTTGCAAATACATAAAAAGGTTATTCCAAACAGTTGCCCAGACAAAACAAAACGACCTTCTTGCAAAAGTTGAATTTGCAGTTCTACCATTGTTACCAGAAGATATCTCCTTCACCCCCAAATCTATTAAAAACCAAAATCAAACTAAAGCTGAAGAACAACCCAACGTATCAATCAACACACCAATTTGTATGAATTTTCACAAACAAAGACGAACCTAGCAATGCTATAAATGTACAATACACAAACAAAACCAACAATACAAAGACTCGAATAGATGTTGTTTCCATTCTAATGTTGGGCTTAGAGTTTGTATAGATGAAAGGCGGGTTGCAGGTAACAACCTGCCATCCTTCAACCCTTCGATGACTAACAAATGTCCTCAATCAATCTTTATTCAGACTCATAAACTCATCACAGCCCATTAGAAATACGCATTGAAGGCAACATCAAACCAAGGGCAAATCGCATCAAACAAACAACCAAAGCAAATCCTGATAGTCATTGGTTTTTTTAAACATCAGAAGCAAAAGAATTGTTGCATGTTGTGTATCAGGAAGAAAACACATTACCGGAGTGCAAAACCACTGCTGCCATGGCTAAGCTTTTAGGACCTCACCGGAGCTCCATCGGACACAACCGGAAACCCCAGTGTGAAACTGATTCTGATTATCTTAATATATAGGGTCATCTTACATGTAAATCTAAGTAATAACCAAACAACCAGAGTATCATGCTTGAAAGCACAGAAGCACATCCAATATTGCAGTTTCAGAAGGGGGGAAATTGACTAAATCCAACACTTCAATCAAAAATTGAACTAATTAGGGCAATTAACTCCAAATTCTGATTATTCCAGATCACATAATCAATCTCTAATTGCAATGTCAAGCATACTTTAACAACAATCAGATAATCTATTGAGGGATATGATGAAAACACATTATCAAACTAAACACAACAATCAATAACAGTAACACTAACTTTTTCTTAAATTCAACCGTAGTAATTCAATATGCAGCTTCATAAGGGGAAAATTGAACAAATCCAACATTTCAATCAAAATTGTCCTAATTAGTGCAATTAACACCAAATTCCATCAGATCTACAATCACCAATTCCAAATTCAGCACTAAATCCACACACATTACACATAACAATCAGATCAAATTCAAAGCATCACCTGTGAGGAAAAAGCGAACTACCGACACCGTTTAGAAGGCGGATCTCAGCAGCCTCAGCAGACGCCACCGACGGAATGAGAGCGTGCGTCGTAAGTAGAAGATTCCGGTGAATAAGAAATCCGGTACCGGAAAACAAACCGCCGGTGGAAACCCGAGCCATCGCCGGACCTTTGCCGGAGTAAATAGAGCCTTTGGTTCTCTCCGACTTACCTCCACCGTTGTAGAAGTTTACTATTCATGCCCCTACTATTCATCGCGAACCACTGACACCGTTTAGAAGCCGGATCTCAGCAGCCTCAGCAGACAGCCGCTGTCGGTGCTGACGCCACCAAAGGCGGTTGTCCGACCACCGGCGGCGTCGAAGGCTGCAGATCTGGGCCGAGCTAAACACGAACGCGTATCCACAGCAACCGTGACACACGGCTCCACCGGAGACGCCACCGACGACATAGACCCGTCGTAGTTTGCGGTCGGCGATGGGGCTATCGTCCGTGGGCGGTGGGCGGTTGACGGTGGGAGGTGGGCAGTGGGCGGTTGACGGTGGGAGGTGGGCGGTGGGCGATGGCTCCGTTGAAGAAGAAGGGGTTATTCATCGATGAATAGTACTATTAATCAGCATTTGCTTTTTTCATATTATGTAATGTAATTTAACACTTGATTTTATTTGATTTCCCTTGTAAGTTTTCTCATTTCATTTAAAATCATTATAATCTTTATTGTATATGAATTCGAGAGTAAATATATGAATATTATGCTACTGGTTTTGTTATTGGTAACAAAAGTAAATGTTAAAAATATTATTGGTTAAACTATTGGTATGAATTATTAAGACTATTGATTTATAGTTTGAATAATTAAAATTTAATTTAAAAAAAATTTAGATAGACTTTTAAGTATATGAAGTAAACATAGTGTTTTCTGACTCGATCTAACTAGTTAGTCTAACCATGATTAGAAGGGGCCACCGATCTGATCCATCCTAATTTGTTTTGTGGCCAAAGAACCGGCTAATCACATCAGATTTTTGATATATTTTTTGGGCAATTGCATATGCCTCCATCCAAACTTATAAAATTGCATATTTCTTCAAATCATGTTTAAAAAGTATTGTATTTGTATATTAAAACTTGTGTTTTAGGCGGTATGGAAATTTTCTGGTGAAGATTAGGATATAAGAAATCCCCCCTAGTTCAGACAATGAATTGGAATGTTTAACATAATCTTATTATTGAGTTTTATATATATAAAGATAAACTACACATATAAAATACTTACGTTGAATTATATATATATACATAACTACATATAATATATATATATATATATATATAATTATAACGTCGTCATCCGCTTCATTAATTTTAGTATGACCGGAAAGATGACCGGTTTTCCGTACGATCTAATTCTGAAAACATTGAGTTAACATATATCCGTATTAACTGATTATAAACCAATCTAAGACATTTTAATAGATATGACTTTGATTTGCTTTAGACTCTCGTAGTTAAAGATTAGCGACAAGCTATTAGGATGGAATCTTGACAGTAGCTTTAACGGATTACTCACGGTCCTTTCAAAATTTTACTAACAACTTAGGCTATATCACCATACTATAAAGACTTTTTATTAACGATTTTAAGAAGAAGTTTCAAATGATTGCTACACATAACTAATAACCTTGAGAGATTACAATTAACTAAAATCCAATAACATTTATCAAAAATTTAATTAAGCTTGATTAATTAACTAATACATTGTAATTCTTGTTCAATTTTGAACAACAAGCAATTTACAGCATCTGCAATGTCATCTATTGTCCTCAGTTGGCATCGATCCTCAAGCTGTCAACACAAGAACATCAAGTTATTGTATATTAAATGAAAAATCAATATTTTAATTAAGTTTTTAATCGTTCCCGTCTAATATTTATTTTATTCATATCAATTAGTTAATAGTAGACAAATTACTGTTAGTGTATGCGAATCTGAAAACAATTTATTTTTAAAAAATTCAACTTATAACTTAATAATTCATAATAACAGTTCACCTAGTTCACTACTTACTTTCACATTTGATGTTAAAGGGAGTCTGACTTGTATGATATATGATCATATATTTACATTAATTCACTCTTGATTTTTACGTTTTCCTTTTTTTCTCGTAATCATTATTGTTAGCGAAATCAAGTACTGGAATGCACAAACATACGATGCTTTTTTTAACTTAAACACTAACATACTATTGTCAATTCTGATTAACTGTCAATAAAAGTCATCTATTTTGTAGCGTATATGGTGCAGTAGGAAAAAAAATTGAGGATATTAAAACTAACCTTGACATTAACAGTGTAGAGAACCATTTCCTCAAAAGTGGTGACATTAATATGAAGAATAGTGAGCCATAAAGACTGTAGATCAGCCACAATTTTCAAGAGCTGACAATGTCTTTTCTTAGATAGTATCTTTATGTTAGCTTGGCTTTCCACCAATGTCACTTCGATCTCCGCCATAGCCGGAAGCCGATTCTTGGTGGTGGCGCTGGTAGAACCGCCACCACCGTCGGTGGTTTGATGACTAGAGTATTGTGGGAATGAAAAGAAGTCACCAAATGGCGTTGGTGGTGATGGTGATGGTGATGGAGAGTAGCCATTGATGGTGGCTCTTTTTTGAACCTCTAGGATTTGTAATTGTTGCTCCAATTCTTTTACAAAATTTATGGCTCCTCCAACTATTGATGCTTGATCAACCTGAACACAATAGGTAATTACAACTCAGATAAAGTTTTTTTTTTAACAAATGAACATGATGAATCTAAATATTTTATTGCATTGAATAATAGTTTGTAGATATAGAAGAAATGGCACCTAGGTTGACAAAAAAATAAAACAGACAATTAGCAACACAAAACACGATGTACTTGATTCCCAAAGTAAATTATGCAGTTGACATAGGGAATTCCGTAATGAATTTTAAATTAAAATTTACTGAATCAATTGAACGGGACCTGGTGGTCGGACAAGTGAACCACGGTGGTCACACCAAGTTTCGAAAACTTTATAAATTTGTTTTTAAATTTCCTTCTTTCAAATCTTATTTACTGATTAATTTAGTATTAACATGATCCAATATTAGTCATTAGTTATTCTTTATATTTGTTAAAATTGTGAAGTCATACAATTTTCATATTTTGTTTTGAATTAGATATATAAAAGTAATTTTATTTCTCCAATATTTATAACGTCATACGTTTCTTTGAAGTCTGATCAATTCTACTGGTCTGACCAATAAACCATTAACACAACCAACTTATTGTCCGGTACGGTCTTAAAAAATTTAATTTTTGGGAATTCGAAAATTGTTTTTTTTTCCAGTTTGGTGTCCGTGACCAACATTATGAGTTGACTCACAGACACGTAAATACTTTAATAACAACAAAATCAAATAAAATATAACTTGGGCTTGAAAGGTAGATTTACTAGAGAAGGTTTAAACCAATAAAACAAGGTATAAACATGACACGTTTATTAGAGAAGAATCACTTCTCGTTACATATCATTTTTCAAATCTTGGTTATTAATAAATGCTATGATGTATCATGTAAATTATAAGGCAAAACGAATATGTTAAATAAAAAGTAAAATTTACAACTTTTCTATTGAATTTTAGAAGTCGAACAAATATGAACTAATTTACATATTAATATATTATACTACCAAAGGACATACAAAGAATATATTCTTTTGAGTTATCTATTCAAACTATGTCAATAATGTTTAGGCATTAATAGTAATTTTAAGAGACGATGTTTATTGGTGATATGACATATTTGTCTTCTATTGAATTTAGAATATGAAGCAGAATTCTCTGTGTTCATTCTTACCGACTAAGTTTACGATAATTTAGAATTCTTTTAACAACGCAAATAAATGTAGTTTTCCCTCTGAAGTTATTAATTCATTCGATAAGTCAGTCACACTTAATGTCATTTATTATATTCTACTAAAATCAATTAATTTTAAAAAATATCTGATATTTGTAAAAAGTTTAAAAAATTAAAACAATAAATCAAACTTAGTTTAAAAAACTAAAACAATAAATCAAACTTAAGTGATTATATAGTTATAAAAGTATGAATTAGTAACAATTTAAAATTTCATTATTTCATGATTTACCCTTTTAACTTTTTTGGAAATATCTTTTTTAACTCTTAGACTTATCATATTATTTTATTTTAAATCATCCTTATAAAATTTAATTCCAAAGTTCATATATTTTATAATTTGCAAACATTAAAAGGAACAACTAGTCACTTTCCGATTCGTCAACTATTATCTGTTCAGCATTTAGAAGTTTTTGTCGCTGTCAACAGTGTTGTACAAATTTCTTAAGTGAGCAAAGTTCTTCTCTAGTTAATTCTAAAAGTTAATTTGATTCTACTCCAAACGATAGTTTCTTGTTTCACACTAAAATGTGCTAATATAAAGAAACCTCACGTTATTAATTGATACATCCTTATACGTCTCATATGACATCATACGCGACGTATAGATTCGAATACATTGAAAACGAGGAAATTTAGGGGGCTGTAGCTATATGCATCATATAGTCCTATACGACATATATAGGGTACACAATAAGAATAGCGAATTTCGACACTGACTACGAGAAAAAATCAGGGGGCTGTTAGAGGGGTTATAGACCCCATATAGGACTATACGACTCTCCCTATACGGCACGTATGAGGCTAAACGACCCGTATAGAAATTTAGGGTGTTGGTTTATAATTTTAAGGTATCCTATCACACCTTAAAATATAATAATAAAACTAAATCAACAACATACACCATACTACTACAAAGTTAAATTGAATTTTAATAACTCAATATATTATTAGCTGATAATAATTTATACTAATTGTTTGATAAATAATAATTTTAGTTTTCAGTTTGTTCTCAAGACAATCATAATATCATAATCATTAGTGATTTATTCTTGATTTCAACTCGATTTCACTTCATTTCATTGAACATTTTCATATATTATTTACAATCTTCATAATGTTCAATAAATAATAATTTTAGTTTTCAGTTTGTTCTCAAGACAATCATAATATCATAATCATTAGTGATTTATTCTTGATTTCAACTCCATTTTACTTCATTTCATTGAACATTTTTCACATTTCATAAAAATGAAATGGAATTAAATGTAAAGCAATTAATGATTTCGCTACTAAGAGTGTTCACATCCCGTTATTCTATATTTTTATGAGTGTATCTTTTAATAATTTTTGAAAACGGTTAGAAGCAAATGAGAAAAAAAATATAATAATAAATATATAAAAATAGTATTTAATTGAAAAATAATGAGAAAAAATAATAAATTTTAGTATAATCATAAAGAAGAGTATAAGAAATAAAATGAGAATGCCATAAGATTTGTTTTCACAACAGAAAATAGTTGGTATAGATTATTATTAGTTCATACTTTAAATTATTAAAATCAGATAATAATTTAACTCTTACCCTTTGAACATAAGAGGAAGGCATGAGTGACCGGATAACGGCAAGGTATTCATTCATCTGTTTCCGGCGGTTTCGCTCCACCGTAATATGAGTCATTCTTTGATTCTCCATCTCCTCTTTGTTCTTCCTTCTCTCACCCCGCCTCCGCTTTCTCCGACCGACAGTGGCGGTCGGAGATACTAATTCCATCTTCACATCACCGCCGGAGCATTGCTCCGGCGTTGATTTAGGACCCCATTGGTCCTTCACATGCATCATCGAAGAAGATGAAGAGTATAACCCATTAAAGATATGATCATCGTGCAACAAACAATCATATCCGAAGTTGCCAAATTGGCTCATTTGTGGATATATTATTGTTTCTAATGCCATTTGTTGAAGAACAAATTAGGCTATTGATTGATTTGAAGACCAAAACAAAGGAGGCTTTTGTATCTTTCTTGAAGAATTTGGAGTGCATGTGCATCTAGTTTGTGTTCTTATAAAGACATAATGAACCCTAATGAAACAAAAGAACCTACAGTAATTAAGTTTACACGTGTAGAGAGAGAAATAATTAAGCATTCTTGTAAACAAGTGTAGTGTACAACCTTGGCTATTTTATGTAAACGATAAGAACATGTTTCATGATTTTAAAAATCAACAGGGTTACTTTGAGTTACATAGTCTCTTTCTTAAAAAGTTTGGTCCAATTTCTTTTCTTAGTTGTGCGACTATGTTATATAAAGTGGAACCATATCAAAACAGAAGGAAAAAAAACAAAAATATCACACGTAATGGTATATATATTTTGGAAAATGAAAAAAAACTTTATATATTCAAAGTTAAGTTTAAAATAAATATAAAGTTAAACAACTCAGTTTTCTAATTTGTGACCATGTTATATAACTTGTTTAAAAAATAAAAACTATTGGAACTCACGTCCAAACAAAACAAAAACAAAAACAAAAACAAAAACAAAAACAAAAAAAAACAAAAACAAAACAAAAACAAAACACAAACAAAACAAAAACAAAACAAAAAAAAAAAACATCATATTGCTCATAATGGTGTATTTAGAATACTATGATGCATTATATAAGAAAAGTTATAAAGAAAAATTGAAGTTAAACAACTGAATTTTAGTAAAAGTTATATAATTCTTAGATAAAATCAAGCGATTCTTCAACCGAGATTTGCTCAACTAATCATTTCTTTAAAATTAAATAATCAGTGCACCAATACCCTAAACAAACATAGTGATCACATTATGCAACGTCTTGTTAATCAATTAAGGTAATGATCATTTTTTTCATTTCACTTATCTTTTGAGGTAGTAATCACCTCTCAAAAATCACTAATAACTATATTGATACCCCTCACAAACTATCATTAATACAGTGTCACTGATCATCAAACAATTAAACACAAGAAAAGATTCAAAGTTGTAGAACAACTCTTCTATATTGCTCTTTGATCGTCAAACTCTTTTCATTTTGTTTGTTAAATATTGAGGAAATCAGGGAGATGTGTGTTGCATATGTGTATAAGAGTCTTCATGTAAATTGGGTAGTAAAAATGGTTAGAAAAAACTTCTATTTATAAGCCTAATATAAAAAACAAGAAAACAAGAGCTTGATACATGACATGCTTTTTCTTATCTTATTGTGTTCTGAAAATTATGTATTATAAAATTCATCTTTACAAACCCGTTTTGAAACACTTACACAACATTAATTTAACGCTAAAACTGCCTTAACTTATACTTATATATAGAAGGTTATGAATTTGTATCACAATGGTATGATTTTTTTTTAATATATTTGATCAAAGGTGTTTGATATTTTTCACTTTGATTTTGACTTTAAACCCTTTAAGCAATATATATCTTTAATGTCGAAACATATTTGAAGACATAATATTTTGAAGACATACACATATTTCATATTAAGTAGATTTTAATTTTAAAATTCAAATCCTATTTGATCAAAATAATTAAAATATTTGCACAATGTTTATAGAATTTTATATTTATACAACTTTTAACTAGGCTTTATAAAATATCTTTGAAAATAAAATATCATGTCTTTATAAAAAAAATCTCTCTTTTATATAAATCAAGTCATTATTTGTAAACTACTATAAAATCTCTATCATTTCCCAACATATACATATTTTCGCTTAAGCTTTGATTATTGTATGTTGTTATCAATAATTATCCATTGTTAGCCGTTGTAATGCTTATTACCATCATGATTGTTGCATATTACCTTTCATATATATTTGCACTTGATGATTAAAAAATTAGTATAGGGAGATGTATGACCAACCTAAATCAACTACTTAAATAGTACAAGGCATTGATTGTAATATTTATACTAGAGTTAACTATACAGATTGTTCTTGTGGTATACATATTTTACGAATTTGATCATAAGCATGAGAATTACAACTTTGATACCCACTATTCACTAGAGGTAACAAGTCCATTGGAGTGAATGAAACTTATTCTAAAATTTTAAAAAGATTATTATTGCCCAAGATGATGAAATGTGAACACATGGATGACAAGGATCTAACACTCTTTTCTTCTTCATCATCTTAGGATCACCAACCAACTAAAAAATAACATCAAGAAGAGTTATTAATTAGAAACAATAGTTGACTTCACAATAGGGATTGAAAATCATGATTAAAACGATGAAATGTTTGACTAGAGAACCTAAATCAACCTATGAACCTCAATTTTAATTAATTTAAGTGGAAAACTTGAAAGAAGACAAAGTAGATTAATTGACCATGGAAGTTAAAAGGAAACATCACGATTTACGAATCAACTAATATGTTGCAATTATGTGGCACCAAAGATATTCGGTGGGTGTTTGGCATTGCTTATTGAAAACTCCTTGTAACTTTTGAAAATGAGATAAGTTGAACGGATGTGAAAGTGTGTTTGGATGGAGATGAAGATGTGAGTAGAAAAAGAAGTTTTTGGGAAGTTAAAATTTTACCAATAAGCAATCCCAAACATGGCCTCATTCTATTACCCCATTGTAAAACTCAGTAATTCCCAAGAACAATAAACCAAGATCTCAATCTTAAGAATGCGGAATGTAATTGAGATTGGAAGAAGAATAACAATAGTTCAAAATGATTCAATTGATAATCGAATGATTACAATCTTGTGCAAATTGCACAGAGTGATTACAAGCAAATAAGAACTACTGCTTAGCTCAAACTTCTATACAAAAGCGAAAAATAAATATTTATACTAAACACAAAAGTTCTCGCATGACAAGGCTTTTCACGCGGAGGATCCTTTCGCGCGATATCTTTGACTCGCGTGACTTCTTTGTTTCGCTTAACATCTTCAATTCGCCTGACATATCTTGATCAACACCATCTTTATTCAGCGTTAGTTGTTTTACCGAGCCTTATATAGTCATCTACAATCTCCCCCTAGGCTCGGTGAAACAATCTTAGTCAAAATCGACATTAGCTTTCTTGTATGTTCCGAACCTGGGATTGGCTTTGGGCCTTTCCTGCATACCACTTATTCCTCAGGATTCGATCTGTCATCCAAACGTACTGGCAAGATAGAAAGTAAACAGACTCGTCAGCTGAGATAGGGCAATGTAGCAGCTTATTCAAGTCGTCTTTGCCAAACTTCATTAAGTCAGCTGGATCAATAATTATGTATGATCTATCAACACATTTAATCACAGCCTGACCTGAATCTTTTTCACAACTCCAAGAAATAAATTGCTTCAAAGAATTTGGTGGAACGGGAGCATGAACTGGAACTTACTTAATCTATGTACTTAGGATGTTGATAAACTCTTATTTTCATTGGAGCTTTGGTGTTTTTATCTATTCTGGAAGAGTCATCAATCACCTTTGATTTCACAGTTCTGAAGTCTTTAAAATTATTTTTCATCTCTCTTTTAATTTTAGACCTCATCAGTTCAGCTTCTCCATGATTGCTCTCATTGAAAAATGGAATTTTACCCATTACATATAAATCAGCAGCTCGTAATGTGTGAAAATCTTGAGTGCTCTTTAGGTAATCAATCTCTCCATTCCTTCTCTTGATCACATACATCTTTTTCTCTCCATAAAATGCCCAGCTAACCACATGAGATATCTCACCATATTTGTCTTTTGGTTTTGATACGAACAAAAAGTGAGTTTCTGTAGGAGGTGGTGGTGCTCGGAACTGTAGACCACCTTTGGTGTATAAAGCAATTTGACCTGTAGCATCCTTTTGTATTGTAGTAGTAGGAGTTGGTTCACTTACAGACTCTGTTAGGATCTCTCCTTCTTCCAGATTAATATCTTTAAATAAGTCTTGTAAGTTGTTTCCAAAGATATCTGTATACTCATTTGACTCATCCACATCATCAAATAAGCCAAATCTTCTTCCGTAGCTCCAGTAGATGCAGATTGCTGAAATGAATATAACTCTTTCTCGTATAGTCTTCAGTGGCAGGTCCAATGGTTCATATCCTTCTGGATTACTAGCACTTGGTCCTGAGACATTGTCAGTGCTAGTGTCACCAGTTGGATTAGAAGATATACCACCCACATCACCTCCATCATCATCATCATCATTTGCATCATTGTCATGATGATTATCACCATCATCTCCACCATCATTGTCATTGTCATCATTATCTTCATCATCATCATCATCTAAGTCATCATCCGAATCACCGTAATCAACCAAATCTTCATCTTCTTCTTCATTAGCAACAGGGATAAGCATCATATGCTCAGGCTCAACAAAAGCTGTAGGTGTAACAACCTCAGTGATAGGTACTTCAGATGTAGTTAGAACAGCTTTAGTAACACTAACACTTGGTTGTGTCTCTGTATTTTGAGCTTCGGTGACCCTCTCAACTTCTGTAAATCAGCTGCAGGAGATGGACTCGGTGAACGCCTGCTCGTCTCACCAACCATAGTTATAGAAAGTACAACCTGCGGTTGATGGAAAAATGTTTGAGAGATAAACTCTCTCAGCTCCGGTAACTGTCTCTCCAAACCAGCTGAATAATCAATGACATTCTTCATCTGTAGCTCAAGAGATGTGATCCTTGAATTCTTTATGCTTGAATCCAAATGAATCATTGTAATCATTTTGGTTTTCTCCTCATTCTCCTTCCTTAACTCAGAAATAATCTTGATATTCTCATAACTTTCTTTTTCAAGATTCTTTACCCTCTCTTTCAATGTAATAGATGAAGATTGAGGAGCACTGGAAGATTCTTCTCTTCCTTTGAACTCTGGTGGAGTGTTCAGGAAAGTGTCAACATCAAACTCCAAATTCTCCTGTCTTGGTGGAGTTGAAAACCGAGACTCTGTAACATTAGCTGGTTCAGATACAGGAACAGTCTCCGTCTCAGATACAGTAGTAGTGACATCAGCTTGTGTTTCTTCTTCGGTCACCACTCTTTCAGGTGATCTCTGAATATCAGAAGTGGTAGTCTATTCAGCTTCAGTAATAATTACTTGAGTTCTTGGTCGTTTTGGAGTACCACTTCTTCCTCTTTTCCTTGTAGGAAAGTCTTTCCTTTTAGCCATCCGTTTCAGAATCATAGATGTATTTGGAGATTCCACAGGAATATAATCATATCTCTTTCATCGACAGATCGTTTCCTGGAGGAAGTTAAAGTAGATGGAGTCTGATCAGTCTGAAGAACATAGGGCACATTCCCTATCTGATCACTCACAGTATCTGAAACTGGAAGCTGAATGAACTTCACCTTCTACTCTTTTATCTTGAGTTGGATTATCTTCAAATAATCTTTCAATCTCCTCATCGATGTCTTCTCTTGCAACAGAGGTAGAAGTACCAATCTGTGCTTCATCAGTATGAACATCTCCTTCCAAGTCTCTATCACAGTCATCAATCTCAGCAAATCGACCATCTTTGCAAACTCTCTCCTGAGCATTTATTACCTCGTGCTCCAGTCAAATGTATAAAAATCTCCTTCTTGATAGTTTGAACAACATACTTAGAAGATCTAAGTGTTGCAAACTCAGGATAAGCATCATTGATCACTAACTGAATAAAACGAGGATACATGATGAACTTCTTTCCAGGATTTGCAGTAGCATTCTTCTGCATTTCCTGAAAAAATCTCCAGAAATACTGAAAGGAAGGTCATCCACAAGAGAAACTAGTAATGATCCAAACACTGTACTCAAACTATCCATTCCTGCTTTCAGATTACTTAGACAATGGATAACCACATGAAACAAATACTTCCAGTATGGTGGTAACCATTTCTTCTCCAGACTGGGATATCTGTACTCATAACCCATACGTGTCAAACAATCTATGACAACTTCATCTTCTAGTCTGGTTGGAGCATCATCTTGATCATCAAATAATAATACTTGGTTCAGAATGGCCTGTGATACAATCACGCTCTTGTCCTTAACTGTAGTAGTAATAATTGGTTTGCCCGCTCCATCCTTTTCTAACGCAGCAGTGTTCTAGAATGAGTCAATCAATTCAGAGTAGATGTAAGGGTCAGCAGAAATAGCATACACAATTTAGGAATTCTTCAACCCCTCAATCATAGAAGTAATATGACACCCTACACATATCCCACACCGGCCGTGGACAGGAGAGATTCCTGGTTCATAATGAATGTCTGGCCTCTAATATCAACAACGCGTTTTGGGCGTATTGGCTGTGGATGAGAGGAGAACTCCACAGTTAAGCGTGCTCAGGTGGGAGCAATCCAAAGATGGGTGACCTCCCTGGGAAGTTTTCACCCGGGCAACCAAAAGCAAATCCGTGAGCTCCTCGTGAGCGAAGCGGACAATATTGTTAGTGTGAGAGGTCGGGTGTGACAGATTGGTATCAGAGCCACTCCTGTGTCATTCGGGTTGTGGGACATACCTCACCAAGTATGGTGACTTCTCGGGCTCATCGAGGACGATGAGTCCAAACAGGGGGTGCTTGTGACACCCTACACATATCCCACATCGGTCGTGGACAGGAGAGATCCTGGTTCATAAGGAATGTCTGGCCTCTAATATCAACAACGCGTTTGGGCGTATTGGCTGTGGATGAGAGGAGAAATCCACAGTCAAGCGTGCTCAGGTGGGAGCAATCCAGGGATGGGTGACCTCCCTGGGAAGTTTTCACCCGGGCAACCAAAAGCAAATCCGTGAGCTTCTCGTGAGCGAAGCGGACAATATTGTTGGTGTGAGAGGCAGGGTGTGACAGTAAATAGTTCCTTCCCTTCTGGAACATCATCTAAATATGTCACACAATTATGATTTTTGTTGAAAATCATTTATGTCATCTGCAATTACACAAACAAACAAGATAAGTAAAATTGACATAACTTAATCTCACAAAGAAAAGTTTTCACCCTTAGAAAAAAAATTTCAGCACAAGTTCTCAGTCGCGCGAAAACTGTTTTCACCCGAGAAGTACAGTCATGCGAAAACACTTATTATTCAAAATCAACTTATATGCGAAAACATATTTCGTGCGAAAACTGTTTTCTCATAAAAGTTAAACTTTCACTAATTTAGTTTCACGCGAAAATAGATTTCACGCGAAAATAGATTTCACGCGAAAACAATATTCACGCGAAAATTATCTTCACGCGAAACTGTTGGATCTAGAGTGTATAGGCTAGGTCATTTTGTATAGGCTTAGTACTTGAATCAAGTCTTGTAATTAATACTTGTAACAGTCAATATATATATATGTGCATTGAATCTATAGGTTAACCCATATATTGTGTGTTGATTTGTGACTGTTGACAGGGAGAAACAATATACTTGGAAGGATTCCTGAAATTGACTAAGTGTAAGAAACATCTACGGATGAACATTATTGTTAATCCGTAGATATGTTTCCTACAAGACCAAATCACCAAGTGAATATTCCTGCGGATGATCAAGGACCATGAAGTGAAGACTCCTACGGAAGAAGGATTTCCTACGGAAGAACAACACTTCTACGGAAGACCAAGTCATCTACGAAGAACAAAAGTTCTGCGGACTACCAGACTCCTGCGGAAGAACAGCATTCTTGTGAGATTTCAAATATCATCAAGTCAAACAAGTCAAACCAATCAATATCAAATCCCAAGAGATCCGGTGTTTTCTAACTGACTCCAACCATCTATAAATACGAGTCCTAGGTTTCACATCTACTAGAACACAATCAAGCAATATCACGGCTGTCAAGAGTTACATCATCGTGCAACCCTAGCCGCCGTCACATCAACATCAAACATTATTCGATTCACAGAAATCATTGTTCATAGTCATTCTAAATTATTCTTTTGTAATCATTACATGATAATTAATGAAATACGTTTGAATAATTATTGAGTCTGCGTTACTGTGTTTCTGTGGTTGTGTTCATCGATAATATAAATACAATTAAACGTCAATTAATGATAATTCCGCGATCATTGAATTGATTTATTTTAATACTGATAATCCCTGAATTGAGATCCTATGGATTCACAGGTGGTATCAGAGCCTGGTGCTCATTGATTTAGATCAATTGATCTATCAGTATTAAAATTGTTTAATTGATTTTCAAACAATTAAATCTGAGACTTATCGTTCAGCAAGCATTCTCTCATTGCTTGTTTGATTTAGATCTATATTCAAAACAATTGAATACTAGATCTGAGTCTTTGATAGATTTGTCTATTTTAACATTCAAGTTTTGATTCATAACTTTGAATTAATCATGAGTACTTTTGGTGGAGGTTCTTATCAACCGCCGAAGTTGGAAACCAAAGCTGATTTCAAATCCTGAAGATCAAGTTCAGGAATCATGTGAACTACACAGATTCTGACTTGTGGGAGTCGATCACTGAGGGTCCTTATTCCACCCCACTCTTGGGCCGGATTATAATGACAAGAATCAGCCTATCAGCACTAAAGACTTGTCACCTGATGATGTCAAGAAGGTCAAAGTGGATATTAAAGCATACAGTTTGCTTAGTATGGCTTTGCCAAAGAGATCTTAGTCAGGTGCGAGAACTATAAAACAACAAATTCCTTGTGGAAGATTCTCCATACTCTCTGTGAAGGGAGTGATGAGATCCGAAGCATAAGGAAAGACACCCTCAGATCACAATATGAAACCTTTCATCATTGAGGGTGAATCGATTCCTCAACAACTCCATAGATTTATGCAACTTGTTACTGAGATGAACATCTTGGAGTTGAAATATACCACTGAGGAACTCAATAAGAAAATGCTCCACACTTTGCCTGAAAGTTGGAAGCAGACTGTGTCCATGTTCAAGAACACAATAGATCTTAAGACAACCGGTCTAGATACATTGGTTGCAAAGGTAGAAGCTCTTGAACTGGATGAACATCAAGAAACAAGAGTGTGAACTCATGTCTCACCTTATCACTTCAAAGAACCCAAAATGCAGAAGTGCATTTATCTCAAATAATGAAGGTGATAACTCTTGCACTTTGAGTGATGATGAGAGGAAGTTAGTTTCTATGCCTCTAAACCAACTAAGAAATCATCTCAAAGTAGAACCAAAAGGAAAAGGGTAGATCTGCTGAGAAAAGAGATACTACAGCAACTGCAAACCCTTCTCAACAAAACAAACAGTCAGAACCAATAACTGTGATATTGGATTCTGAAGAAAAAAAGCAGCCTTTGCAGTTTTTAGTTCTAGCTTTCAAGCATATCTTGGAAGTTCACTTACCTCACAATTATCTGCCAGCAAGATTTGGGCCTACCTCCTGATGTAGTAGAAGAGATGGATCTAAATGGCAGATGGCTATGATTGCTTACAGAGCTAAGCAATACCTGAGGAGAAACAGAATCTGGCTGCAGCTGTAAACATCAAGATTGGTGTTGACAAGTCAAAAGTCAATGTTTCAAGTACATCTCTATGGACACTTCTCTAGAGAATGCAACTAACATCATCTCAGCATCATCAGTCAGCACAGCATCAGCACATCAACATCAGCAGCAACAGCAATTTCATAATCAGCAATCAACCTCTCAAGATCTCTGCACAGACAACCTCAGTTAACATCCCCACCAGCCACAAATGCATCAGCAGGACCGAGCAATTCCAAGAGTCAGGGCTGATCATACTTCAGATGGAACATGTGACTGGAGTATGTATGAGAGGAAGTTTTGGAAGAGAATCAAGCACTGATGGCACATATGGAAAACAAGTTCCTCCTATGGCCAGAGAGGTAAAGAAAGGTTATTTTCATCATCATGTGTTGAGGAAGTTGAACGATATAGAGTCCTTGCTCACAATTGGCTGATAAAGTATAGGAACAATGATTTTGAATGAATCTCACGTAAGAAACATAATTATATCAAATCAAAATTAGTTCTTTACAAAAATATTTAGAAAATATGTTTCTGAAATTACAGCCTTAAAGCACAAGTGAGCATCTGACCACTTCCTTAACAGCACAAGTTGAGCATCTGACCACTTCCTTAACAAAATCCATGGCTGATCATGCATCTACTGAAGTGAAACTTCAGAAGTTTCAACTATCATCTCAGCAATATGAGAAGTTGCTAAACTCTCATATTGAATCAAAGAACAGGTACGGGTTGGGTTATATGCTGTTGCACCACCTATTAATGATAACTATACAACCTTACCTGAAACAATGACAAACACTTTGTCAAATCATTTTGTGCCAAGCACCAAAATTGATATAAAAACAAACAACAACAATGAAGCTGAGATAAGTGAAACTGAATCTACTGAATCAGAATCACTTAAACATAATGAATCAGATCTTGATAATATGATGACTTGGATGATTCTGATGAACATGATACTGATCAACTGAACATTGGTAAGAATGTTCAAGTTGAAACTGGTCTTCCACGAGTTCTTGAAGAATCAAAGCTGCAGTATCCTCCAAAGCAAAAACATGCTGAAGACTATCTGCAAGAGGATTGCTGAATTGAATGAAGGACTTCAAGAACTGAACCTTCACAAGGTTGATAGCTGCGGACCAAGTGCTGAGGTACCTTTGTCTTCTTCAATAAAGGTAAGAAACAACAAACTTCAACAAAGAAAAAGAAAATTCAAGTGTTGAAGATCTGCGAAAGAGAATCTGAAGAATCCGTAGAACATCTGCGGAAAGCAAAATTTGCCAAGTCCGTAGATCATCTGCGGAAGGCAAAACTACTGAGTCCGCAGAAAAGCAACGAGAAAGAGACCGAATCTACGAACGAGGTTAAAGGGATGCCAACAAACTGCACAGAAAAAGCTGAATCAAGCAACAAAAGGCAGACAAAGGCAACAACAACAAGAAACAGCTGATGATGCTCCCAACAAAACAAGAAGAAATCACTGATGTTTCAGCAAGTGAGAAAAAGAACATAAAGAAGGCTGAATCTGAAGAAAATTCAGAAAATATTGCAAATGGTGTGATATGAAGAATCACAATACTGATGAATGCTATTTCAGCAGCTATTGTTCCATTTGCAATATGAACAATCACATGACTGCTGATTGTTACTTCAACAAACACTGTGCCATATGTGACAAAAATAACCATTCAACTCAGGAATTTATTTTAATAAGAAGAACAAGAAAAAGAGCAAAAAGAAGTCACAAGATGCATCATCTGAATCAGATTCTCAATCCTCAGAAGTGACAAAGAGACAAAGATTCAGAAAGAACAACAAAAGTCAAAGAAAGATCCTCTGCTGCGGACAAGACTTTGAAGAAGAAAGCACCAACACAGTCTAAGACACCTCACAAAAAGGTGGATTTGTCAGATAACAAACTGAAGCAATGATGGTTTCTTTGATAACTTTGCAAAAGGAACTCCTGTGCCTCAATCAAAGCTGAAAGATGAAGAAACTTTCAAAACTACAGGATCTTCCTCAAAGTTAAAATATCAACCAAAACAGATAAGTTGAAGAAAGACTCAGATAAGCATGAAGACATCCAAAACCTGAATCATCTTCACAGAATCATCCTCACCACCATCAAATCAAAAAGAACAACTAATATGAAACTTCAAGATTAATTCATGAAGGAGTAACTATTGTTGACACTTCTGGCAAACCCAAGACAATTAAGGCTTGGGTTGTCAATTCTAACTAATTTCTTTTGTGTGCAGGAACAATCATGGAGAGCTGACAACAAGTGGTATGTTGACAGTGGTTGTTCAAGACATATGACAGGAAACTGTGCACTTCTCCATGACTTCAAACATAAACATGCCTCTTATGTGCATTTGGTGGGGATAAGAAGGGAGGTAAAATAGTTGGTGAGGGAATGGTAACAAATGGAGTTTTAACATTTGAAAAAGTAAATTACTGTGAAATTTGCAGTATAACTTACTTAGTGTTTCTCAAATTTGTGATCAAATTTACAACACTATTTGATAACTCTAATTGTTACATTCTTAAGCCAGTTTTGCAGTTCCAGAAGACTGGATCCTTCTTAAAGCATCAAGAAAAGGAAACATACATTTGGATATGAACAACACATCACTCACAAGCCATGAGACATGCCTGCTGTCTAAGTCTTCAGAAGATGATCACAATTGTGGCATAGAAGGCTTGTTCATTCCAACATGAAGAACATGAATAAATTGGTGAAAAATGACTTGGTCATTGGTTTACCAAAGAAAGAATTTCATTGTTCTAATCATTGTTCTTCATGTTACAAAGGAAAACAACATAGAGTGACACATAAATCCAAGATAATCAACACTAACACTACACCACTCAAATTGCTTCACATGGATCTATTGGTCCAACCAATGTGATGAGCATTGGAAAAAGGCAATATTGTTTGGTGATAGTAGATGATTTCACTAGATTCACATGGGTCTTTTTCTTAAAACATAAGAGTGAAACATCTGAAACATTAATGGACTTTGTGATCAAGATTGAGAATCAACTTGATTTAAAAGTTAAAATTTTTAGGAGTGATAATGGAACTGAATTTGTTAATGCTGATCTGGATTCTTTTTGCAGAACAAAGGGATAGCAAGACAATTCAGTGCACCAAGAACTCCACAACAAAATGGAGTGGCTGAAAGAAGAAATAGAACTCTCATAGAAGCAGCCAGAACAATGCTAGCTGATTCTCAGTTGCCCATAACTTTCTGGGCAGAAGCTGTGAATACAGCTTGCAATGTTCAAAATAGGACATTAATTGTCAAAGAACATAATAAAACTCCTTATGAGCTCTTATTTAAAAGAAAACCTTTTATAGGATATCTTAGAGCTTTTGGGTGTCATGTGTCTGTATTAATACTAAAGAACAATTGGGAAAATTTTTGAAAAAGCCTATGATGGTTTCTTTGTTGGATATTCATCCACTTCTAAATCATATAGAGTCTATATTCCAGAACATAATATAGTTGAAGAGACTCCCAATGTTTCTTTTGATGAATCCATGTTTACTAAAATGTAAAAGGATCATCTTGGTTATTTGATATAGATGCATTAACTGAATCATTTAACACTGGTTATTTGATCAATGCAGGTTCTGCGGATACATGCTATCCATTTGTGCCTCCAAGTTTGAATGAAGTGCCCCTGACAGCTGACCCACCAAGAGCACAACCTTCAACTGCACTTCAGCAAGAAAAGTCAGCAGCATGAAGTTACATCCGAAAGCAAATCCTTCATCCGCAGCACATGTAAATACATCCGCAGATGCACCAGTATCCGCAGATGTAAGTCCTACTTCAGCCACTGATCAAGGGATGGGGAGGATGTGCTGAATCAACAAACCATGCCATTAATCAACAATGTTCATCCGTGGATGGTGCTGTAACTCCTACGGAAGTACAAAATGCCTCCGTAGATGTTGCAGTTACTCCTGCGGAAGAACAAAATGCTTCGTAGAACTTCCTGCGAAGAAAACAACCCAGCCAACTGATGCTCAAGCTGATCCTAATGAACATGAGCCATTTGATTATTTCATAGACTCAACTTCTCAGCTGAATCCATCTGCTTCAATGGGTTTCTCAAACTTAGAATCCACAATTCCGGTTGATGGTGTCTCATCAAGCAGAATTCACAAGTCTCATCCAACAGATAATATCATTGGAGACCTGAATGCAGAACTACAAGGAGCAAGGAGGAGTAGCAAACATTTGTCTGTTCACCTGCTTTTTGTCTCAGACAGTTCCTGCACAATTACAGCTGCTCTAAAGACAACAGCTGGATTGAGGCTATGCAAGAAGAGCTACCACAATTCAGAAAACAAAAGG
>CM044017.1:2118255-2393318 GCA_024085815.1 Flaveria linearis | reverse complement strand
TTTAAAATAAACTGCACCACAAATCGGAGTGTTTTTTCCTCTTTATTTTAGTATAGTATGGCATATATATTATAATAAGAAAATTGTTAAGAATTTGTGCTTTACAAAAATAATGCATTATGTTAGTACAATGCTTAAGGAAGTTGGTCGGATCGTACAAAAGCTTGCAAAATGAAGAACTTGGCCCTCTATTTATAGGCTTCCCGGAGTGTTTAAGCACGGCCCCGTGACAAAAAGGCACGGCCCCGTGTTAGTACAATGCTTACGGAAGTTGGTCGGATCGTACGCGTAGGGGTTGTCGGGCACGGCCCCGTGACAATTTGGGCACGGCCCCGTGAAATGGGGGATCACGGCCCCGTGGTCATATGGGGCACGGCCCGTGTTGACTTTTGGGGGACAGTACTTTTGTCCTGTCAGATGTCCAATCACGGGGGTGTGCCAAATTAGCACGGGGTGTGTTTCAGGCAAGCATGGGGGCGTGCTTAATGAGGCACGGCCCCATGCTTGGAGCTTTAAGCTTGGATTTCTTCAATTTCTTGTCCATTATGCTCCTTTTGTCCATCTTGCCTTCACAACACCTGAAAACACAATTAAATGATTTTAAGTACATAATCACCATTTTTCGGGAGGAATCAGGGAATAAATGATGTGCTTTTGATAGTGTTTATATGTATAATTTGGAGCACATCAAATATCCTCACACTTAAACTTTGCTTGTCCTCAAGCAAATCACTTAAAATGACAACTCCACCAAAACCAAATAAAACAAAAGATAAATATGTCTTTCGGGAAATATGCAACTAAAATTATTTCATCCAAATGCAATCATTTTAAGCATGTATAGAATGATATCCTAGCAAGCAATGGGATTGTTAGTAAAGATTATAACCATGCAAAATCCATACTCCTCACAAATTACACTCACGCTCGTCTGAATATATGGAATCATACATAAGATGAAGTATGACTAATACGCTCAATTGCCTAGCCTGAATACGTGTGGAGTCATAAGCTTGCTAAGGGATCATTCTCCACCTACTTAGGTATTTACTTGCATAAATCATTAGGTCTTTGATGGGTTGTAACTGGCTTGGGCTCGGGTGTGAAATGTTTGGAAAAAGTGGCTAAATGCTAAAGACGACGGTCTTAGTTTATTTTTCTAACATAGACTACAAGAAAAGCAGTAAAAAGTTCCCTATACAATACTTCAAGCTAGAAGGGATATGCTAACTTGAGGACTCGTTTAAGGTCAGATTGTCAAGACCATACTTTGCTTTCAGAAACCTTACTTCATCCTTTACCTGAAGATACACAAAACTATCCTTTCGTAAGGATCGTTCGGCTTGAAGCCTAATAGCACCCAATCGGATCAGTTCTGTGTATTCGTATTGGGATTCAGTTTGGTTCTTTTTGCATTTCCATCGTGTGACCAATTTCCACAATTTGGGCATCTTTCGTATCTTTTTGCCCGTCTCTTTATAGCACTTTTTGAAATTCCACAAAATGGCGGAACTTGTTCCTTTTTTCGCCATTTCTTTCTTGCGTCGTACGTGAGGTTGAAGATTTGTTCGCGATTTTCAGGGGAGTCCCGGTTTTGCGTGATGAAGGCAACAAAGCAAATTAAAATCAAAGAATGCATTGCAGTTCTTTTAGGTCTGCCGGTAAAAGACCAAAATTTTTTTCTTTTTCTCTTTTTCTCTGTTTTTTTAAATAAACCAAATCGTGTCTTTAACGAAAATGGGTTTTGTTGAAGGCTTTTTGGTTGAGTGACTTGGTGATTCGGGTGATAAAAATAAAATGTTTAAGCTCAAAGGGGCTAACTAGAGTTGATGTTCGGGTAGGGAAGATTAAAAGAAATGGTTGGGGCTTGAATGGTTAAGGGTTTCCTAATGCCTAACTCATTTTTATGCAGAAAATACTAATTAAGGTCTTGAAATGTATACCCAAAGCAAGTTCTAATCACACGTATCATGAGGTACTCTCAATTGAATCCAGAATGAAAGTAAATTGCAAAGGTTTGCAAAAGCTGTTTAAGGCTCAAAAATAAACTCACAAATGGATGGAATTGGGTAAAAGTGTTTCATTTTGTATGATTACATATGTTTACTTGATTATTGCTTTTAAGGATATCACAAAAAAAATTTCAACTTTGATTTGGATTTCTCTTATTTACTTATTTATTTCCCGAAAATGTATATTATAATTTGGCTTATCAAAAATTGTTTAAATTTTTAGCTTCGTGTCACAAAAATTAATGGTTAAGTGATTTGGTTAAAAATTTTCAATTTGGACCTGTTTTAGCAAAGTATTAAGTATGTGTCTCGATTAATCCATCCCCACACTTAAAATTCACATTGTCCCCAATGTGATAGATAAATTAATAACAATGAATGGAAACGAGATACTCCCCAAAATATTATGAAGTTGACTTGTGTCTTTGCTTGCGAGAACCATCGGGATCACCTGAAATATCATCCATTTATTGAAAACATTAAAATCCTAAACACACAAAATAAAAAGAAAATAACATAAAGTAAAGGATAGATTGGCACAAAACGACTGTGCCCGGCCCCTGAAAGTGATGTGGATTTTCAAGGGCTTTGTGGTGGGATATCCCCCACTCATGATACATCCGGTTTCTGATGTACGTGACATCATTGCTCAGGTCGTCCACTCGAGAGTTCAGATTTTCGACGCGGTTGAAGCTTGTTGCGCGTATTCGAATGATCTCCTTGCATGGTCACTGGTGGTCTGGATTGCTTCATAGAGGTCTAACATGGTTGAAAATTCTCCGACGTGTGAGCTGGAGGCCCCGGCGTCTTCATGATGTGTTGGTATATCAAGGTCCATGATAATCTCCTCGGGATCTGCTGGATCCCAGATTTGTCCCTTCCTATCCATGAATCTCGGTTGTCCATTGGTAAGGTTGTGATCATGTACATGCTTGTGCAAATGTTAAGTCCAACAATCCTGGCATTACTCCTTCGGTTCCCTCCGTGTTACACCCATAACTCTCGTATAAATTCAGGATCCAGCTTCCTCCAAACATTGGTGTCGGGGCACCTGCAGTTGCGTTCCTGGCAAACAAGTTACAAAACAAATACCCAATGTTGCAGGGCAAATGATTAGTCATACAGTATAAGATAAACAAGTCTCTCAAACTAACAACTCCCTCGCTTTGTCCACGAGCTGTTATCGAATGGCTAAGCAACCGATGTATGTATCCTAGCAATGGGTCCCGAATCTGACTACTCTTGGTTTTACTTGAGTTGAACGCCCCTGTTCCAATCTTCTCCCAAAATGCCTTTCTCATGGCGCCGCTTTCTGCGTCCCTACTTTCCTCATCTGGAAATGTATGATAAGCTGGCATTCCTGAGATTGCTTCCTCCTCCATTTCCTGTTCTGTATATATTCCCAGATAGACACCAAACAAAGCGATGGATATTTTTCACCAATGTCCACCTAGCCTGAATGTAACTGCTTCCTCATCCCAAGGATCGGAGTCTTTCATGCTGAATCTGAAAGATGCTAAAAATTCAAGAGTTAGTTCATAAATGGAAGGCCTGTTTTGTGAAAACAACCGCTTCCACTGAATACTCAAAAATTGTTATATCTTTCGAGCTGTCCGACAGCCGTCAAGGTTTCTTCATCGGCTTGCAAATGTGACCTTTCCGCCCTTTGCAAGAGCCATTGCAATCGATCACGACACCATCTTTCACGGTTTCCTCCAAATTGTAAGTATGGATGGTTCATGATCCTGAAATTTGGACAAATCAGTTAACATATACAAAACAGATTTTTTTTGAATAGACTATCTATTTTAGGGACAAAGATTTATTTTCAAAAGCCACGTCACCCCTTTTTGTGAACTGTGTTGAAAAATAGTTGACACGTTTGCTTTTTAAGAAAAATTTGTTAAACATGGGGGTGGTCTTTTGAAACGTGGGGTGCGGTTAACATTTTGAATCATGAAATTTCAACTCGAGCCAATGTGGTTTTGTTTGTAAATCCTTGATTAAGCATGAATTCGTCATTTTCTTGCTTGAAAAACCAAAGATTATACGTTAAACGTTTTTATCAATTGTTAATAATTCAAGACAAAAATATATAATGTTTCAACACTACTTACCAATTCTTGTAACTTGAACATGATTAACAAAGAAATCACCACACATTATGAAGATAGTCTTATTAACACTAACGGGAAACATATTAATACTAAAAACTAACTAATTATACTAATTAACACTAATCAACTTTCAAGAGAACATAAACAAGAAGGCATGAAGCATTCACAATTCTATAACGTTTAGGCATAAGCTCTTACATATAATCATTAGGATTTCGGTTGTTTAGAGACCTAATCACCTAAATACATGCAAATGGCTATCATAATCATGGAAAATGGCATACTAACCTCTTGATTAACTTCTTGAAAGGATGCTTGAAAATATGAAGGAAGAATTGAAAAATGATAGCAAAATGAAGAAGAAATGAAGTTGCAGGTCAAAACTTTGGGTTTTAACACTCATCATTGATTAGGGAACAAGACAAAATGCTGAAACAAGTCAGATTTTGTCGAATTTTTGTCGTCACGGGGTGTGCCTATGTGGGCACGGCCCCGTGCTTGTGCTTGGGAGTCCTACAAAAAGCTAAAATTTCAAATAAAATCTATGTACAAGTGCCGTGTTTTCGTTTCGGGTCTTCGACGCGACCCTTCCCACACTTAATCCTCGTCGGGGCTGAGGTGTAATTCCTCCGAGAAAATCTTGGTTGGCCCATCGTTATATGACTTTAAACGATATCCATTCACTTTGAAACTTAAACCGTCGTGGTTGTCAATTTCGATGGCACCATTGGGAAACACATTTTTAATCGTGTAAGGTCCAGACCAACGTGAATTTAACTTTCCGGGAAACAGACGTAAATGAGAGTTATACAGTAAGACACGTTCCCCCACATGAAATCGTTTAGTGCTCCTTAAACGAGAGTCGTGGAATTTCCTTGTCTTTTCCTTGTAAACCCTAGCGTTTTCGTATGCTTGTTCTCTCAGTTCCTCTAGTTCATGGATTTGTAGAAATCGATTCTTTCCTGCAAGGCCTTGGTCTAGGTTTGCTGCTTTGAGTGCCCAATAGGCTTTATGTTCGAGTTCCACAGGTAGATGACACGACTTCCTATAAACGAGTTTAAACGGTGTTGTGCCAATGGAGTCTTAAAAGCTGTTCGAAAAGCCCATAATGCATCGTCTAGCTTGGCAGACCAGTCCTTGTGATTTTGTCCTACGGTTTTTTCTAGGATTCGTTTGATACCTCGATTAGTGACTTCCGCTTGCCCATTCGCTTGTGGATGATAAGCGGTTGTAAAGCGATGGTTTACTCCATAACGAGCCATTGCTCTTTCGAGCTGGTTGTTACAGAAATGGGTCCCTCGATCACTAATCAAAGCCTTGGGGGTACCAAAACGAGAGAATAATTTCTTAAGGAATCTGACAATATTTCTTGCATCGTTGGTAGGCAGGGCTTGAGCTTCGGCACATTTTGAGACATAATCAACTGCTACTAAGATGTAACGATTTCCAAATGATACCGGGAATGGCCCCATGAAATCAATACCCCATACATCAAATACCTCGCATACTTGAACGGGTTTCTGAGGCATCTCATCCCGTGTCGAGATGTTGGTTGCTCTTTGACATGCATCACAGGTGCGTACCATGTTGTGAGCATCCTTGAAGATCGTTGGCCAATAGAATCCAGAATCGAAGACCTTTTTGGCTGTTAGAGTTGCTCCATGGTGGCCTCCTGTGGGTCCTTCATGACACTGCCTTAGGATCTGTTCCGCTTCACTTCCGTACATGCATCTTCGAATGAGTTGGTCCGTACCGATTCTGAATAGGTACGGATCTTCCCAATAGTAATGCTTAATATCGGTAAAGAATTTCTTCTTTTGCTGATAAGTCATTCCTTTGAGAAGGATTCCGCTTGCCAAATAGTTTGCGAAGTCGGCAAACCAAGGATACTCATCAATTGAAGATTGGATGTTCAAAAGGAATTCGTGAGGGAAATTATCGTTTATTTTGAATTCCTCGGTTTGTGGATGGTTTGAATCGTCAAGACGCGAAAGATGATCAGCCGCTAGATTTTCTGCTCCTTACTTGTCACGAATCTCAATGTCGAATTCTTGAAGCAGAAGTATCCATCATATCAATCTCGGCTTTGCATCTTGTTTGTTGAACAGATAACGTAGGGCTGCAAGATCGGTATAGACGACTGTTTTTGACAGGACTAGATACGAGCGGAATTTGTCAAATGCAAAAACTACTGCAAGAAGTTCTTTCTCGGTGGTTGTGTAGTTTTCTTGTGCGTCGTTTAAGGTCTTGCTCGCATAGTGAATTGGGTGGAATTGCTTGTCTTTCCTTTGTCCTAACACGGCTCCTACCGCAAAATCGCTTGCATCGCACATGAGTTCAAATGGTAACGTCCAATCTGGGGAAACCATAATTGGAGCGGTGACCAACTTATCTTTTAAAATATCAAATGCACTGATGCATTCGTTGGAAAACACGAATTTTGCATCTTTCTCAAGAAGTTGAGTCATCGGTCGTGCGATTTTTGAGAAGTCTTTAATGAAACGGCGATAGAATCCTGCGTGACCTAGGAAGCTTCTAATTTCTTTCACGGTTGTGGGATATGGTAGTTTGGAAATAGTGTCAACTTTACCTTGATCAACTTCGAGGCCTGCTCGACAGATCTTGTGTCCCAACACTATTCCTTCAGTAACCATGAAATGACACTTTTCCCAATTTAGAACAAGGTTAGGGTCCTCGCATCTAACCAGCATTTCTCCAGGTTTTCAAGACATTGTTCGAATGAGTTTCCAAAGACTGAGAAATCATCCATGAAAACTTCCATTGAGTGTTCAATCATGTCATGAAAAATTGCTACCATGCATCTTTGAAATGTAGCAGGAGCATTACACAATCCAAAAGGCATTCGTCGATACGCAAAAGTGCCATATGGACAAGTGAATGTCGTTTTCTCTTGATGTTCGGGAGCAATGGGAATTTGAAAGTACCCTGAGAAACCATCGAGGAAACAATAGAACATTTTTCCAGAGAGTCTCTCGAGCATTTGACCAATGAAAGGTAAAGGAAAGTGATCCTTTCTTGTGGCGTCATTGAGTTTGCGATAATCGATGCAAACTCTCCATCCTGTAACCGTACGAGTTGGAATAAGCTCATTCTTTTCGTTAGTTACCACAGTCATTCCTCCTTTCTTTGGAACAACTTGGACGGGACTGACCCAAGGCGAATCAGAAATAGGGTAAATCAAACCGGCATCTAGCAGTTTGATTACTTCTTTCTTCACCACCTCCTGCATGCTTGGATTTAAACGTCTTTGAGGTTGAATGACAGATTTGAAATCCTTCTCCATCAATATTTTGTGAGTGCAAAAGGATGGATTAATTCCCTTGATGTCCATGATTTTCCATGCAATTGCTCGTTTATGTGCCTTTAGCACATTGAGTAATTTATTCTTCTCATCTTTTGATAGGGCGGATGAGATTATGACAGGAAGCTGAGAGGTATTTTCAAGAAAAGCGTATTCGAGATGAGATGGAAGTTCTTTGAGTTCTAAAGCCGGAGGGTCTTCGATAGAAGGTTTGGCTTTAGGTTCTAATTCTTGATCGATGATCTCAAATGCTTCTTGACAAGATGATGTTTCGTCAACTTCGAGTTCTGGAATGATTTGATGCTCACAGACGGGCTCAGTGGTTTGGATTTCTATTAATTGAGTATCGCAAGCTTCAATTTGACGAGTGTTCTTCAGATGACAGCTTATGATTGAGTCGCAAACATCAATGTAATAGAGTGAATCGTCATGATATTGAGGATGTTTCATGGATTGTCCTATGTCGAATGTCACTTCCTCCTCATCCACTCGGAGTGTGAGTTTGCCGGTGCAAACATCAATGAGGGCTCGAGCGGTTGCTAAGAAAGGTCGACCTAAGATGAGAGGAACATTCTTATCCTCATCCATGTCGAGGATCACAAAATCAACGGGAAATACGAACTTGTCGATTTTAACTAAGAGATTTTCAACAATTCCCCTCGGATATTTGACAGAACGGTCAGCTAATTGGATGCTCATACGAGTAGGTCTAGGCTCACCTAAGTTTAACTTTTCAAAAACTGCATAAGGCATGAGGTTAATACTAGCACCTAAATCGGCTAACGCGTTGCTGACAGAAAGATTTCCTATTAGGCAAGGTATGGTGAAACTCCCTGGATCAGTCATCTTTTGAGGTAGTTTGTTTTGAAGAACTGCTGAGCATTCCTCGTTCAAAACTACATGTGATAACTCTTCCAGTTTCTTCTTGTTTGACAACACACCCTTTAAAAACTTAGCGTAATTTGGCATTTGGGCTAAGGCTTCCACCAATGGCAGATTAATGTGGAGTTGCTTGAACAATCCCAGAAATTTGCCATATTGTGCCTCTATTCGTTGTTGTCTCAGACGACCAGGATATGGAGGTGGTGGAACATAAGGTGGTGGTGGTACGTATTTCTTGGCTGGTTCTTCAACAACGACAGGTTGCTTTTACTTGTCACTTGTATTACGTGGTGTCTCGAGTTCTATTTCTTCAAGGATGGGTTGTAATGCAGGTGCATCATCTTGAGTGGTTTTGCCACTTCTTGTGGTGATGTCTTTGACTTGAGCATTGGGGTTTGTTACAGTATTGCTAGGCAAAGCACCTTGGGGTCTCGCAGATAGTTGTTGTGCTATCTAACGTACCTGGTTTTCAATGGTTTGCAATGATGCCTTGTTGCTTTTGATTTCAGCCTCGTTTCTTTGGAACTTTTCCTCGTTTCTTCGATCAGATTTTCGGATGTAGTCATCTGTGGCTTGTGTGGTTAACAACAATTGCTACAATAAATCTTCCATTGATGATGCTCCACGGTCTTGATTACTACTGCTCGGACCTTGATATGATGGTTTCTGTTGTTGGTAAGGTGGCCTACGGTTGAATCCAGATAATGGTTGGTTGTTACCAGCTTCTCTGTAATTCGGATTGCTCCTCCAATTTGAGTTGTTGTTATATGAGTTGTTAGGGCCTCCTACGTAGTCAACATCTTCAATCATCATAATGCCTTGCGGACATTCATTGGTCTTGTGTGAGTTTCCACATGTGTTGCATCGTGTTAGACTCTTATTAAGTTCAGCTTGCAATTGTTCGAATCGTTTGGTTAAGGATTCTAACTGTGCTGTGATCAGTGTTTCAGAGTCTACTTGATGAATTCCTCTAGAAGTGATTTTGTTTCTCAAGGGTTTGTATGCAAAGCTCTTCTTAGCTGCCTTCTCTAGGGCTTGGTATGCTTCTGTTGGTGTAACACTTCCGAAATCTCCTCCCGCACTTTGGTCTACAGCTTGTTTGTGTGCTCCGCTGATTGCATCATAAAAAGTTTGACACTGCAGCCACAGATCAAGTCCGTGATGTGGGCATCTCCGAAGAAGACCTTTATATCTCTCCCACGCTGCGTGTAATGATTCATCATCGTCCTGGCGAAAGCTTGTGATGCTGCTTCTCAATTTGGCAGTGCGATCGGGTGGAAAGTATTTCAACAAGAATTGTTCAGCCATTTCCGCCCATGTGGTGATGGAACCAGGCGGAAGTGAATCAAGCTAGTTAATGGCTCGGCCGCGAAGTGAAAATGGAAAAAGTCGTAGTCTAATAGCATCGTCGGAACAGTTATTGATTTTGAAAGTTGCACAGATACGAAGGAATCGTGAGATGTGAGCGTTAGGGTCTTCGTCTTGCAATCCATGAAACTGAACAGAGTTCTCTACGAGTTGGATAATACTAGACTTAATCTCAAAATTGTTGGCCGCTATTGCTGGTTGGACAACAGTAGACTCATAACAGTCGATTGATGGTGTGGCATAGTGCGTCATCTTCATTTCCTCATCTTGATTAGCCATGTCTCCTTCGGATGGAGTATCTTCCGAGATGTCTTCTTCGATGATTGTTGCTGCTTGTTGCGGCCTTTCACGTAACCTTTGTCGGAAAAGTCGTTCAGGTTCCGAAAGAGGTGAAACAAGTTCAGGACTAGACGAGTCGGACATACACTATCTTAAGGAAGCATAAACTAACTAGGCTTAAAATGAATCAGGCAAATGTAACTAAACTAACTAAGGTAAACTAACTACAAAATTAAAATGAATTTGAACAAAAAATATTAACAAGATATAAACAGGACAGTCAAAAATTTAGATTGTCTTTCAAACTTGCCGTGTGTCCCCGGCAACGGCACCAAAAACTTGATGCGGTGTGAAAGTATATATATTTTGATAAGGGTTTTTCGCACAAATTCAGTTTTAAATGGTTATTACTAATACTAACTACACACACAAAAGGCAAGTGTACCTATCGTGAGGAAATATAGTGTTGGTAAGAACCGAGTGTCAATCCGTGGACACACTAAGACTACTCAACAATCCTTATAATTGACTATCAATTTTTGTTTAAGAGAATGATAAGTTGCATTGATGTAAATTAAGGTTTCTTTAGGGTTTTAAACTAACAATAAAAATAATAAATAAAGTAAAACAAGTTGAAACTTTTGGATTTAAAATCAGGGAATAAAGGCTATCATCCTAACTTGGGTTACGCTTATGTAATTGTGATGAAATGGTGGTGTGATTAAAGATATTGAATAAAGTAATTGTGTTAACGTTTATAAAGATGAGCTGGCGCGATTTCTCGTCTATCCGCTTCGTAGTGACCAGGACCAACACAGGTTGAGATTTACTGCTTAGGTCAAGGCCCTAGTGATGTAGGTAAATCTTTTGTGTCCTTTTCGACATACGATTTCTGAAAACATAACTTAATGTAAGAAGAGAGTTGATCAAATTCTATTCTAACATACCATTAATTTTAGAAAACCATAACAATTACTGTAGATTTCTCAGACTAATAAAAGGGAACCCGTAAATGATCAGAAAGTTAAGGTCTTATGATTTCTAATTACCATCTCTAGTTAATTAGCCATAGTTGTTATGAATAAAAGTTGATCATACGTTTTTCAACCGTGTATGACAATCACAATTACAAACCATAAACTTATAACCCCCCGTTCAAATGTAGGTGCTACCCATCGAAAGTTTTCCCAAGACCACCATAACATTAACACAATATTTATCACACCATTAATTCATCACAAATTACATAAGTTTCATCCAAGTAGGATGATAATAGGAGTTTAGCTCATAACGAGTTGTAATATAACAAACAATATAGAAGATAGATATGGATTCATTGATAAAATAGAACAATCAAACCAATGATCCACAATGGATGGTGTTTAAACAATCCCGAGCTTCTTCCAAGTGTTGTATGCACCTCCCGAGCCTCCAAATGGTCTTCAAAGCTTGATTCCCGAGAGAATTCTGCAGAGTATCCCTTCCACTAAAAGCTTGCAAAATGAAGAACTTGGCCCTCTATTTATAGGCTTCCCGGAGTGTTTAAGCACGGCCCCGTGACAAAAAGGCACGGCCCCGTGTTAGTACAATGCTTACGGAAGCTGGTCGGATCGTACACGCAGGGGTTGTCGGGCACGGCCCCGTGATAATTTGGGCACGGCCCCGTGAAATGGGGGATCACGGCCCCGTGGTCATATGGGGCATAGTCCCGTGTTGACTTTTGGGGGACAGTACTTTTGTCCTGTCAGATGTCCAATCACGGGGGTGTGCCAAATTAGCACGGGGGTGTGTTTCAGGCAAGGCATGGGGGCGTGCTTAATGAGGCACGGCCCCATGCTTGGAGCTTTAAGCTTGGATTTCTTCAATTTCTTGTCCATTATGCTCCTTTTGTCCATCTTGCCCTTTACAACACCTGAAACACAATTAAATGATTTTAAGTACATAATCACCATTTTTCGGGAGGAATCAAGGAATAAATGATGTGCTTTTGATAGTGTTTATATGTATAATTTGGAGCACATCAATATGCATGCTTGTACTGTTAAGTCTGTTTGTTTGATTTTAATTATTACCTGATTACATCTCCTTTTGGACTGTCATATGTTTTTCACGCCATTCTTCTTCATAAATTTATGATAAATGCTAAATCTTATCATTAAGCACAAATTTAGGGGTGTAGTTAAGGCATGAAAATCAATAAAATCTGAAGTTTAATTAAAGAAATCTTTGAAGGAATTGGAACTTGAGTACTAACTTGGATGCAGGCTATAGGAAATTTTCTTGTATTCAATTGCCATGCAAACAAAGTCAACAAGGTCCAACATTAATAAATGATTCTATCGCTTGATTGGAATCATACATTAAAGTTTTAATGAAACTTTAATATCCATAGAAGTTTTAGTATAATTTCTGCATCCGCAGAAGTAACAGTGAAATTTTAGCATCAGCAAAACAGTAAAATGTAAAAATGTGACGTTTTGCATAACCGTAGAGTTGGTAAACTACGGTTGTGCAAATGACTCTGAAAGCATAATCCTTGTTCATAGAATGGTAATCTATGAATGAATAAGATGTAAATAAACAGTGATGCTGCATTAATTTTTTTTAATTAAGGCATCCGCAGATATTATGGCATCCACAGATGTTATGATTCCAGAGATTTTCTGCGGAAGCAGTGAAATATCCGGAATAAATAAAGTTTATGGAAAGGGATAAAAAGGAAGTGAGACCCTCAGAATTAATAAATGAAATTAATGTGTCTGCTTATAAATGAGGTTTTGAATTTAAGAATTCATTAATCACTTTTCAGAGCACTTTTCGCTTTTTGACCTAGAAAAACGCACTCCCTTTTCCCTCTTCCATAAACATTCAAACCTGCAAACTCAAAACCTCTAAACAAACACGTAATCTTGATCACAGACTATTGCATTGAAGGTAAATCATGTTCTAATCATCATCAATGAACTGTTTAATTTATGATTATCATTAAAACGGTTCGTATTCATGCATGTTACACTGATGCTAACATAATCCTCATTGTTCTTATGTACAGATGACGAATAGGTTTGCGAAAGAGCACAACGTGTGTGCATTCCTAAATGCTAATGATCCTGCATCAGAAGGATGTCGAGATATCATCAGATATCTTTGACGATCCAGGCTCTTCTATGCCCTGACGACAGAGCCTGTGATCCATCAATCATACTTCATCGACTTCTGGGAATCAGCCAGAGTGGAACAGTGTCACATCCCGGCGGAAGCGTGAACGATACGGGTGGAATGTGACTAGCTTTTATCAGAGTGCATTGCTTATAGTGAAATAAACACAGTAATAATATAAGAAACATAACACAGACATGCTTTTATTAATGCTAGAGGAATTACATCTTTTTATATAATATACCAAAATTAGATGTAATTAGTTACAACTAGATTACAGCATGTCTAAAATCTACACAGACCCGTCCTACGACTTTGCCCCAACCATCATGAACCCCAAAGCTGAAATCAAAGATGTTACTCATTTCCTAAAAAAGTACACTTAAACCAGTCAACAAAAATGTTGGTGAGAACATAGGTTTAATCCAGATAAAATATTTAGTTGATGTATCAATTACAACCAAACCTGCTCACAACATAATCATACTGTCACGAAATAATCATAAAATCAGATAATATTACATCCTAACCCCCATTCGGTTAGATGCAAGAAAATAGTAGCAACCCTCATCCGGTTGGTACAAATATTCTCCTAAGTAGCGCTACCAATATTATTGACCGGCTCCTCATTCGAACTAATGGTTGTGTCGCAAATGACAGTAAGCAAATAAAAATATTTTCAAAATAATACATCAACTCAACAGTATACTTTTTCTCCCAAACTTTACTGAATACCAAACGGTTGAAAATGGGGCTATGAACTCACCGTGTCTTCTCACTTGAACCTAATAAGATAGTTCACAGTGTTAGACAATACTTCAAATATTTTTCTGGTTTTCATTGACTGTAAAAGATTTATTCCAGATTTCATAAAAATCACAAAAATAGCTACTGATGTCTAAAAATCACCAAATTTTTTAGAACATCAGTTTGAACAGCTTGTAGCTTTCAATAATTTTCACAACTTCAAATCCTTAACAACTTATTTTACATAAATCCCACAATACTCCCAAAATTCATCATAATACTTTCTACTATTAAATAATTCCTAAAAATTTCATAGAATTTTTTCCAAAAAGTCAGAAATATCAATAAATTTTTATACCATCCAAATCATAACAGATTATTTTCTGTAAATTTCATAATATTCTCATAAATAGTTAAAAATAGATTCTATTCACGAAAAATTCCCACAATTTTACACAAGACTTATTCTAGAAAATAGATCATCACATAATTATCCCAAAGTCCAGATCATAACACAAAAGTTTCTGTAATTTCTACAATAATTTAAATATTTAGCAAAAATACTTATACTACTACAAAAATTATGAAAATTATATATTCTGTATCTTCATATCTATTATTACATCTATGATTTTATCAGAATTTACTATTCAATTTAAGTATTTATTATGATTTATTTACTATAAAACATATAAAAATTCATATTTTAATCATAATAAGGAATAAAATTCTGAAATAATTCCAGAGGCTTTTATAGCTCAAAAGAATCATTCTGAAATTTTATCAGAATTTTCTCTAATTCATTTATATTTTTGGACATTTCTCTTATTTTTCATTTATAAAATAATTTATATAAATTATTTTCTTCATCAAAATTTTATCAAAACTTCCAGTTTAATATTTTAGTAGATAAGTGAGAATTTTCAATGTTTATTCCCATAATTGCAGTTAATTAATATTTATTTGATTTCTCTTAAATAGTTATGATATATATATATATTCAAAATTTAAATATATCTTTTTAAATCATAAGTTTCTGAGTTTTGGAACTTATTATTCAAGATTCATGGATTAAAGTTTTCCAAAATTGGTTTTTATAATTAATCCTTGTATATACATATATATCAATATATATGTATATATATATATATGTTTTGTTAACATATATGTAACCAAACCTTTTTATTACCTTTGATGATGAACTTAATGGTGTTTCAACTTCTGGAAGTCCGAGAACAAGGTGGTAAAGATCGTGAATGGTGGTAGTGCGTGGTTGTATTTGTTTGTTGTTGTAGTTGTCGGTTGTTGTAGGTTGGTGATGTTGTTGTTGGTTGTTGTGTTGTACCCGAGAGTGAGGGAGGGTTGTGGGGCAGTTTGGTGATGATGATAAGGTGTGTAACCGAAGAAGAGTAGGGGAACAGCAGAAGGTATTCGATGGGGGTGCTGGAGTCGGGTGATGGTTGTGTTTGTGTTAGTTGTTTTTGAGAAGAAGAAGAGAAGATGGGGATGTTGTTTTAGGAGGATTACCAACTTTAGGTGTGAATGTTCAAAGAACCCAAGGCTTTAAGCAATGCATAAGGCGGTTTTAGGGTGGTGACTCACCAAGGACATAGAGTGGAGGTGGCGGTTTTAAGGAGAGACCGAAAGAGAGGTGTCAAGTTTACATACAAGGTGGCGGCCTTAGGAGGAGTTCTAGTATGAAAACTAGATTCCTTAGTCACCCTAAGCACCTAGATGTAGGATAGAAGGATGTGGTGGCAGGTTGTAGTGTGTGAAAGCAAGAAAAACAAAGGCTTGGGTGGCGGTTTGGAAGAACCGAGAGAAGGAGAGGATAGGTGGCAATTGTTTAGGATTTTCTAGTATGAATGGAATGTTTAGGGTATTGGGATGGGGGCTAGATCCATAGGTGTTGACTTTGTAACATGGATGCTTGGTTTGAGGCAACATGGTGGCGGTTTTTAGGTTCAAGAAACAACCGAAGGGTTGTTTTGAAGTTGGTGGTTTTAAGAAGAAAACATAATGGAACAAAGGACAAGATAGCTAGTTCCAGTAGGGATAGAGTTTGACCTTAGGAGTATGGCATTAAGTGTAAGGTAGTGGTTTTGGTTAGGTGTACCGAGAGGTTTGGGTTGGGTGGTTTGGGGTTGTTGGTTTTTGAAGGATGGTGATGGTTTGGGTGATGTTAGTCTTTTAGTGTTTTTAGTTTAGGTTTTTAAGTTTTGTTTTGAGTTGAGTTATGTTTGATGTGTAGATATGTGTATATATATCCGAAACATATATATATATATATATATATAGTGAAGTTATATGCATACATATCAATATATATATATGGTATTCCAAGCATTGTTTATCTACATATAGATGTATACATTAAATCTTGTATATATATATCCGTTTGTATGAATTTGGTGTACCTTACATACAAGCATTCATAACTAATTAATTTATGCATATGCATGCAAACATGCATACGTCCAAATTTATAGATATACATACATATGTGTGGGTTTTGGGTACACATATCCTTGCATACGTACGTAAATTATTAATGTATAAGCATGCATGTAACATGCATACGTACTTTCATAGTCATATATACTCAAATATATATCATATTAAAGACACAAATTATATATATTTTTATAAGGTATATACACATATATATAGATGAATAATTTAATTATGTGTACTTTAGTAATTAATTTGTATGCATGCAACCATGAATATATATTTTCATACTAAAAATAATATTATTATGGTTCATGAAATAAAAATAAATTTTTGGGTTGTCACATTCTCCCCCCGTTAAAAGAATTTCGTCCCGAAATTCAGTAGAGTGTGCTTTAAAAACTTAAATAAGTATTACCTCCAAATAAGTGGGGATACTTTTTCTTGATTTCATATTCTCTTTCCCAAGTGTACTCTTGTCCTCTTTTGCATTCCACTTAACTTTCACTATAGGGATTCTATTTCTTCTTAACTACTTTATTTTTTCCCACAATGGCTATTGGTTCTTCCACAAATGCAATTTCTTATCTACCTGTATTTCTTGAATTGGTATTACCAGAGTTTCATTGGTTAAGCATTTCTTGAGATTGGACACATGAAAAGTGTTGTGTACTTCACTTAATTCTTGTGGTAATTCCAACTTATACGCTACAAGACCAATTCTATCAATAATTTTAAATGGACCAATGTACCTAGGGTTCAGTTTACTGGATTCTCCAAATCGAAAGATACCTTTAGAGGGTGATATCTTTAGGTAAACTCTGTCTTCAATTTGAAATTCTAAGGGTTTCCTCCGTTTATCTGCATAACTTTTTGTCGATCACGAGCTGCTTTCAACCTGTTCTTAATTTCAGTTATCTTATCTGTAGTTTCTTGGATTAGTTCAGGACCCGTGAGTTGTTTATCACCTACTTCATTCCAACTAAAGGTGATCTATATTTTCTTCCATATAGAGCCTCAAATGGTGCTAACCCAATACTAGAGTGATAACTATTATTGTATGAAAATTCTATTAAAGGCAAGTGACTATCCCAATTTCCACCAAAGTCTATAGCACAAGCCCTTAACATATCCTTCAAAGTTTGTATTGTTCTTTCACTCTGTCCATATAAGAAACATAACACAGACATGCTTTTATTAATACTAGAGGAATTACATCTTTTTACATAATATACCAAAATTAGATGTAATTAGTTACAACTAGATTACAGCATGTCTAAAATTTACACAGACCCGTCCTACGACTTTGCCCCAACCATCATGAACCCCAAAGCTGAAATCAAAGATGTTACTCATTTCCTAAAAAAGTACACTTAAACCAGTCAACAAAAATATTGGTGAGAACATAGGTTTAATCCAGACAAAATATTTAGTTGATGTATCAATTAAAACCAAACCTGCTCACAACATAATCATACTGTCACGAAATAATCATAAAATCAGATAATATTACATCCTAACCCCCATTCGGTTAGATGCAAGAAAATAGTAGCAACCCTCATCCGGTTGGTACAAATATTCTCCTAAGTAGCGCTACAAATATTATTGACCGGTTCCTCATTCGAACTAATGGTTGTGTCGCAAATGACAGTAAGCAAACAAAAATATTTTCAAAATAATACATCAACTCAACAGTATACTTTTTCCCCCAAAACTTTACTGAATACCAAACGATTGAAAATGGGGCTATGAACTCACCGTGTCTTCTCACTTTAACCTAACAAGATAGTTCATAGTGTTAGACAATACTTCAAATATTTTTCTGGTTTTCATTGACTGTAAAAGATTTATTCCTGATTTCTCAAAAATCACAAAAATAGCTACTGATGTCTAAAATCACCAAATTTTTTAGAACATCAGTTTGAACAGCTTGTAGCTTTCCATAATTTTCACAACTTCAAATCCTTAACAACTTATTTTACATAAATCCCACAATACTCCCAAAATTTATCATAATACTTTCTACTGTTCAATAATTCGTCAAAATTTCATAGAATTGTTTCCAAAAATTCAGTAATATCAAAAAAATTTTATAGCATCCAAATCATAACAGATTATTTTCTGTAAATTTTATAATATTCTAATAAATAGTTAAAAATAGCTTCTGTTCACCAAAAATTACCAAAATTTTACACAAGACTTATTCCAGAAAATAAATCATCACGTAATTATCCTAAAGTCCAGATCATAACAAAGAAGTTTCTGTAATTTCTAAATAATTGAAATATTTATAAAAAATACTTATATTGCTCCAAAAATTATGAAAATTATATATTATGTATCTTCATATTTATTATTACATCTATGATTTTATCATAATTTAATATTGACTTTAAGTATTTATTCTAATTTATTTACTACAGAACATATAAAAATTCATATTTTAATCATAATAAGGAATAAAATTCTGAAATAATTCCAGAGGCTTTTATAGCTCAACGTAATCATTCTGAAATTTTTATCAGAATTTTCCCGAATTTATTTCTATTTTTGGACATTTCTCTTATTTTTCATTTATAAAATAATTTATATAAATTATTTTCTTCATCAAAATTTTATCAAAACTTCCAGTTTAATATTTTAGTAGATAAGTGAGAATTTCCAATGTTTATTCCCACAATTGTAGTTAATTAATATTTATTTGATTTCTCTTAAATAGTTATGATATATATATATTCAAAATTTAAATATATCTTTTTAAATCATAAGTTTCTGAGTTTTGGAACTTATTATTCAAGATTCATGGATTAAAGTTTTCCAAAATTGGTTTTTATAATTAATCCTTGTATATACATACATATCAATATATATGTATATATATATATGTTTTGTTAACATATATGTAACCAAACTTTTTTATTACCTTGATGATGAACTTAATGGTGTTTCAACTTCTGGAAGTCCGAGAACAAGGTGGTAAAGATCGTGAATGGTGGTAGTGCGTGGTTGTATTTGTTTGTTGTTGTAGTTGTCGTTGTTGTAGGTTGGTGATGTTGTTGTTGGTTGTTGTGTTGTACCCGAGAGTGAGAGAGGGTTGTGGGGCAGTTTGGTGATGATGATAAGGTGTGTAACCGAAGAAGAGTAGGGAACAGCAGAAGGTATTCGATGGGGGTGCTGGAGTCGGGTGATGGTTGTGGTTTGTGTTAGTTGTTTCCGAGAAGAAGAAGAGAAGATGGGGATGTTGTTTTAGGAGGATTACCGACTTTAGGTGTGAATGTTCAAAGAACCCAAGGCTTTAAGCAATGCATAAGGCGGTTTTAGGGTGGTGACTCACCAAGGATATAGAGTGGAGGTGGCGGTTTTAAGGAGAGACCGAAAGAGAGGTGTCAAGTTTACATACAAGGTGGCGGCCTTAGGAGGAGTTCTAGTGTGAAAACTAGATTCCTTAGTCACCCTAAGCACCTAGATGTAGGATAGAAGGATGTGGTGGCAGGTTGTAGTGTGTGAAAGCAAGAAAAGCAAAGGCTTGGGTGGCGGTTTGGAAGAACCGAGAGAAGGAGAGGATAGGTGGCAATTGTTTAGGATTTTCTAGTATGAATGGAATGTTTAGGGTATTAGGATGGAGGGCTAGATCCATAGGTGTTGACTTTGTAACATGGATGCTTGGTTTGAGGCAACATGGTGGTGGTTTTTAGGTTCAAGAAACAACTGAAGGGTTGTTTTGAAGTTGGTGGTTTTAAGAAGAAAACAAAATGGAACAAAGGACAAGATAGCTAGTTCTAGTAGGGATAGATTTTGACCTTAGCAGTATGGCATTAAGTGTAAGGTAGTGGTTTTGGTTAGGTGTACCGAGAGGTTTGGGTTGGGTGGTTTGGGGTTGTTGGTTTTCGAAGGATGGTGATGGTTTGGGTGTTGTTAGTCACTTGATGGTTTTTAGTGTTTTAGTTTAGGTTTTTAAGTTTTGTTTTGAGTTGAGTTGTGTTTGATGTGTAGATATGTGTATATATATCCGAAACATATATATATATAGTGAGGTTATATGCATACATATCAATATATATATATATGGTATTTCAAGCATTGTTTATCTACATATAGATGTATACATTAAATCTTGTATATATATATATAATATCTGTTTGTATGAATTTGGTGTACCTTACATACAAGCATTCATAACTAATTAATTTATGTATATGCATGCAAACATGCATACGTCCAAATTTATAGATATACATACGTATGTGTGAGTTTTGGGTACACATATCCTTTCATACGTACGTAAATTATTAATGTATAAGCATGCATGTAACATGCATACGTACTTTCATAGTCATATATACTCAAATATATATCATATTAAAGACACAAATTATATATTTTTTATAAGGTATATACACATATATATAGATGAATAATTTAATTATGTGTACTTTAGTAATTAATTTGTATGCATGCAACAATGAATATATATTTTCATACTAAAAATAATATTATTATGGTTCATGAAATAAAAATAAGTTTTTGGGTTGTCACAAACAAAATGGAGAAAATGAAGTTATTGTGGCTGAAATCAACAATGAAAGGTTAAGGATTGATGATGAAACTATCAGAAGGTCGCTTGAGTTGGGAGATCGAGAAGTAGGGCACCCAGATGTGTTTGAGAACAAGTACATTGAGAAGATGTTCTATCTGATGGGCTATGATAGAGATTTTGATAAGGGGGAGATCAAGAAGGGAAGATTGTACAAGCCATACATATTTTTGTGCCACACTTATCTGAAGTGCATATCTAACCGAAAGTTCGGATTAGATAGATTTTCTAGGCACATATCTTCAGGCATCATAGGAATCTTTAAGGGAAGGACATACAATTATGCAAAATACATCTTTAATTGTCTCTATGACCAAGTTAAAGTACAAAGGCCAGACAAGATGTACATGTTCCCAAGGTTTCTGCAACTGATCATCAATGCTGAACTTCCTGGGCTTGCAAGGGAAGGAGATATGTTTGTACAAGCCCATCTGAGTAGGTTTGTACTGAACAAGATCAGTGGCAAGTATCAAGGTGAAGATATGCCAATGTTTGCTCATGTGATGGATGCGATGCAAACATTCCTCAAGAGTTAGTATTGGTAGAGCAACAAGGAGAGTCATCTGCTGATTCCAATCAATCCTCACACTCACCAAATCAAACACCCCCTCACCAACATCAATCACAAGCCAGCATAAACACTGAGCCCATCTTACCTATTCATCATCATGAATCCCCACAACAACTATCCTCTTCCACTCAAAACACATAGCCTATCTCTCCTATACTTTAAGAATTACCAATAATTTCACTCTCATCATCACAAAACACTCAGCCAATCTCACCCTTCCAAACCATATCACCTCTTAACCCACATCCAGATACTCGTAAACAACCATCACCGGAAAGTGCAAACACTAAGGCCGAGCACATAACTCAGTCTTAGAACTTTGTTCACACTTGGGAGACTGAGTTAATGTCACAAGCAAGCACTATTCCTATTTCAGTCTCAAACTCATAGAACCAAGTGTTGTCTGATCACACTGAACTAGTATCTCCAATCACTTATCAGCAGCACATAGCCCAGCAACAAGCACTAGAGCATGCATATGAAGTAAGTAAACACTGCTCCAGTTCAGCAAGTGTAGCTGCAACTGAAAAAAAACAACAATGAGACTCTTGCTGAAGAAAAAGAACAGGGGAATCTAGTGGATGTAATTGCTTATCATAAAGATGACCTGAGTGATGAAGACGTCCCTGTGAGTAAGAGCTACTTGGTTGCTGAGTATAATAAATTGGTGCTTAAATCCAATAAAAGAAAACAAAGAATTCAAAAGCTCAAAGGGATTGTGAAAGAAAAGGATGAAGAGTTAATGAAGCAAGAAGCCAGACTGAAAAGGCTTAGAGATGATGCCAAAATCAACAATGAAGTAATTGATGCACTTCTATAACATGAACAAGAGTTACAGGAATCAGTGAGGCATGAGAAGATTGAAAAGGAAAATCTGGCCTCAAAAGTGGATCAAATCAATGAATCCTTATCTGCAAAAGCTAAGCTGATCATGTTGAAAGATGAAGAGATTGAACAATTGAAGATGAAAATTTGTGCTTTGGAATCAAAGGATGCCCCAAGTGTTAAACAATCAAAACAATCTACTGAAGCTTCAAAGCAATTTATTCTGTATTCACGGAAGAAACAATACTTGGGCTCTATCAACAAGAAGAATGAAGATGAAGGTTCCCCCAAGAAGCAAAAGCTGACATCACCTGAGCATACTCCTTCAGTAGATCTGTCTACTGTGAAGTCAGGATCTAACAATGATAGTGAGAGTGATGAAGAATGGGAAGACCTAATCAAAATGGACTCACCAACTGACCCTAAAGACTTAAAGGCTAATGATCTTCTAACAACTAAAGATATTATGGAAGAGAGACCTGAGTCAACCATGTTTATGACTCTTATAAACCATGGTTTCCCTTATGATATGGTTGAAAGGTTAAACATGACTGAGATGAAAAATCTGCTGAAAGAATTTAAGCTTGCAAGTTTCATTATTCCTAACTGCGATTACGAAGCATTCAGCACCTTTCAATCAATTCAGAAGATAAAGAAAGAGTTGGGCCATTGTGACACAGCTAAGCTAAGCAAATACAACATGACATGCTGGTTATAAGGTCACAACTACAAGCCACATGAGTTAAAGGAAGGTCAGTAGGAGAGCTTAGAAGAATGATGGAGCATGTAATGAAGGTTGAGCTTGATACAGGAGTCAGGTTCAGAACTGAAGCTCCTAATCCTGCTGTTGAGCATCATAACAAAATGGCTACTGAACCAGTTTTGGTGGAAAGCAAAGATCAACACAGAGAAAAGAATAAACTGATCAGAGAGCCCAGAGAAGTAATTCCAGGGAAAGTGTGGCCTCTTGGAATTATTGTGAGGGAAATAACAGAGCAAAAATCTACATTGATAGAACTGTATGACCACATCACAACTCCCAGTTCTGTGGAAGAAAACAGGATTATAGCCTGGAAATATGATCCAGACGGGGATTGTGCAATCTGTTGGACCAAAAGAACCAATGAGCCAAGATCAGGAAAACCTCTAAGTCCCACATGACATCACAACAACTGCTGAAGGCTTCATCAGCAGTTTGACAAAGACTGAAGACTCAACAGCTGAAGATCAAAGATCTGAAGAACAACAGCTGAAGATCCCAAGTACTGAAGACAAGTACTGAAGTCTGAAGTACTGAAGAATACAAGTACTGAAGACTTCAAGTACTGATGACTCAAGTGCTGAAGATCAACAGCTGAAGAACTGAAGAACTGAAGATCAACAACTGATGCACAAAGTCTGAAGACAAAGACTGAAGACATCAGCTGATGACAACTACTAAAGTCATCAGCTGATGAAACATCTGAAGCCCAAAGTCTGAAGACCAAGTGCTGAAGCTTCAGAGTTTGTCACAACAGCTGAATAAGTCTTCTTAAGATGTTGTGATGGTTTTTCTCTTTCAGTAGTTTGTATTTTTCCTTTTCAGTAGTTTGTACAACAGCTGAAGAGTTTGTTCTTCAGTTGTTATAGTTCAGTAGTTGTAAACGACTGAAGAGTCTGTTCTTCAGTCGTTATAACTTTCAGTAGTTTCTTGTTTCTTCAGTACTTGTAATAAGTAGAACACTTAGCTATTTTGTAAGAAGATGTCAGTTGTTTGACATCTTCAGTAGTTTAGGTGTTTTATCAGTAGTTTGTTAATAACGGTTTGATGTCAATATCAAGTGACATCAGCCTACGTCATTCTTCCTATAAAAGGAAGATGACCTAATTGTAACTGTGCCGAAACGTGTGAGTAATAGAAATACCTTTTTGGCAGAATTGTTCTCTCTCTCTATATGTGTACTGTTACATGCAAAATCATATGTGTTCTTGCTGTAATTGCTAATTCTCGTGCTAAATCCACTGCGAATACAACCTAATTGATTAAACTAGAGGCTGAGATCCTGTCATAATCATCAAAAGAACATCTGGAAGAATCCAATACTTTCATGATGTGGAAGCATTACTGAGTCTTCCTGAGAGAGACATTAAAGATTTACAAAGCATACCCATTTCTAACTATACAATCCATTCGAGGGGAAGAGACTTTTCTGTGTCTATGAGTGGAATGAATACAAAATTCATTGATGATGTGCTCAAACAGGCTAAGAGAGATGATGTTGAGCACAGAAAGAGAAATCAAGGAAAGAAAAGAAGAACATATGAATCCTCATCTCCTATAGATGATGAAATGTTAAAGAGGGTTGGATGCAACAACAGACATACAGAGTCCATTAAAAGCTTTAAGGGAAATCAATATACTTTTCCCATAACATAATGGGATTATGTTGAAGGAACTAAAGAGCTAGTGCTGCTGAGAAATGCTGAAGGGAAGAAAGCTGAAAAGATAAGAATTTTTTACCCAGTAGAGATCAAAATGCTTCACCCAAGCTATACATCATATCTTCATGACAAATTCTTCCCAAGGCTAACTGATGAAAAAGCACAGAATGATTTATGCCTATACGTGCATATGATTCAAGTGATAGACAAACTGCATGCAAAGGCATACAAGAGAAGAAGACATGAAGCTGGACTGCTGAAAGGATCTACAATTCAAGAAGTCTCAAAACTGAGAATATCAGAGGAACATGAGCTCGAAATTGTGCACAATGAAAGTGTAGTGGAAACACTTACTACTGAAGAAGACATTTTGGGCATAAGTTTTGAGACTCTGAAGAAGCTCAGCAAGATGAAGATCAACTACAAGTATGATGATCAGAAGACTGCTGTGTCTTACTTCTACAACAAGATTATTGCCAGAGTCAAAGAGCTTGCTGTTTTGAAGAATTGATTACAAGGATCTAAGCCTAAGGGGGAGTATTGTTAGATCTAGAAAGAATAGATCTAGATCATTTTTGTATAGGCTTAGAACTTTAATCAATTCTTGTAATAAATAATTGTAACTGATTATCATTATGTATGCATTAAATGTATAAGTTAACCTTTATGTGTTGTGTGATGGATGACAGGCAAAAACAATATACTTGGTGAATTTCTGAAATCGGCTAAGTGTAAGAAACATCTACGGATGAACAATAATGCTAATCCGTAGATATGTTTCTTAAGACGTGCTTGTGTCTACGGATGAACAACATCACCCAAGGATTACTTGAAGTGAAGATTCCTACGGAAGGCAAGGTTCCTGCGGAAGAACAGTAGTTCCTGCGGAAGACAAGATTTCTGCGGAAGACCAGAACACTTGTACAATCTCAACCAGTCAACAAGTCAATAACAAATCCTATGAGATCCGTTGTTTCCTTAACTGACTCAAAGTGCCTAGAAATATAAGTCCTAGGTTTCATATCTTGGTAACATAATTTTAGCAATATTACTGTTGTTGATTATCACATTATTGTGCAACCCTAGCCGCCGTCACATCAACATCAATATCAATTCGATTAAAGAACACATTGTTCATAGTTTTATACTTATATTTTTGTAATCATTACTCAATATTAATGAAATACATTTGAATTAATTACCGGGTTCGTATTTACTGTGTTTTCGTAATTGTGTTCTTCAATTAACATTTAAAACAATTAAACAGCAATTAATGATTATTCCGCGCTCATTAACTTGTCGTTATTTTAATACTGATAATTCCTTAATTGAGATCCTTGGATTCACAATAACCCATGTAAGCCACAATTCAAACATTTTTATACAAATCAATAACCCATGTTTATGAACCCACATACAACCATGCACATATGATTAAAATATTCTTACATAAATCACCCCAATGCATACTTGTGGCCCACCCTTTCATGCATATCACTCGTCTGTTTCCCTCCCTTTGTAACACCCATTCATCTACACACACATGACAATAAACCAAACACACATCCATACCATTCATGCGTATTATCAATGTTTTGAAAACCGGACCGGACCGGCCGGTCCGACCGGTTCGACCGGGAACCGAACTCCAATCCGGTCCGGTTCGGTGCTTAAAACCGGTTTAACAGTGAACCGGTGGTCAGACCGGTTGAACCGGCGGTCGGACCGGTAACCGGACCAGTTGCACCGGTCGAACCGGCGGTCGGACCGGTAACCGGACCGGTTTGAACCGGTTTTTTTATAAAAATTTTTGTTTTTTTGTAATTTTTACATAAATACGGTCCGGTTCTTATATACGGTCCGACCGGTTGAACCGGTCCGACCAGTGAACCGGTAAGGCGTCCGGTTCACTGTCCGGTCCAGTTTTAAAAACATTGCGTATTATATACATACACACACTGCAAAAACACATTCACACCAAATAAACACACATACCTATCGCATGCCTTACCCACACACATTCACATCACAAGCACAACGCAAACACAAACACCACTCACGATTCCACACAACCCACACACACCATATCGAAAACACACACGCACATATCACACACACTCACATATATGCCTATATATACACCCACGTATATATGAACAACACACACCATAGCCAAGAATTTATGAACAAACATACATATCCAGCCACACACGCACCACATCAACTCTCGGCCCCAACCCAAACGCCCGTAACCGAACCCCAAGTCGGAACCCAACGAACATAGTAACCGGACGAACCCTTGACCGCAACACTAATGGAAACGAAACAAAACATTATCGAGTGCAGCCCGAACCGATTGTTTTTCCACGGTTGTCAATCGTGCGACGGTTTGAGAGGAGATCGGTTGCTTCCTACGGTTGCCAAACGTGCGACGTGCGACGGGTCGCGAGGGGATGGTCACCGGAGCACGGTTGTCGAAGCTTCTCGTTCAAGTGTGAATGAAGGGTCGACGACAGGAGGTTTCTCCTATGAAAAGGTAGGGTTTTGATATGCAGGGGCAGATTTATTAGCAAATAAGGGGTTCCCGGGAACCCGTTCGGTCTCAAATTTATAGTGTTAAAAATATAAAAAAACTAGAAGGAACCCTTTGATATTCTAAAGTAGAAACCTTAAACCAAAAGTGTATGTTAGTGTGATGGTTAGGCTTTTGTTTCTACTATCAAAAGACCCAGGTTCGAATCTTCCCCTTGGTTTTTTTTATCAGCTTTTTTTTTGTTTTTTAAATTCTGGGGTTTTTAACCAAAAACTAAGTTTGTAGTTTCAAAAACACACAAGCACACACACTACTTCCAGCACTGCAGTCTACTTCCAGGCTCCGGCACCTCCGGCTGCCGCCACCTCCGGCCGCCGCCACCTCCGGCCGCCACCACCACCGTAGCCGGCCGCACCACCTCCGGCCGCCAGCACCTCCGGCCGCCACCACCATCGTAGCCGGCCGCACCACCTCCGGCCACCAGCACCTCCGGCTGCCACCACCACCACGCAGTTAGGTATGTCAAACTAAACATTCTATCCCTTTGTTTTAATTTTTTTGTAAGAAATTGTAATTTTGACATGTATAAATTTGTGATTTGTTATAATTTCCTTTATTATATTTTGCGTTTGATGTTGAATGGAACCATTTTTTAACTAAATGAGTATGTTTCTTTGAGTTTTGATTGTGCACAAAAGGTGTTCGATGAAATGCTTGTTGATTTTTTAAGGATTTTTTGCTTTAATTTACTTAGTAACATGATTCATAGCTTCATATTAATGTAAATATGTAATGATTAATGAACTTCTAATTGTTTATTGAAGATTATCTTATTTTCTTTTTATTCAAGATTATATTTAGGTAGGATGCAAAGTGGAATTAAAAGCTTTTTCAAAAGACAGCCATCAAATTCAAATGTTGAATCATCATCTTCAAGTAGTAAACATTGAAAATAGATTTTGATAATCTTCCATGGGATCCTTCCGAGAGATGTTTTTCTTCAATGAAACATGTAAAGACAGAATTACGTAATAGGATGGGTGATGGATATATAAACGATTCTTGCATTTGTTACATTGAAAAGAAGTTCTTACAACAAGTTTCGGTCGAGAATGTAATGCAACGTTTTCAAAAGATGAAAACTCGTAGGGAACAACTTTAGGTCAGTTTTTTTATTCGTAAAAACTATCTTATATATGTTATGTATTTTTAACTTTCTATCAACTATATTTTTTCGTTATTATATCGTGCTTTTATTATGTGATACACCTTACCCGACCCCGAACCGTCGAACCGACCCGTATTTTTTTATATTCGGTCATATGAAATTAGAAGAGTTAAAAAAGTGAACACGTTAGAAAAAAATCCTGGATCCGCCACTGTTGATATGGAGAAGCTAGTGATCGATATATGAGGGAAAGGATGGGTCGGTTATGGGTTAGCCGAGAACAAGGAGAAGTAGTTATTCATTTTGCATAATGGTCCTTCAACTTTAATTAATTTTCATTTAGTGTTTATTTAAGATTTAATTAGTTGATAGTATAATAATAATAATAATAATAATAATAATAATAATAATAATAATAACAATAATAATAATAATAATAATAATAATAACCATTATCCTTAATTAATAACAATATTGACTAATTATAAATAGCGCGGAGGTTAGATAATGGAAATAGTATTAACCTGAAAAACTCGGGTTGTCACATCGGATCACAAAAAATTGTTGCGTAATTTTGTTGTATACTAGTGGGTGTCACCCGCATTATGCGACGGTTATAAAAGTTAAAATTTTAATTCTGATAATTCATACGTTACTACTAACCACCCGAAAAATATTATGTGCGAAACGCTGATAAAAAAGTGTAATAGAAAAAATACTATAAAATACCTCAAAACAAAGAAGAAAAATAGTGATTGCTTAAATGCTGACTTTAATATAATCAACAAGCTCTATTATAAATTGATTCAAAGAAAATTTGACATAACTCGAATGTTTAAGTATGAAACTTAAAAAAAGATTTAGGGGATTAAATATAAATTTGATATAACTCGAATGCTCAAGTATAAAATTTAAAAAAGTTCAGGTGATTAAATTTAAATATGACATAACTCGAATGATTAAATATAAAAGTTTAAAAAATAAAATTGAGTAAGTATCAATTGGGAAAAAAAATAAAAAAGAGATTATATTGTGATTAGTTTTAAAAATTCGTCAGAGATTTAAATGTAAATTTATAAAAATAAAGTAGGTTTTTTATTGATTTGAAGAAAAAGAAAATTATTATGATAAAAATGAGAAAAAATACAACTTCACTGTTCATGATTTTTTTTTATATATAGTGATTCATCGGCGTTATCGAGCCTCTTTTCCGGCTTGTCTTAAACGTTAATGTATTTAGGTATTATTATTATAACTATGTAAATATTTAGTAATTATATACTTAAGTGTTTAAATAAAATAATACTTAAATCAAATAGTATTAAGTTATAAAAATATAAATAACAAATGTGTATCTTTTAATATTAATTTAAATTATTTTAACTAAGATAATTACTTAAAATAAATATATATTAAATAATGCATTATTTGGGAGAAATTTATTAAATAAGAGCAAATTAGAAACTATTGTATATAATACTTGTACCTTATGTATAATAGTTATATTAAATGTTTTAAAATAACATGTGTGTACTTATCCAATGTTTATATAATAGCATAGATAATATTGATACAGATTATTATTATCATGGTTACTATAACAGTATTTAGTAATTATATAGTTAAGTATTCAAATAAAATAATGCTTATTTATAAATATTATTATTATTATAAAAATATTTTGTAAATAATTATATAGTTAAGTAATTAAATAAGATAATACTTTCTAATAAATTTAAATCTCAACTGAAAGTATTTATAAATAATATTATATATAATGTAGCGAAATAAATAATTTCATATTATTGAATAATATATTATTGATATACATAGATTAATCTATTTATTAGAAATGTATTAGTTAGAAAAAAATTATTAAATGAGGGATAAAATGTGAATGATTGTATAGACATTTTTAAAAAGTTATATCACGTGTCTTCATTTTTTTATAAAATTACATTCGTGTTCCATATATTTTTTTATTTTATCTTAGTAGTATAGATAAAAGATATTATATATCAGATTATATATGTAATATTACAAACATTTAATATAATTTTTGGGTCGGCAATTCATCTACCCTTTCTGACATATTGACATGCATTATCAAAATTTTAACCTCTTCCTCACCTTCATTTCCTAATATCCCACTAAACTCTACCTTTTTGTTATCTGCAACCCCTAGAATTTTGCATTACTATACTAATTCAGTTAGACAAGCCAAATCATCACATTGATTGAAGATTTAACTAGTGTGCCCAACATGTAATAGCAGAATGGCAGAAACAACAATCTATCCTATCTAATAAACAAAGGTTTTTTATGCCACATGTCACTTTCTTAAACCACCCATCTGTCACGTGTCGTTCTCTCAGCCAACATCCATTTGTTATTCCCGCCTCTCTCTCCTATTAAATGATTACCTTAATTACTAATAATACTATTTAACACTTTTTTGATTTAATAAATTAATAAAGTGATTTATTTATTAATGTTATTTCTAAATAAATAATTTTTTATAAAATAATAAATTTATTTAAAGCATAAGACTTTTTTTAAAATAAGAAATATTTAAAATTGGTATTTTTAAAAAGTTATTTTTTTAAAACCAAAAATAATTAAATTTAAGAGTTATAATAAAAAAAATTTAAATGATATATAAATTTGACATTTTCTTGATGAATTCATATGAAATCTAACAACACAATTTCTTTTCATAAACTAATTAATAGCGTAGAAAACATTCAAACTCATATAAAAGCTAAACAAATAATATTTCGTAAATCATTTTCATGGGGTATGGTTTCGTGATTTAAAACTGAGAGTAAATAGGGACTTATTTTTAGAACTTAAAATTCCTTTAAAAAAAGAAAGATTTGAGTTATTCTTAGTTAGTATTGAATATTAAAAACATAGTAAAAATAAATCTTTCTAAACCAAAACCCTAAATCAAATTTAACGAAAAAATCAATTGTTTTTTCTAATAATAGATTAGAAATATATTGGAGTTATAACTCTCAATTTACACATTATAAATGAAATATTAAATAATTATAACTCTCAATCTCTTTACATAGGTTTTTTTCTAATAATAGATTAGAAATATATTGGAGTTATAACTCTGTAATTCTTAATGTTGCATAGGTTTTTTTTTGCAATCTCTTTACGCCATGACTCGCATTTATAAAGAAAACAAAACTTCATTCCATTTTGTATGTTGCATGGCCTTCAGATGTGTTAGAAGGAAGTTGCTACACTATGTAACACACTTTTGTGATCTAGGGACTAAACTAATGTACAGATCATGGATGTTATCTTTTAATTAGTATTTAATTAGTTAAGTTTTATATATGATCATTAAGTAACTTTTAACCTGATCAACAACTACTTATGGAATTATACCACCTACATCGTTAATCATACTTGATATGGAACCTTTCATAGCTTAACAATCCAAGCTCAATGAACTGGAGCTATTTATTAAGGAGATAAAAATTACAGAACTTGATATGTAGGTGCTAGATGGACCTAAGATCATCTATTCTAATAAACTAAGGTTTTTGAGGACGCATGATACAATATTATGCATTCTCGTGTTGAATTTTCCAACTAAACGTATATACACATTTTAATTAAATAATTTCAACAATTATTACAATCATATTCTCCTTTACTTATTTGAATTTCTATTTTTCTTTCCTGTATTTCTTTCTTTCATATTAGATTAATAATATTTTTTATTTCTTAATATAGTCAAACAACCTAAAAATTTCCAATATAAATTCTAAAATCATTTATATGATTTTGTTTGAATGATTTAATTACTCGTAAGTAATTTTTAAGATATTAATTGATAAGGATTTTAAGTAAATATGCTAAACAATTATATATCTAGAATGTAAGTTTTTTATGCAAATATTTTAATAACATTTACTAAATTATAATATCTAAATTCTAACATATATTAAAATATAATTTTAAATCTTAATCTTAATTATGTGTCATTTATAATTTTTAAATATTTATTATTTCTTAACTTTAATGGTTGATAACATCTATTATAAATATAATGATTTTAAAAAGTTAAATTTATTCCACCCATGTAATACATGGGTTCTAACCTAGTCTTAAATAAGATAAAACAATGGTTACATACTTAGAAATACAAAATTCATAAAATTTGTAAGCTAAAATCACACCCTCAAGTAAAAAAACAAATACAACTTAGAAACAAAGACAAGTTTTAATTATCACTCATTAATGTTTTAATATTTGAGGATGGATGGTTGCATTTTCTTCATTACTGATTTTAGCCAGTTTGTTTTGACGATCAATAGATACTTCATAACGACTATTCGATGGCTTGTGGTGGTTGTTTAAGTTAGTTTTTGATTTGTCACATAGGGATGTTGATGACAAGAGAGATGTGCATAATAGAGTATGATTAACATGATTTGAAGGTTTGATTACCCATGGAAACTGTCAATAGGTGTTTGACCGTTCGTAGCATTCTACCTTTGGGAATATTCATCATACGTGCTTATCATCTATTCCGTGAGTTTCGTAGCCCCTTTTTACTCTTATAAAACCTTTTAAATATTTTCAACTTGGGGGAAAAGAATACTCATTTACTTAACTTGATTTCAAGCATCTTCTCTAGTGGAAGCTGGCTGCTACTTTTATGAGTATCTTGTCTTGCTTATCTTGTTGATTGATGCTATATGAACTTGACTCTATGCTATGTTACCACCTCGTATATTACCTGGTGGTATTTCATTACTATACTAATTCAGTTAGACAAGCCAATCATCACATTGATTGAAGATTTAACTAGTGTGCCCAACATGTAATAGCAGAATGGCAGAAACAACAATCTTAAATAAGATAAAACAATGGTTACATACTTAGAAATACAAAATTCATAAAATTTGTATCAAATGTTTCCCATTTGATACATGTTTTTTTTCTTAATCACAAATTCATTATAATACCCTTGTTTAATTTGAATCATTATCAAAGCATGATCGATGGTTCAGTAAACGTTTTCAAAGTTTTTTCAATTTATAGAGTTTTGTAGGAATCCTTCCCCTGTATTTATGTATGGAAGATTTTATGCAAAATGCAAAATATTAAATATCAAGAGAAACAGAATAAATAAAATAATTCATTTTTTCAATTGTGAAAAACTTTAAAATAAAAGTGATAATGCAATATTTATTTGTCAAGATATACTGAAATTTAACTAAAAATAGTTATTATATTTATAACTTATACATGTGTAAGTTATATGCTACTTTTAGTGTGAAAAGAAACTTTTTTTAGTGTTATGACAACTTGAATTTAGGGTGCTAAAAGAAAAATAAGATTTAAGATAACCTAAAGAGGATTGGTATTTTGATAATCTTGAAGGATCTAAGAGTCATGTAACCTTCAGTTTGAACATTTTGAGGTTCAATCCAACAATTCAATCAGATAAAACTTAATCTCAAGAATGAGTATGTGTGTGATTGTGTGTAAATAAAAACCAAATACAAATGTTTCCAAAATCAAGAAAAATGTATCTTCTAGAGAATGGAGTCTTCAAACTGCCTTTGCCAGTTAGAACCTCTGACTCTTGGACCCCGCTCCTAGAGACGCTGCCTCCAGTTAGAATGGAGGCTTCACCCATAAATAATAAAGTTCTAATACCGCGAATCATAACAAACTAAAACTATTATATTAATTAATTAATGCATTTCACATCTCCAAACTAATTTGATAAATGCTTTAAAATTTAGTTGGATCATCACGCTCCATTATTAGTATACATATATAATCAGGAAGACTAAAATGGACCAAAAATATGTACTTTTTTAATTTTACCAATGTTATTCCCCCAACTTCCATGCACAATTTATCAAAAATTGGATTAACCATGTTACGATCTTCAGATTCTAAGAAAATGGTTTAATTATTGGGCTTACTTGATGTACTAGGCTTTAAATGTATGGGCTGCTCTTGGTTGTTAGTACGCAGTCATCAGTTACTTGCATGGGCTACTATGGGCTATGTGAATTGTGAAGTATGTGCTCTTACTCTTAGTAGTAAAATCTATACTATATAATATAAGAGTAACTACGATGTCACGTGGTACTCTCATGTTACTCTTTAAAAAAAAATTTCCGTCTAAACTAATATATTATTTTAGTCAAGTTTTTTATTTTAAGAAACTTAATTATAGTAATAATTTATTTGTTTTAAATTTAATTTTTTATATTATCAACTTAATTGTGTAATCATATTGTTTTGAACTATACATATTTTTATAGCTAAATAAGATTCAATTTAAAAAAAGTAAAAAGAAAAAAAATATTCATTGATATATTTATTTATTTTTGATTAGTGTGATTTTAACACAACTGGTTTTAATTTTTTATGAGTAAATTATTTATTATATTATTCAAAAAAGTATTTGAATATTTATAATTTATAAATGTAACTTTTTATTTTTCATTGTTATAGTGATACATAGCTTAATCATATGAAATATTTATACATTTATGAATTATATTGTTTTCATATTTTCAACCCGTGTATTACACGGGTTTACTAAAACTAGTATAAAATAAAGTATGAAAACATAGCTTCTTTTTTAACCGGGAAACTCACTTACACGGTAAATCCTTGGTTCCTATCAACACCCTATTAACCGCAAAGGACATGTAAACCACGATCGAGGCAGGGTAGGCAACCTAAAAGGGAGAAACTGAAGTATGTAAGATTCAAACTCTTGACCTTAATGCTAAGAAAACATATCCTTTTTGTTTCGGTATCTCTAGCTTTGTTATGATATTTTGTTTTCAGAAATATGTTATAAATTCTTGGATATATATTCACTTATTTCTCTCATGTGGTAGAAATAGTAACTCTTAACGTTCAGTTTAATGTCAGTTATTTTTACATTCGTTTTAACTACACCGCCAAAATAACTTGAATCAAACTACAAATAACTAACCATGTTTAAATAATAGTTAGCAAACCGACTGTAGTTCGGTAGTTTTGTGTGATGTAATAAATTGATGTAGTATAAGAACATGATGTGTTAACCGATGGTTATAATATAATGATAAATTGGCTTCTAATAAACCAAATTTTAACTCATAAATTGTACTAACTCATATTGAAATAAATTCAATCAATGACATTCCTAACTTTACTTTCATTGTTGTTGAATTTAGAGGTGTCTCATTTTATTATCCATATTTTTGATTAGTTATTTTTTGTATTTAGTGTAGTAGGCTTATTGGTGGGCTTGCTGTTTGCTGCTGCTAGGCTGTTGCTGGGCCAAGTTGTTGCTGGGCCGAGTTTCTCTGGTCCTGTGTTACAGCGCATATATCTAGCATTTTTGGTGTATTGGTGAACACAAGAAACAGATTCATCTCTCTCTCTCTCTCTCTCTCGCTTCTCTTTAGGGTTTCTTGTGTTCTTCATTGTCTCTACTTCATATTGTTCACAGATCATCACAATGATGATCCGTGTATAGTTCTGATTTATTTGTCTTGTTATCTTGTTTATTCTTTTCAATTGTTCTACGAGATTGTGTTGGTTGCATATAATACACTTCTGGTTGGGCATTATACTTGAGTTCTTTACCATATTCGACATGGTATCAGAGCTCTAAGGCTCTGTCTCGCTACTCGCTTCGATCTGTAACAAATACACGATTTGGTGTTACAAAGGTGTTACGAGATCTAGGGTTTTCAGATCTGAAACCCTAGCGTATTAACTTGTTCCTGGTTTTGCTTCGCGTGTTCGTGACTGCGTTGAGGATCCTTTCTCAGGATTCTAAAGCTCTCTCTAAGAGGTTCATACTCCCTTCAGACGCTTTGGTATCTTGTAACCCTAGAAGGTTGCAAGTTAACCCTAAACAGAGAAAAACCTTCGGGCATCTGCGGTATTTTTTCTCTTGTGACTTGTAACCCTAAAAGGTTGCAAGTTACTTGAGTTCTGGAAGGAGAACCCTAACTTGGGAAAACCCCCGCTGTGAGGATATTCTTTCTCCCTTATTTCTTCTGTTTATTTATATACTGTAATAGGCACTAATTGGCTGGGTTAGGAGTACCAGCATCTGGTTTAACTAGGTGTGAATTCATCAGGTTGTTGGGTTGCATTCTTTGTGCTACTTGCGTTGTATATGTTTTTGTGCTGTTCTCTACTGCTATTGGTGCATCATTTGAGTGATATTTTCTATGTGCTTGCATTCCCACTATGGATTAATCCTTGATCTACCACTCAAGTGGTGTGAAAACCTGGCGCTGATCTAGTAGTGGTAGTTTTATGCGTGTGCTTGAGTGTTTTTCATAATTATGGTTATTTTTTGCTGATTATGTCTGATAAGAATAAGAATAGTAACATGTCTCCACCTGATTCCGGACTTATTGTCACTACTGACACTCTGATTAGTAAACTTGATGTTAGTGACCCTCTTTACCTTCATTCCAGTGACTCAAGTTGTCTAACAATTACAAGCTTTAAACTAAAAGGGACTGAAAATTATACAATATGGTCTAACGCTATGACACTGGCTTTAAGAGCAAAAAATAAATTGGGTTTTTTTAATAAACAGATTACTAAACCACTTGATGACAAAGTTCTTAAAAATCAAAGGGAAAGATGTAACTCAGTGGTTCTCACTTGGATTTTCAACTCGATTAGTGAATAATTATATGTCGGTCAGGTGTATTCAACTTTAGCATCTGAAGTCTGGGATGATCTAAAGGAGACTTATGATAGGGTTGATGGGTCGGTTGTATTCAATTATATCAAGAAATTAACTGTGTAACACAAAATGGATCATCTGTTGCTGAGTATTACCATAAATTGAACACAATGTGAAAACAGTTTGATGCAATAGTACAGCTTCCTTCTTGCACATGTAAAGCCTCAAAAGAATTTAATGATTTTAATCAATTAATAAAACTAATGCAATTTCTTATGGGACTAGATGATGTTTATCAACCAGTAAGAACAAACCTGTTAACCAGGGAACCTCTCCCAATAATTAAAACTGCTTTTTCCTTAATATCCAGATAAGAGTCCCATAGAGGAACAAATAGTTCCTCTAAAGGGCAAAATGTTAGCTTTGCAACCAAAACAACTCAAAGTTTTGAGAACAAAAAACGAACTAACAGAGGGTCAAATCCAAACTAAAATGTACTCATTGAAACAAACTTGGACACACTGTGGATAGATGCTATGAACTGGTTGGATACCCCCCAAAGTTCAAAATCAAAAGGGGGAATAGGAAATAATTCGGGAAACAAATCTAGTGTGTATCCTAGTAGGAAAAATCTAAAAATTGAAAATGTATCTTCTTCGAATACTGTTTCCCCTACTCTTACTTCTGATCAGATTACTAAACTCCTTGGGCTGTTAAATGAGAAAACAAATGAAGAAGCTCAATGCGTGAATTTTGGAGGTAACTCCCAAGCTGGTTTTTCATCAAACATTCTAAGTAAACCTGTATTTAATTTCTCAAATACTTGTTTTTCTATGTCTCATGGTTGGGTAGTGATTCTGGTGCCAATCAACATATGATAATATCAAACAAAGACCTTTTCAATCAAATAAATGTTGCTGATTTAAATATAACAGTTAAGCATCCTAATGGTACAAGTGTAACAGTAACCAAAATAGGCAGCTTAAAACTTAATGAAAACATAATTTTGTGTGAAGTGCTTGTTGTTCCAGAATATGCTGTTAATTTAATGTCTGTCCACAAGCTAACTAAAGACAATAAAGTAAGTGTGATGTTTGATGAAAATTACTGTTACATCCAGGATTTGCTCACAAAGAAAACCCTGGTGACCGGTAAACAAGCTGATGGTCTGTACTTATGTGGTAGGTCATCTGATGTCTCAAAAGTTTGCTACAATAGTTATGAATCAGTTAATATTTGGCACTCTAGGCTAGGACACCCTTCCAACCAAGCTATGAAAATTTTGGACCTAAAAATTACGCACAAAGATGATCTTAGCCCCTGTAAGTGTGTCACCGGGCAAAACAACACAGGGAACCCTTTCCCTTAAATGATCACAAATCATCTCATTTAGGACAATTAGTGCACCTTGATGTTTGGGGACCGTATAAAATCACAAGTAGAGAAGGCTACAAATATTTTCTAACCATCGTTGATGACTTCTCAAGATCTGTATGGGTATATATGCTGAAGCATAAATCGGATGTGTTTCAGAACTTAGAAAGTTTTTTTCACTTGATAAAAAATCAGTTCAATCAAACAATAAAAATTTTTCGAAGTGACAACAGAACCGAATTTGTGAACATTCAAATGTTAAAATTTTGTGAAAAAATGGTATAATACATCAAACTACTTGTGCTTATACATCCCAACAGAACGGTATCGCTGAAAGGAAACATAGGCATCTATTAAATGTTGCTAGAACCCTTATTTTCCAAGCTGAAATCCCTCTTAAATTCTGGTCAGACTACATTCTAACTGCTGCCTACCTTATCAACAGGACTCCCTCCTCCGTTCTGAATGGCAAGTCCCCTTATGAAATCTTGTTTGGTTTTCCTCCCCCACTTAAACACCTAAGGGTTTTTGGTTGTCTCTGTTTTAGTACTATTCTAAATAATAATGAAAAGTTCGGAAACAGAGCAGAAAAATGTGTCTTTCTTGGTTATTCGATATTTAAAAAAGGATATAAATTGCTTAGTCTTGATTCAAAAACCATCCTCTTTTCTAGAGATGTAAAATTCTTTGAAAATACTTTTCCCTTTGCAAGTAATTCATCATTAAAAAACACTGCTTCTGAGAACGAATTTTCCATTACAAACCTAATTTTTGATGAAATAGAGTCTAATCAATTTAAACCCGATGGTGAAACACCCAATGATGAAGGGAGGGAACCCACGAATGATTCTAGTCGCGATCAGCAGCCAAGTGCTGATGCTAAGTCTGGCATAGGTGAGGCTGTCCCACAGCAGCCTGATGAGACTGCATCCTCGCAGTCGAATCATGGCGAGGCTGTGTTCCAGCAGCCCCCAGAACAGGTGTCTCGCACTAGTGAGGTAGATTGCACTATGAATTCTAATGAACAAACATTTTCCTCTGAGGGTAATGATGAACCATCAGGTGTGAGAAAGTATACTAGAACCCATGTCCTTCCAAAAGATTGCAAGATTGCATCATAGAAGGAAAAGTTAAATTTGGTATGGAAAAGGTGGTTAATTTTTCTAATCTCTCGGCTGAAAATAAAGTATTTGCCTCAAACCTAACTAAATCTAGTGAACCAACCTCTTTTTTTCAAGCAAAAAATGATCCAAACTGGCTTGCTGCCATGAACAAGGAGATGGAGGCTCTAAACTGAAATAATACATGGACATTAGTTGAGTTAGCCAAGGATAGAAAGGCTATTGGATGTAAATGGGTGTACAAAATAAAATATAAGTCAAATGGTGAGATAGAACGGTATAAAGCTAGGTTAGTTGCTAAGGGATATAGTCAAAAAGAGGGAATAGACTTTGATGAAACTTTTTCTCCAGTTGTTAAAATGGTTACAATTCGGTGTGTCATTAGTCTCTCTGTTCAACATGATTGGCCACTGTACCAATTAGATATTAATAATGCATTCCTCTATGGTAATTTGAATGAAGATGTGTACATGCATGTTCCTGATGGCTATTTCTCGAAAAATGAATCAAAAGTTTGCAAACTAAATAAGGCTTTATATGGTTTAAAACAGGCCCCACGCATGTGGAATGAAAAACTTGTTAGAGTATTATGTGATCTTGGGTTTTCTCAAAGTAAATGTGATCATTCTATGTTCATCAAATATATGAAATCTGTTCTGGTTGTAATGTTAGTTTATGTGGATGATATTATTATTACTGGGAATAATGTACAGGAGATTGAATCAGTTAAGAATTCTTTGAAATCATAATTTTTAATTAAAGATCTTGGCCGCTTGCAATACTTTCTTGGAATTGAGGTTTTAAACACTAAAAATGGTGTGTGTCTTTCTCAAAGAAAATACTGTTCTGAACTACTTGTTGAATTTGGATTAAGTGGTTGTAAACCAGTCACAACTCCTATTGAACTACATTATGTGCTTTCAAATCAGTGCAAAAAAGATGATACTGTTTTAGAAAATATCACCGGTTTTCAAAAGCTAATTGGCAAACTCATCTACTTATCGCACACGCGTCCCGATATTTCTTATGTTGTTCAGTATTTGAGTCAGTATATGCATAAACCCACAAATTCTCACTTGCAAATTGCTCTAAGACTACTTCGGTACCTAAAGATGGTAGAGGTATTCTGATTAGTAAAAATCAAAATCTTGATTTATGTGCTTACTCTAATTCGGATTGGGGAAAATGTTTGGACTCCCGTCGCTCTGATACTGGGTTTTATGTGTTCTTTGCTGGAAATCTTGTTTCGTGAAAAAGCAAAAAACAAACAACTGTTTCTCGGTCCTCGGCTGAGGCTGAATATCGGTCTATGTGTGCTGTCACATGTGAAGTATTATTGCTGTGCAATATCTTAGCTGAGCTACGGGTACCTGTAGCCTTACCTGTTCCACTTTTTATGATAATAATGCTGCCCTTTCTATCGCTTCTAATCCGGTTTTTCACGACCGCACCAAGCATTTTGAAATTGACTTGTTTTTCCTTCGGGAGAAAATCTCACAAGGAGTTGTTAAAGCTTTGCCGGTTGACTCTAAGGCTCAACTTGCGGATATTTTCACAAAAGGATTGCCCATTCAACAACACCTCCTTCTATCAGATAAGTTGAAACTGTTTAATGCCTTTGGCTAATAAAATTGAGGGGGGTGTTGAATTTAGAGGTGTCTCAATTTTATTATCCGTATTTTTGATTAGTTATTTTTTGTATTTAGTGTAATGGGCTTATTGCTGGGCTTGCTGTTTGCTGCTGCTGGGCTGTTGCTAGGCCGAGTTGTTGCTGGGCAAAGTTCTCTGTTCCTGTGTTGCAGCGCATATATCTAGCATTTTTTGTGTATTGGTGAACACAAGAAACAGATTCATCTCTCTCTCTCTCTATCGCTTCTCTCTAGGGTTTCTTGTGTTCTTCATTGTCTCTGCTTCATATTGTTCACAGATCATCACAATGATGATCCGTGTATAGTTCTGATTTATTTGTCTTGATATCTTGTTTATTCTTTTCAATTGTTCTACGGAGATTGTGTTGGTTGCGTATAATACACTTCTGGTTGGGCATTATACTTGAGTTCTTTACCATATTCGACAATTGTCAAGGCAATCACATTCATGTACTTATCACAGATTTACACTTGATTTTGCTTACAATTATAATTATGAACGAAATAGGGATACACTCATTTCTTCTAAGTGCAATCGAGAGGAAATGCAGTGTAAATTTATGAGTAGGTAGTCGCATGACACAAGACAATAAAAGTGAATGATAAGATTGTCATTGGTAAATTGACAATCTAGACTCCACCAATAATTTATAAGCTTTGGTTTATTAAAATCTAATTTATATTTGCAAAGTATCATAGAGTCATGATCAAATATTACGTATATGGTCACCAAATGTTTTTTTTTAATTTAAATGTAAGGATGGCTAATGTTAACGTAGATGTGATCCTTGTATGAATTCAGATAACAAATAAAAACCGTCATATATACTAATAAACTGGTGTAACAATCTGTTTTTCCCATGTACAGAAATAATACAGGGAGAATCCAGTTTAGTTATTATATATAGGGTAAGATAAACAGAAATGTTTGATTTATTATTATTATTGATATATACTACAATCAAATGTGACGTCTATTGTGATAAATCACTGGGGCTACCATTTACGTTTAAACGATTGGCTCACTTATCATAACGTTTGACTCACTCGTTATCTAACCAAAAGACCATGTTCGAACCAAGAAATTGGTTAATTATATGCTAATTACCCTAACCACATGTAGAATCAAATGCCTAAATGTTAAACATTAATACCTAAACAAGAAAATGATCTAAAATTACTCTATCTAACAACATAGTAGCTTCCTAAGGTAACCATAGCAAGGGATTGCCACTGCAAAATTCAAAAATCTCAATAGAAATTAAGGTAGGTTTGGTAAATGGGAATAGGGTTCTCCTAAAGATAAATGTATAACTAAACATTATAATATTACATACCAAACACGTTGATCCTTTGTTTATTTTGGCTTTTTGTAGGGTTTCTTGTTATATAAAAAATACAAAAAAGTAAGCGGCAAAATTGAGTACGAATAAGTTTACTCAATTGGCAATGCGTACTTGACTAAGTCACTAGAATCTTTTTCCAAGTAACCAATTATAACATTCTTTAAAGTTACAATATTACTTTGATAATATTATATTATATATAGATAAGTATCAATATGTGATGAACATAAGAAACCCAAACCAATGACTCTTTGCCTTCACCCTAACGATTGTCCCTTTTCAAAAAGTGTTCCTTCAATAATCGGTAAAAGTAAAATAGCCAGGTCATATACTTAAAGCATCTTTTAAGAAAAACTACTTGAATAACAACTTAAGTGTTTACCTAAATAGGCATGTAATGAAATCAATGTATAAAAGTAATCATTTGACTGATTATCATATCGCTCTAGAAAGTAAAACTCAATCAAAATATGTCAGGGTTAAAAATGATGTGGTTTGCGGCTAACGAGCGACATCTGCTTAGCCGAGCAACCAATCAAGGGACGAGATACTATCCCTAAAGCAAAGATCGATCGAGTGTTTTTAGGCTAGAAAATTTTAAAATAGAGTGGTTTGTAGCCGAGCAATAATGATATGATTTTTCTTTAAAACCAATACTTCATTATTTGAATATTGTAAACTACATCTAAACACGTTTGAACCTAAGTGGTCTGTAAAAAGTATTTAAACAGTTACCATTAGATTTTCAATTCAAGTAACATATTGATATAATTTAAACTTATTCTTTTTACACCCAACTCGTTTCAACACTTGATGACAAAATTTTCTATGTTCATAGAAATCTCAACTAGTTAATTATAGAGTAAACTTTACGGTTGGTCCTCGTGGTTCAATATAAATTTGGATTTGGTCCTTGACATTTAAAACTTGTAGATATGGTCCCCAGTCTTTATTTTCTTTTTATTTTAGTCCAAAATTTTTTTCCTTGTTAAATTCAAATATCAATAAAAGGGTAATTTTTGTCTTTTTTTTTCATAACTTTTTTAGAGTTTGTTTATAGATGGTCCTAGTAGTAATGTCATATTGCAAATTTGGTTTTAAACTTAAAAAATACACTCTACATCCTCAGTGTCCACTAAACTGTAATATATAATTTGTAAAATAAACTTTTGATGTTATCACTGAAAATTATAATCTATTGTTATGGTTGGCTGCTCTTGTAGTGTTTAATATGTAAAAAAACATATGAGGTTATCATTGATAACTTATTATAAATTACACCATATTGCTATACGGCCTTATATAAGGATCATCCGTGTAATTAAATCTTTGTTTAAAAATTAAAAGAAAAAAATACCCCTTAATTCACATTTGGATGATTGGATCTAATAAAACTTAAGACATTCGACTGATAAAGAAAGTGAAAATGAAAATTGAAGACCACACCTGCAAGATTTAAACATTAGGGATCAAATAATTTAAGTGAGATCATAGTAACCAATCGTAAAATTTATTCTTAATTATACATCAGGAACTCTCAAGTCATTTATATAAATAATGTTTCTATTTATTTATTACTTCGTGTGAATGATAGATGACAATTAAGTACTTTGCAGCCTCCCCTACAACAAATTCATCCTATCGCGACTAGACCTATGGCGACGACAGCATGTCCTCGCTATAGGTCACCCTATGGCGACGACATGTCGTCGCTATAGGCTTGATCAGGGTTTTAGCTACCAAATCTCTATCGCGACGACATGTTGTCGCCATAGGTATTTTTTTTTTATTTTACTTCCTCTAAAATAAATAGGCGGTAAAAATGCCCGCCTTTTCTGATATCTCTATCGCGACGACATGTCGTCGCGATAGGTAAATTATTTATTTTTCCATTTTTTCCCTCTAAAAAGTGGAGGGGAAAAACCCCGCCTTTTTGTAAACATCTATGGCGACGACATGTCGTCGCCACAGGATGGAATTTTTTAGAAAAATAAAAATATTAACAACAAAATACATTGTGGACTTTTTTATATTTATTATAATTATATTTATAAAAATAATACTTATAAAATAATAATTATATTTATTATAATCAGAAGTCGTAATAATATATTTTTTATAAAAATAATAATATTAACAATAATACATTGTAGACTTTTTTTATATTTATTATACTTATAAAAGTAATACTTAGAAAATAATAATTATATTTATTATAATTATAAGTCGTAATAATATATTTTTTATAAAAATAATAATATTAACAATAATACATTGTGGACTTTTTTATATTTATTATTCATATAAAAATAATACTTATAAAATAATAATTATATTTATTATAATTATAAGTCATAATAATATATATTTTATAAAAATAATAACATTAACAATACTAAATTGTGCACTTTTTTATATATTTATTAATAATACTTATGAAAATAACAACAACAACAACAACGACAACAACAACAACAACAACAACAACAATAACAACAACAACACAACATAACAACAATAACAACAACAACAACATCATCATCATCAACAACCGCAGCAACAACAACAAAAACAACAACGACAACAACAACAACAACACACTAACATCAACACAACAGCAACAACAACAACACCACCACCAACAACAAGAACATCATCAACAACAACAACATCAACATCAACATCAACAGCAACAACAACAACAACAATAACAACAACAACAACAACAACAGCAACAACAACAACAACAACAACAACATAAACAACAACAACATCAACAACAATAACAACAACACCAACACAACAACAACAACAACAACAACAATAACAACCACCAGAACAACAACAACAACAACAACAACAACCACCAGAACAACAACAACAACAACAACAGCAACAACCACCAGAACAACAACAACAACAACAGCAACAACAACCACCAAACAACAACAACACCAACAACACCAACAACAACACCAACAACACAACAACACCAACAACAACAACAACAACACCAACAACCAACAACAACACCAACAACAAACAACAACAATAACAACAACAACAACAACAATAATAATAATTAATTGCTTGACCTATCGTGACGATAAAAATATTAACAATAATACATTGTGGACTTTTTTTATATTTATTATAATTATATTTATAAAAATGATACTTATAAAAAAAATTAATTGCTTGACCTATCGCGACGATAAAAATATTAACAATAATACATTGTGGACTTTTTTTATATTTATTATAATTATATTTATAAAAATAATACTTATAAAATAAAAATTAATTGCTTGACCTATCGCGACGACATGTCGTCGCGATAGGGTCTCATTTCCTATGGCGACGACATGTCGTCGCCACAGGGTTGGCGCAGATATATCTTCTGCACCCGCGCGCAGCTTTACTTTTACCCACAAAACTCTCCAAATCTTCGCGATTTGGAGACTTAATCAGCTACCACCACCCCATATTTCACCAAAATCGCACCAAATCGCACCACCACCACCACCATCTTCACCCAATCGCGATCTTCAACCCTCATACCTCCATCTTCACCCAATCGAGGTCTTCAACCCCCAAATCGGGACCACCACCTCGAGCGGCCACCAAATCGGGCACCACCACCGCGAGCGGCCACCAAATCGGGCACCACCACCGCGACCAGGTTAGTTCGGTGAGCATATTGTTCAAGCTACGTGCTTAAAGGGTTAGTTTGAAGTTAAAATGTTGTTTTCATGGGTTAGGTAGGCTGCTATACCTTGATGTGCAAATATCATGTCTAGAAGATGCATTTGAAGCTAAAAAAAGTTAATTTTATATGTGAATGTTGCTGCTTTAGTTTTGCTGTCAAAAACGTATGCTTAATAAACTAAATTACAAAATTACAGGTAGGTTACTCTTATATAAGGGTGTGTTTTGTTTGTTGATTGTGGGAAGTAGGGTTAATACCTAACTAATATATTACACATGAATTACAGCCAGGTTTGAATAATTCTATATGAAGGATTAATTTGAAAGCAAGTTAAGGAAACCCGTGTGATATCAGTTAAGTGTATGTATACAGAAAGTATATATGTATTTGAATGAGAAATGCATGAACCCTACAAACTCTTGCATGAGTAGATTGTATGAAAAAGTAGTTTAGACCAGTAAGTTTGATTCCATGCAAGGTCATAATACATGTTATCATATCATTCCAACCCCGTAGGTAGTAGCGGGAAAAACGTATGAATGAATGATATCTTTTAAGACATGGATTATGCATGTGAAATGATGTATACTCATTTTGTGAAACCTAAATATATAGCAATCATGCATCTAGCATAACAGGTCCGCCCGCGAGAACTCTCCAAGGTCTAACAACTTGCGTGCAAGTTATCCCCATCGCGCGAGAACTATGAAAGATAACCGTCTGTCATTAAAACAAGTCTATTCGTGCGAGAACTATTCGGCTGTTCGAAACTTCATCCCCAAGTTATCGATTCTTTAACTATTTTAATGCCCAAAAACGTGCTATATCAATCTATACTAAAGATGTTTGGTTTAAAAAGTTATAATGGTTGGAGAGCACAAGAGGATTATAGCATTAGAGTACAAGCCAAATACACATGGATAAAAGAATCCTACTAGAATCTGATTCATGGTTCATGCTAACTAGAGTTATTTTTGATTCAGGTATGAGAACTATAACTTTCTCACTGAGACTAGTAAAATGGGTTTCGTAGTATGTGACAACAAAACAACACCTCAATCAAAAGAGTTCCAAAAGGTAGCACAAAGGTTATTCTTAGATCTTCAAATTGCTACACCTAGAACAACAAACTTCTATGCAGCTTCAACATGAGTTGTTTATTAGTTTGTATTGTTAGAAAGATAATATTATTTTTTTGATTTGATTATTAGTTTATGTTATTAGAATGATAATATAAATTGTTTAAGTTGATTATTAGTTTGTGTTGTTAGAAATATAATATAAGTTGTTTGAATTGTTTATTAGTTTGTGTTGTTAGAAAGATTATATTATTTTTTGATTTGATTATTAGTTTGTGTTGTTAGAATGATAATATAAGTTGTTTGAGTTGATTAAAAATATAAGATGGTTGTAATTATTTTTTGTTTTGTTTGAAGATTATGTCATCAAGTGTAGCAGGAGCGCATGGTGGTGACGGCGGAGGTCGGGACCCGCATGGACATGGTTATAGACTCCCTTCGAGTTGCCAATCGTGTAAGTTACTGTTAGTTTTCAATGCGCATCTTTTCATCGAATATATATCTTAAATGTTGCTAACTTTTTAATTTTATACATCAATTTAGCGTCAAGTAAGAAAAGCGTTCAAAAGGAAGAAACTTAAACCTACTTGAGAAATGGATAGCAAACAACAGCCAACCACTACCCATTCAATTTGATCACACGGGTAAACAATATAAAGCCGTCGGAGAAAACAATCAACTATTTGTTAGGGCTTTATCAAATCACGTTTCCACGGTTCCTTTTCATTATCCCACATGGGATAAAGTTCCAGATACTTTTAAGATATCACTATTTAATTTTCTTGAGGTGAGTATTTTATGTAGTGTTTTATTTGTATTTTGATTATCATACCCTTTATATATTTATTTAATTGCTTTCTTTATAGGAATACTTTGACCTAGAGGCTCATCGTGCTTCAGATCACTGGCAGGAAATTCAGCTTGGAATCCACATGGACTGCCAACGAGCTTTTAGAGACAGAAGACATGACATGAATAAACATTTTTTGAATGAAGGAGGTTATGATGATATAGAGCGGGCTATGAGTCATCCCCCGAATGGCCAGAGTCAAGAAGCATGGGAGAAGGTAGTTGAGTTGTTCACAAGTGAAGAACATAAACGCCTTTCACAAAAAGGCTCAAACAATAGAGCTAAACAACTCTATCCAAGTTTGCATGGGAGTTGTTCCTATGCCCAGAGACGATATCTTCAGTAAGAAAACATGTATTATCCAAATATGTATTATTAGTTTTTTCAAAAATCATAAATATTATTTTTAATGTTTAAAGGAGCAACAAACCGGGACCCCGAGCCATATTGAGACATGGAGGAGAGCACATTACAAGGAAGGATTTGGATGGGTCAATTCCAGGGCAGAAGATGATTGGGTAAGTTTAAAACTTTTATTTTTATGATTTCTTAAATATGTTATCATGTTTTTGTATGTTAGTATTTAATTGGATTTACTATATTGTTAGTATATTGTTTTTTAGTATGTTGTTTACGTTAAATGGTCAAAATCACCTAAACATACGCCACTAGATTTTTTTATTTTGATATGTTGCTACTATATTAGTTTGTGCTTTTAGTTAAAGGGGTCAAAATCAATGTTGTTAGGACCGGATCGGACCGGCCGGTCCGACGGTCGGACCGCGATTCGGCCCCCTGTCTGGTCCGGTCCATAGTGGATCGTTTTTGTGCAGTTGAACCGGCCGGTTCGAACCGAGTCGCCGGTTGGACCGGCGAACCGGGCCGGTTCCGACCGGATTTTGAATTTTTTTTTTTTTTGATTTTAATGGGTAAAACGGGGTGTTAAACCATAATTAGTACTTTGTATATACAAATATAGTTAAGTTTTATATATAACTATAAAATATATGTATAAATCATATATAAATTACTTATATTTAATTACATATATAAATATAATTAAATATAGTTAAATCCGGTCCATCCGGTCCGACCGGTCCGACCGGTCCGACCACCAAACCAGTAAGCCGTCCGGTTCGACGTCCGATCGGTTCTGAGAACATTGGTCAAAATTACCCGAACAACACACGACAATTAAGTTAAAATGAATATTATATTTATTGGTAGTATTGTTGGTTTAGATGTTGAAATTTGGGAATTTTATCTTATATATACTTATAATTAAACAGGTTGGTTTTTTCCATTTTACAGCAGTTATGCTGGCGAAATTTCATAAAAATTTCAATATTTTTTTATTTTGTTCTTTAAAAATGCAGGAAAAAATTGAAAATCAATATGCCCAAATGCAAATGGAGGCAGACGAGTCGCCTATAAACGAGATAGAATGTTTGGAGCTCGCCTTAGGACAAAGACGTGGTCATACGAGAGGTGTTGGCCGAAAAATAAAAAATGTCTCTTATTATGAACCATCAAGTGGTTCGTCATCAAATCGGAATGAAGAAATGGAAGTCATAAGGCAACAAATGCGTGAAATAAAAGAAAGAATGGATGAATTTGAAAGAAGAAAATCAAATCTCGATAATGATGAAGATGACGGCAATTAGATGGTTAATTTGTTTGGTTTGTAAAAAATTAAAATGTTTACATTAGTAGGTATGTTTTTTGGTATGTAACTTGAATCATATTAATATTCGTAATATATTATTCAAATTTGTATTAAAACCTGTAATATTGGGAGAATAATAGGAAAATAAAAAAAATTAATTTTTAAATTAAAACAGAGGGTCTATGGCGAGGACATGTCGTTGCCATAGGGTTGCCGAAATTTTTTAAAATAAATTATTTTATTTTTATATATAATAATAATATATTGTCTGCTAGACTTATGGCGACGACATGTCGTCGCCATAGACCTTTCCAAATTTTTTTTATTTAATTAATTAAATGTCAGAATATATGGCGACAGGTCTATGGCGACGACACGTTGCCGCTATATCTCTGTGGCAATTGAGGTTGTGGCGACGACAAAAAACTGACCTATGGCTACGGGATTGTGGCTACCAGGGCTATGGCGACGACATGTCGTCGCCATAGCCTATGGCGACGATTTTTGTCGTCGCCATAGCCTATGGCGACGATTTTTGTCGTCGCTATAGAGTCAAATTCTTGTAGTGCTCGCAATGACATAGAGTGCGAAATACACTAGGAATATTAAAAACACTTGGCTGAATATATTATTTTTTGGGTCGATTTTATACATACTTGTAAGCATCAAACATTCAGACTTTATACCTTCAAAGATTGATGCATGACCATTTCGTTTCTCCCTACAACACTCATCATTATATTTTGTTCCACTTTGTCACAAATGTATCACATGTCAGGCCTCATCACCTTAACTACTCCACCACATTTGTTAATCAACCTTCTCGTACTTGTGTGACACGGTTCGCGTATTTACATGTGTCATCCTGTATTTAAAATTCAATCATACGTTAAAAGTTGCTAACAAAGGTTTCTAGTTACACTCAATATATCTATATGCATAGACTCAATGAGAATGTAACTATATATCAACGTCTACTGAAAAAGCTCGTTCATTTTTATTTTTTTATGACAATATAATTTCATATATGTAGAAATCTTGAAATCAAAGACTGGATAATTTGATAGTCGTGTGATCACTTTCAAAATTAAAAATTATTTGGTGGTTCACTTGAATATCTCAATCGAATACAACTCAGATGTTGATCAAGATCAATGTATTTTCATTTGTGTTTTTTGAACCAGGTGAGAACTTTAAGAAGATGACCAAAAAGATAAATCAACTCGATTTAGGGTGATGGAAGAAACAATCGTCTGGCGGTTTTTATTTTCAATTTAATGGCTAAAAAATTTCGTCTTTTCCCACACGAAGTTCACATTTGAAATTATGGAAAATAAATTTTAAATGAAATTTTCAATGAAGACATACTGAAAAATCACTCGATCATAGCCAGAAGCTCTGCCCCTTAGACCCCGTCAGGGGCTGCCGCCCCTTGTACCCCGCTATTAGGGGGCTGTCTCTAGACCCCCGCCAAGTGGGCTTTGCCCTCTTGAAACCTCCATTGCTTATGGGTTTCGCGCCTAAGGAGGTTTTCGATATCGAATATTATAATAAAATCAAACAAGCGTTCCGATTGATATTATAATCACATTTGTTATTTGTCAATTCAATTACACTAAAATATCTAACAATACATTCAACTTTAAAACTTGCATAGCATTATGTTTACCTAGCAATAAATTATAATATCAAATGTAACCGTTTCTAAGTATGAGATTCACACAATTTTGTTCTCTTCTCTCCCTAGATAAATACTCGTCGGATCTTTATCTTCTTCAAACTTCAAAGGCTTACAGTTACTAGTTTAAGATTTATGTTTGAAGTGCTTTATGTTTATTATTATGTAATGGGCAATATAGAAAGAAAATAAAATGAGTACGTGCGATATATATATAATTTTAAGTATTTGTTATAATTTTTAATTAGATCTATTATTTATTTCTTTGGGATACATGTAAAATTACCTTTGTCTTTTTGTAAAAAGAAAATTACTCGTTCAACATGTGATTTGATTAGGTGACTTAGTTATGCATATCGTTTTCATTATGTGACAATATAAACAAGTTGCTATATATCTAATAAATAATAAATAACATTGTTAGAAAACTTATTATCTATTCAAAATGGACTGGAAAACTTTAGTTTGAAAGTTAAATGGTGTCAATAGCTACCAAATCTTCAACAAATATTTTAATTCATTACATACGTCAATTTAAAATAACTAATTTCTTTTAAACATAATAAATTAAATTTACTATTTTCTAGTGATAAACATGAACCCTATAAAATAATTTTACCAAACAAAAATCAACCCTAATTTTGTCAAATTGAATTGAAGATCATCATCAAATATTATTGGTCGCTCCTGTTGTTAACATTAAGATGTATATTACTGTCTTGAGTATTATTGATAACATGTAACTCTAACTAGACTCGATCATTATCTTTATTCTTGAAATGGACACCACTAAACTTCCACTTTATATATATTCTCTCGAGACGTCTTTGGTTAAATCACTTTCGGCCAATAATGTTTATCCATATTCAGATTGTCACACCATCTAATATGCAAAAACTTGAGATCATGGAAGAAGATATAATTAGACTTATATTCGATCATGTATCCAAAAACTTGACTGATGAATCCGTCTGTCTATTTTAAGTTTTCTTCATGACTTTTCCATTCGGGTGGCCATCAAACAATAGATTCAGGCAGAGGCGAAGCTTCATTTGGGGGGGGGGCTCTTTTTTTTTCGTCGTAGTGTAAATTTTCGGCTCAATAGTGTAAATTTTCGGTCCGGTAGTGGAAATTTTTTAATAAATATAAATCCCCCCCCCCCGCGTAAAATAGTTTACTTTCGCCCCCGCCCCGGCCCGCTAAACTTTGGCTCAAGCTCCGCCACTAGATTTAGGCATTTACATTCATACGACATTGCTTGATTAACCAATAATCTTTCATGTGCTTCAATGTATATTGCGCGTAAATTTAATACATGCTCAAATCAAGCACCAAGTTTTATTGAAATTAGTTGAATCTAAGGAAGTGTTTGAATACATATTTTGAGAACGATAATAAAAAATAACAATAAAATGATAATAAAATGCATCACACATTCAATGTTGACATGTAATTCTAGTTCATGTAAAATGTGAAATTCAACTTTTCCTTTGCGATAAGTATTTCTGTAATTATGATAAAAATAACCAGAATGCAACCGTAAAATTCTAAAATATGTTTTGATAACAAATTTTTAAACTTTTCTTTGTGTACATCTTTATTATTCTACTAGCTATAGTAACCCGTGTGTTACACGGGTTGAATAACTAAAAATTTAATATAACAAAATTTATTAATTATAAAATAATATTTTAAGATATAATATCACTGAAATTATGTATTAGAAATGACTGTAAGTTATAAAATAGTGATATCAACTTTTTAAAACTTCATTTTTTTCAAAAAAATTAAACGTTTTGTTCTAAAACAAACCGTATAAAAATGTCATTTTTAAAAATTTTCTTATTATAACTCTTAAATTTAATTATTTTTGGTTTTTTAAAAATAACTTTTTAAAATACCAATTTTAAATATTTCGTATTTTTTAAAAAAGTCTTATGCTTTAAATAATTTATTATTTTATAAAAAATTATTTATTTAGAAATACCATTAATAAATAGATCTCTTTATTAATTTATTAAATCTAAAAAAGTGTTAAATAGTATTATTAGTAATTAAGGTAATTATTTAATAGGAGAGAGAGGCGGGAAAATTTTGGTGAAATGATTGTGGTGTTGACACGTGTCATCCCAGATACCCTTTTATTAGAGTAGGAAGATATTCAACACACTGATTATTAGAAATACATATGTTTTAATATATAACCCACTAGCTTTAGTAAACCCGTGTATTACACGGGTTGAATAAATAAAATAATAATATAATAAAATTTAATAATTATAAAATTATATTCTAATAATAAAACAGTAATATCAACAAATCGTATAAAAATATCATTTTTAAAATTTTTCCTATTATAACTCTGAAATTTGATTATATTTTTTTTTAGAAAATACTTTTTAAAAATACCAATTTTAAAATATTTTATATTTTTTAAAAAGTTTTATGCTTTAGAAAAATTTATTTATTTATAAAAAAATTATTTTTTAAATATATAGAATTCTTTCTTAATTTATTAAATCTAAAAAGGTGTTAAAGAAATATTATTAGTAACTAAGATAATTATTTAATAGGAGAGAGAGGCGGGAAAATTTTAGTGAGAATGAATGTGGTGCTGCCACGTGTCATCCCAAAATACCTTTTTATTAGAGTAGGTAGATTTTTTTAGAAAGCAAATAGTGGTGATAATTAAAAGGTGATTAAATACTAAAATATGTCAAGTAATCTATCTATTATAATAAAAGAGTAATTTGGTATGACACATGTCAGCACCACAATTCTCCTCATCAAAATTTTCCCGCATCTCTCTCCTACTAAAAAATTACCTTAATTACTAATAATATTATTTAATATTTTTTAGATTAAAATATTTTTTTATAAATTAAGAAAAAGGTTTTTCTATTAATGTTATTTCTAGGTAAATATTTTTTTCTAAAATATCAAACTTTTTTAAAAATATGATATATTATTAAATTAGTTTTTTTAAAAAGTAAGTTATTTAAAAACCAAAAATAATTGAGTTTAGGAGTTAATGAAATATTTTAAAAAATGATATTTTTATACGATTTGTTTTAAAACAAAATGTTATTTTTTAAAAAAAATTAAAATAAAGTTATGAAAAATTGATATCTCTGGTTTATTACTTATAGTACTTACTCATACGTAATTTCAGTCATATCATATCTTGTAGTATCGTTTTATTTTTCATAAATTTTATTATATTAATATTTTATTTATTTAACCGTTTAATACACGGTTTTTTTTAAAGCTAGTTAAATATATAATAGGATAAAGAAACGTATGATGAACCAACTATCCTTTTATTTTTTCTTTGCCCTCGATATTTGTCCACTCATGTGTTGCAATTATGCATTTCTACAACTGCCCATTTAAATAAATTATATATATGGTCTTTTTAATTTTCCCTTACAAAGAAATAATATTAAAGCAGTAGCCGCCTGTGTATGGTATGCTTTTAGATACAAGTTGAATTTTCATAATTTCACACACATTTAATATACAACGTGATGAATCATTTGTTCCGGACTTTGACTTTATAAAAGTAAAAAGAGAGCATCGGAGAAGTTTAGGTAACTATCAAAAAGCTGAACACTCAAAACATTTCCAAAGAAAATTAACCATTATTACTGTAATATTCCTGAACTTGGTTTTTTTTTTTTGAACGACGACTTTTATTTTTTGAGTGACAGTCGCATCTCCGACAAGGCGGAGACCCATCACAACTTCATACCTGACCACTACGTTGTCTGAACCGGGTCCGCGGGTTCGGAGTAAGGGGCTAGCGTTCCTTGGGAAACCATGGAGCCTACTGCCATGTGACAATAGTTGCGCCGCTACACGAGCCGAAACCCGCTAGCGTAACGCACTCCGGGACTAAAACCCGAGTTGGCTAGGTTTCGAACTCACGAAGTGAGGTTCTAAACTTCATCGCCTTACCACTCAACCAGATGGTTGGTGGTTTCCCAAACTTAGTTTGTCTAAGGTTATTGGCTAATAAATATAATATTACACAAAATTATATGTATGTGTCAAGTATTTTCAAGATAATATAACATTTAAAATGATATGTACGTAACATTCTAAATCTTGTGACCTATCTAAGAAACGATTTCCTTTTTCTAATGATATGGCTCAATTGACGATCCTCATCAACCACCATAAACTATCATAATTTTCTTATTATGATCCATAGAATTACACTAGCTATATATGAACAAATAAACATTTTGTTGCTTTAACATATATAAGAACATATCAGAAGGTTCAATGTTAACAGCCAATACCATACGAACTGAACGAGTAACAAGGTGATTTTTTTCATGTCCCACTAACCGGTCCGGTCAGATTTTTAAAATTTTGTTTATGCTTAAAATGAATTAAAATGACATTCTAAGATGTAAAACAGACAGGCATTGATACCTAACAATAAATATAAACTAATATAAAAAGCTAATTGCAATGCTTAATATTTTATGTCATTTAGTTTAAATTTTACCCATCCAAGTACCAGTGAACACACCTTTACCCCTAATTTACATCCTATACTAAACATTGTTTTACATGTCCCTCGACTTATATACAATCTTGTGTTTGTTCAATCGTCTTACTATTTATTACAATATTTTTATAGAATTTGATCAATTTGGGTATTGATGTGAAGGATCGAATTCCAGATGTGAATGCCTATCATCCGGTGTAATACTAGCTTGGGATCTTCATCCTTCGATGGAAGTGGTGTAATAGGCTACTAAAATGATCGACCGACTAGAGCTTTATAATTTTCTTAAATAATTGTTATGTCATTGCTATATATATCCAATACACTATGTTAGGGTTAAAGTCCATGTGAGACATATACCTATTAAATTAGTCATTGCTATATTCAATACACTATGTTAGCGACATGATCTATGGAACTTTTTCGTAGAGGAAGAATGAAAAAAGATGGAGATTGAAGGTACGTGATCATATATGGCAGGGGGAGGAAGATGATGGTTAATAAGAGAAGATATCTGGTACAATAACAGTTTTGCTAAAATCCTATGTCAATCTCGTTAACTTAATTTGCAATTAATATAATATAATGATCCTAGCTAGCTAGCTAATTATGGCTAATATTCCACCAATAATTGCACATAATTACATCAGATATTATAAAGTTAATTAAACCTCTTGTGTGTAAAAGTGATTTGTTCTATTTATAATGAAGGCCAGTTATAACATTGAGAACAAGATCATTAATTCACCAATACTAGCCAGTGCGGTAGCATACTATATATCAAATCACGCTTGGGATAGCTGAGTGGAGTTTCATCATCCTTCATTTAAAGCTAAGAAGTTGTGCATTAAGCATGAACTCTGAAGATTCAATGTGAGGGGCATAAGCCCGTTCAAAGAAAGCCATAATTCACAAAAAAGAAGCTTCAAAGATGGTGTATATGATGTTCATCCGAACATGGGCATCATTATGGGTCCATGTAGTGTAATTTAGATTGTTGGTACGTGTAGACTGTTGTAATGTTCGATCCAGTTGTAAGAGATCTCTGAAGGCACAAGATGGAACCGTCACCGTACATATCCAAACAAATTATTGGTAATTAGGAAAAACTCGAGAATTATTTATCACTAATTAGCCATATATAGTTTGTTAGGGTAGTGAGAAAGCAAACTTGTGCAATGTGTAAGAGGCTTTCGCTTATGGTGTGATGTTGACATTTGAGGCCATTTGTAGAATTAATGTGTCACACCCCCGCTGATAGCGGAAACACGGAGATGCGAGCTAGACAGGATCGTCATAACACATGGTATACGTTAGAGAAGCAATATAAGTATGATGACAAGCGTGTCATGACGACACCCGAACACAAATGGAGACTTGTGTCGTGTTCAATCAATGTTCACGACAGCATAGCCATAAGCACAACATAAAATGATCACATAAGCATTGATGATAACTTGTATTGTAAATTCCCATAACCCAGGAACAAGTATACAATGTACAAGTTTAAGCAACCAAAATGTTCCAAAATCAATGTTTAACAAAAATGGTTAATCATCCAAAAATGCATCCTAGGGTCTCCCCTAAAAGGCAGCACTCCTAGAACTTCAATTATCTTGATCACCTGAAAAGACATGCTCAAAACGGTCAACATAATTGTTGGTGAGCTTCGCAGGTTTTAAGTAATAAAAGATGTTAAGATGAAAACAACTTGTAAGTTTAATAAGAGTTACCGCGACTACACTTATGTGTAAGCGGTTTTACAAGATATAGATAGCTACAGCCAAACCTAAACGTCGGTTCCACACGGGAATTGATGGCTGTAAAGAACGCATCCCATAAGTTTTACATGATGTAACAAGATCCACACAGCGCATACGTATAGGTTACAACCAGACCAATCCTTAGGTCCCATTACCAGGATTAATGGTTATAATGGATGATCGGCTTAGAAGAACCACACAGAAGAACCACACAGCCGATACATCCATCAAGTAGTAGCAATCACAGGTAGCATCAACCAACATATAATATCAAAGTAGTAGCACATAGTAATGTAATACCACCAAGTAGCATACAAGGTGGTAACATAGCATAGAGTCAAGTTCATATAGCATCAATCAACAAGATAAGCAAGATAAGATACTCATAAAAGTAGCAGCCAGCTTCCACTAGGGAAGATGCTTGAAATCAAGTTAAGTAGGTGAGCATTCTTTTCCCCCAAGTTGAAAATATTTAAAAGGTTTTATAGGAGTAAAAAGGGGCTATGAAACTCACGGAATAGATGATAAGCACGTATGATGAATATTCCCAAAGGTAGAATGCTATGAACAGTCAAACACCTATTGACAGTTACTGACAAGCATTAATATGAGCATAAGGCATAAGATGACATTTGATTAGTTCGAGCTGTTTCGGTTCGGTCGTGGGTAGCACACACAAGCAGGCATACACATATCAAACCTTATGTAGATCCGAGTACTAAGAGTAGTCGTCATTACTAATGACATTCGTATAGGGATCCCATTATTATAAAAGATAGTGCTTGTTAAATATTGTAGTCCCAAATGGGTTGTCGATAATTGTAAAAGGTTAGGTTATTTCAAATTGAAATAGTATGTGCCTGTTGATAGCGTTGACTTTAATCTTTGTGGTCAAGCAATGACACTTTAACCTTATCATCACAAGACATTCAAAAAGGAAATTCACACATACACGCATCATCAGTCACACAACAGGACCGGACGCACGACTCAATCCTCCATTCGCACGATTGAACCTTCATTCGCACGAATCAGCTTCATTCGTGCGATTGAACATTCATTCGTGCGACTAAGCATTCAGTCACACCATGCAACACCCAATCGCGCGACTCAACCTCCATACGCACGGTTGAACCTTCATTCGCACGAATCAGCTTCATTCGTGCGATTGAACATTCATTCGTGCGACTGGCCTTTCAGTTATGCGACTCACGCACAATCGCACACAAACTCATCTGCATTGACTCAATCGCACGCACATTCACTCGCATGGACTCAATCGTACACACATTCAATTGCACACACCCAGGCGCATGACTCAGTCGTACGATTCACCCAATCGCATGGCTCAGTCGCGCAACACACCCATACGCATGACTCAGACGTACGACTCACCCAATCGCACGGCTCAGTCGCATGAACAGACCCAGTCGCCCAGTGCAGCAGATTGCGACTGCTAAAGTGCTGAGCTGCCTTCGGCTGCTCCGTGCACGGGTTTCACACCTCAAGAACTTCCAGAAACACTCATCTAACATATCTAAACAAGAAACACACTCAAAAACGCAACACACAAGCCCACACGACCTCATGTGCTCGGATGAACCCGAGCACCCGAAACCCTAGAAACGTAGAAGTGAAAACGAGCAATAAACGAGACAACCAAGGTTTTCTACCTGCTAGAAGTAAGTATTCACGATGATAACCAAGAACTGACGGTAAAAACGCAACAAACGTGACGGATTTTGGTGCTAGATCGAGAGAAAAATGGAGAAGAAGGTGAAGAAGAAGAAGGTAAGAATGAGGAGGCTAGGGCTGGTAAGGGGTTTATATACCCAGCCCTAGTTTCGCAAAATGACATGTTTAGTCCCCGCACTTTGCCCCCCGAGTTCCCAAATTTTGTTTCGGTTGAAAACTTTATTAATTAGGCTTGTTTTATTAATGATAAAATGTTGTTAATAGTATTTGAAACTTAAAAATGGTTTTATTCGTGACAATAATTTTATACAAAAATGATGTGTTTAATGTTAACGGGGGCAATTTTAGAAAACGTTTTAAGATGACGACAACGCAAGCAACGATAGCACAAGCACAAGGATAAACAAGCAAGCAAACAAGCATAATATCCACATATATGGGTTATATAGATGAGGGATGACCGACAACAAAAGTTAACAGAACACGTTGTTAGACGGACCTTTGGTGACGGATGTCACATTATCCCCCAGTTGAGGGAATTTCGTCCCGAAATTCAACTGGTGCTAGGTCCAAGGGTGTCATCCTCGAATAGATGTGGATATTTAAGCCTCATCTGATCTTCACGTTCCCATGTAAACTCTGGTCCTCGTTTAGAATTCCATCTTACACGAATAATAGGTATCTTGCTGCGCCTCAACCTCTTGACCTTTCGGTCCATGACCTCAATAGGTTCCTCCACAAAATGAAGGATTTCATCGATCTTGATATCCTCAATCGGTACATGAAGTGATTCGTCAGCCAAACACTTCTTGAGGTTTGATACATGGAAAGTATCATGCACACTGCTAAGCTCTTGTGGCAACCTTAATTGGTACGCCACCGGACCAATTCTTTCTGTGATCTCGAACGGTCCAACGTATCTCGGGGCTAACTTCCCTTTCTTTCTAAATCGTACAATCCCTTTCCAGGAAGAGACTTTGAGTAGAACGTGATCTCCAACATTGAATTCTAGAGGCTTCCGACGGTTGTCGGCATAGCTCTTTTGGCGATCTCTTGCAGCTTTCAATCTGTCTTTGATTTGGAAAATCTTGTCAGTTGTTTCTTGAATGATCTCTGGGCCTGTTAGTTGGCTTTCACCAATCTCAACCCAACAAACTGGGGATCTACATTTCCTCCCGTACAATGCTTCAAATGGAGCGCATCCAATGCTTGTATGGTAGCTGTTGTTGTAGGAAAACTCGATCAATGGTAGATGAGTATCCCAACTGCCACTAAAATCAATGACACATGCCCTCAGCATGTCCTCAAGCGTCTGTATTGTTCGTTCACTTTGGCCATCTGTCGGGGGGTGATAGGCTGTACTCATGTCTAATCGAGTGCCCATCGCTTTCTGTAACGTCTGCCAAAATCGTGAAGTAAATCGACTGTCTCGGTCAGATATGATTGACACCGACACCCCGTGCCGTGTCACGACCTCTTTGATGTACAACCTTGCCAGCTTATCCATTTTATAGTCTTCTCGGATAGGCAAGAAGTGAGAGGATTTTGTCATTCGATCCACCACGACCCATATTGAGTCGTGTCCGTTTGGCGTTCTCGGGAGTTTGGTAATAAAATCCATAGTTATGTTCTCCCATTTCCACTCAGGAATTTCAGGTTGTTGTAATAATCCCTATAGTTTCTGGTGTTCAGCCTTGACCTTTGAACATGTCAAGCATTTGCTCACATATATAGTAATGTCTTTCTTCATACCTGGCCACCAGTACAGATCCTTCAGGTCGTGGTACATCTTGTCTGCACCAGGATGAACAGAGTATCAAGTCTTGTGTGCTTCATCCAAGACTAGTGTACGTACACCTCCCCATCTGGGGACCCATACACGATCCATGAAGTAATGTACGCCGTCATCCTTGCAACTCATTTGTTTATCCAGCCCTCGGAATTCTTCTCCCGCAAGGTTTTCTTCTTTCAAAGTCTCACTTTGTGCAATTTGAATCTGGGCCTTTAGATTAGTTTGAATAGTCAAACCTAGCGCTCGAGCATGTAGTGGCTTCACACGTTCTTTATGGCTTAAAGCATCAGCCACCACGTTAGCTTTCCCGAGATGATACCGGATTTCGCAATCGTAGTCGCTAAGTAACTCTACCCAGCGTCACTGTCGCATGTTAAGTTCCTTCTGATCCAGAATATGTTGAAGGCTCTTATGATCCGTGTAGATGATGCATTTGGTTCCATACAGATAGTGCCTCCATATCTTGAGTGCAAATACTACAGCACCCAACTCCAAATCATGAGTTTTGTAGTTCTTTTCATGCACCTTAAGTTTCCGCGATGCGTAGGCAATGACCTTGTCTCTTTGCATTAGCACACATCCCAATCCTTGATGTGAAGCATCGCAGTATACCAAAAATCATCAGTTCCGTTTGGGAGGGACAGTATTGGAACGTTGCACAGCTTTTCTTTCAACGTCTGGAAAGCTTGTTCTTGTGCATGTCCCCAATCAAACTTCTTGTCTTTTTGGGTTAGCAGCGTTAACGGCTGTGCGATCTTCAAAAAGTTCACAATAAAACGACGGTAGTATTCGGTCAATCCTAGGAATTGCCGTATTTCTGAGGGTGTTTGGGGTGTATCCCATTTCTTCACAGCTTCAATCTTATCGGGATCTACATGAATTCCATCTTTGTTAACCACATGACCCAAAAACTTCACTTCTCGAAGCCAGAATTCACATTTCGAGAATTTGGTGAAAAGTTTCTCTTCCCGCAACAGTTCTAGAATTGCCCGAATGTGTTCTTCGTGATCCTCTTTCGAACTGGAGTAGATAAGTATGTCGTCTATGAATACGATCATGAACTTATCAAGATAAGGCTTGCACACCCGATTCATCAAATCCATGAACACAGCTGGTGCGTTGGTCAACCCGAACGGCATGACCAAGAACTCATAGTGCCCGTAACGAGTTCTAAATGCTGTTTTCGGAATATCATCCTCGAATACTCTTAGCTAATGAAATCCAGAACGAAGATCAATCTTGGAGAAATATGAAGCCCCTTGCAACTGATCGAATAAATCATCAATTCTACGAAGAGGATATCGATTCTTCACAGTCAATTTGTTCAACTCGCGATAATCGATGCACATACGGAACGATCCGTCTTTCTTTTTAACAAATAAGACCGGTGCTCCCCACGGTGAATGACTCGGTCGAATAAAACCCTTCTCCAGTAGTTCCTGTAGTTGACTGGACAACTCTTGCATCTCGGAGGGTGCCAACCGATACGGCGTCTTTGCTATCGGTGTAGTTCCAGGAACCAGCTCTATACGGAATTCCACCTGTCGCGGAGGAGGCAATCCAGACAAATCATCAGGAAACACCTCTGGGTAATCCCGTACAATCGGAATGTCTGCCAATTTCGTCTCTTCTTCCTTCTTTTCTACCACATGAGCCAGAAAAGTGTAACACTGCTTAGACTTTGGCGTGCTTTCATGCAGGAGATAAGCTTCAAGTTCTTTTCCGGTCGCACTCCTTGTATTCTGAGTACTTTCCCGTTTGACATGGGAATCCGCACTACTTTATCTCGACAAACAATCTCGGCTCCATGTTTTGACAACCAATCCATTCCCACTATTACGTCAAAGCTTCCCAACTAAAAGGGTATCAAATCTATGTTGAAGACCTGGTCTTCCAATATCAGGGTGCAGTTCTTAATAATTTCCTCTGCCTGTTCAACCCTACCATTAGCCATTTCTATGGAGTAACTAGTTTCTAGTCTACTAGCACTCAAATCGAGCATTTGCACAAACTCAGATGATATAAAACTATTGTCTGCTCCAGTATCAAACAGTACAGATGCGAAATGGTTATTGAGTAAGTGCGTACCCGTGACAACGTTCGGCTCCTGACGGGCATCATTAGCTCCAATGACGAAGGCACTACCCCGTGCAGCATTACCTTGGTTTCCTTGGCCTTGAGCACCCGCTATGGCCACTATCTGCTGCTGGTTGTTTCCTTGCTGACCCGATGCCCTATTCAGTCGGGGGCACTTGTTTCTGAAGTGATCGAGGCCTCCATATTCATAGCAAGCCCTGGCATTCCCGGCGGGGTTAACCGCGTTGACGGGTGCCACCAGGTTTGGCGCTACTTTGTAGTCTCTTGCTTGATGCCCCGGGCGTCTGCAGTTCAAACACACCTGGCACGGCACTGCTGGGGGATGGTGAAAATTGCACCTGTCACATCTTGGGTGCGACCCAGCATATTCCTTCTTCCCTTGAGTCACGGCCACAAAATTTATGGTCATTTTGGCCCTCTTATCAAACTTTCCGGTACCGGACCGGCTCGTTTCCCCAGCTTCTTTCCTTTTCTCTGCCCCCCTACCCAATACTCTTGTTCTTATCATCTCATCAGTGAGAGCGCCAGCCTTCAGAATTGTGCTTTGGATTGTAGGAGGAGCAGCTGCTGTTACCATTGCTCGGATTTGAGGCGCTAGTCCCCAAATGTACCTTTCAATCCTCTTAGATTCCGGACTGACTAGGTGTGGAACTAGTCTAGCCAGCTCGTGGAATCGGCCAGTATAAGCTGCACGCCCAGCCCCCACCATAGCATGATTCCAGAATTCATGCTCAAGTTTCAGCATCTCGTTGAGGGGGCAGTATTCCTCAGTAATCAGGGCTTTGAACTCATCCCAAGTCATCTGCATCGTAGATTCTCTTCCTCTAGCTTGAACCTGGGTGTTCCACCAGGTTAGTGCTCTGCCCTGCAGTAAGCATGTAACATACTTGATTCTTTGACTGTCAAGGCATTCACTGATGTCAATCACTGCCTCCATCTTTTCAAGCCATCTAGTCAGGGCTATCGCCCCACCTTTCCCATCGAATTCCCGGGGTTTGCAAGCCACAAATTCCTTATAGGAACATCCCCGTCTTGTATTGTCGACCCTAGTTTCGTTCCCAGTTGTTCCGCCAATCCCAGTATCTTCCCCTGTTCCTTGATTATGCTGATCATTAGTATCATGATCCCCGTGGAGATTATGATTCAGAAGAGCGTCGCTCACTTGAGTCACTATAGTTGGAATCAGTGCGGCTAGCTGCTGAGCAATCATAGCAGCTATATCAGGGTTTTCAGTTCCCTGATTGTTGCCGACGGGAGCACCACCTGTTCTTGGTGGCCTTCCTCTACCTCTGCCTCGTGGGGTCTCACCCTCGCGATTTGTGCTGCGGGTGGCTCTTCGAGGCGGCATTGTTCTAATCATAAAGGGAGTAAACATGTAAACTTTAGTAAACATGTAAACCTTAGTCACTTGAAGATACACAAGTATTCCACTTATCAAGTTCCAACGTTTCATGTTCCGGTCAGTCAAGATCACCATGCAGCCCATTTCAAGCATATTCTCGGTATACCGGTGGTGTTTATATATAGGGTTCCCCGTAGCGTTCCACCACACCCACGATGTACCGAGAATGATGCCTAATCCTGTTACATGACATCCGATCTTCCTTCACATCATATCCATAATAATCCATCAAGTCAACTGAGAGCCCAACATGTAATCACATATAGTCTGGCGGAGGTTGTCTATCTCACATCCTTGAAAGGACTCATACATAGCCTCCTCGGGTCGGTCTCAGTATCCGAGGTTAAGCGCAATGTATGATCTGCGAAGATCTCTTCGGGTCTCAATACCAGAATTGGTTATGATAACTTGGCGCGTAGAGGGAACGGAAGATCCAATAGGAAGCATCTCATAAGGGACGAGCACAAGGGCTCAAGCACAAGGTGAAAGATCACAAAATAGAAGGATAACCAAACATGTAAAGAGGAACACATACACGAGATATATAAATGCACACGAGCTTAAGCATGCAAATCTACATGAAGGTTCCTAGGTTATAGTCTAGTTCAAGTGTAATTGCCTAATTCTCTATAACCAATGGCTCTGATACCAGTCTGTCACACCCCCACTGATAGCGGAAATACGGGGATGCGAGCTAGACGGGATCGTCATAACACATGGTATATGTTAGAGAAGCAATATAAGTATGATGACAAGCGTGTCATGACGACACCCGAACACAAATGGAGACTTGTGTCATGTTCAATCAATGTTCATGACAGCATAACCATAAGCACAACATAAAATGATCACATAAGCATTGATGATAACTTGTATTGTAAATTCCCACAACCCAGGAACAAGTATACAATGTACAAGTTTAAGCAACCAAAATGTTCCAAAATCAATGTTTAACAAAAATGGTTAATCATCCAAAAATGCATCCTAGGGTCTCCTCTAAAAGGCATCACTCCTAGAACTTCAATTACCTTGATCACCTGAAAAGACATGCTCAAAAAGGTCAACATAATTGTTGGTGAGCTTTGCAGGTTTTAAGTAATAAAAGATGTTAAGATGAAAACAACTTATAAGTTTAATAAGAGTTACCGCGACTACACTTATGTGTAAGCGGTTTTACAAGATATAGATAGCTACAGCAAAACCTAAACATCGGTTCCACACAGGAATTGATGGCTGTAAAGAACGCATCCCATAAGTTTTACATGACGTAGCAAGATCCACACAGCGCATACGTATAGGTTACAACCAGACCAATCCTTAGGTCCCATTACCAGGATTAATGGTTGTAATGGATGATCGGCTTAGAAGAACCACATAGAAGAACCACACAGCCGATACATCCATCAAGTAGTAGCAATCACAGGTAGCATCAACCAACATATAATATCAAAGTAGTAGCACATAGTAATGTAATACCACCAAGTAGCATACAAGGTGGTAACACAGCATAGAGTCAAGTTCATATAGCATCAATCAACAAGATAAGCAAGATAAGATACTCATAAAAGTAGCAGCCAGCTTCCACTAGGGAAGATGCTTGAAATCAAGTTAAGTAGGTGAGCATTCTTTTCCCCCAAGTTGAAAATATTTAAAAGGTTTTATAGGAGTAAAAAGGGGCTATGAAACTCACGGAATAGATGATAAGCACGTATGATGATATTCCTAAAGGTAGAATGCTATGAACGGTCAAACACCTATTGACAGTTACTGACAAGCATTAATATGAGCATAAGGCATAAGATGACATTCGATTAGTTCGGGCTGTTTCGGTTCGGTCGTGGGTAGCACACACAAGCAAGCATACACATATCAGACCTTATGTAGATCCGAGTATTAAGAGTAGTCGTCATTGCTAATGACATTCGTATAGGGATCCCATTATTATAAAAGATAGTGCTTGTTAAATATTGTAGTCCCAAATGGGTTGTCGATAATTGTAAAAGGTTAGGTTCTTTCAAATTGAAATAGTATGTGCCTGTTGATAGCGTTGACTTTAATATTTGTGGTCAAGCAATGACACTTTAACCTTATCATCACAAGACATTCAAAAAGGAAATTCACACATACACGCATCATCAGTCACACAACAGGAACAGACCCAGTCGCCCAGTGCAGCAGATCGCAACTGCTGAAATGCTGAGTAGCCTTCGGTTGCTCCGTGCACGGGTTTTACACCTCAAGAACCTCCAGAAACACTCATCTAACATATCTAAATAAGAAACACACTCAAAAATGCAACACACAAGCCCACACGACCTCATGTGCTCGGATGAACCCGAGCACCCGAAACCCTAGAAAACGTAGAAGTGAAAACGAGCAATAAACGAGACAACCAAGGTTTTCTACCCGCTAGAAGTAAGTATTCACGATGATAACCAAGAATTGACAGTGAAAACGCAACAAACGTGACGGATTTTGGTGCTAGATCAAGAGAAAAATGGAGAAGAAGGTGAAGAAGAAGAAGGTAAGAATCAGGAGGCTAGGGCTGGTAAGGGGTTTATATACCCAGCCCTAGTTTTGCAAATGACATGTTTAGTCCCTGCACTTTGCCCCCGAGTTCCCAAATTTTGTTTCGGTTAAAAACGTTATTAATTAGGCTTGTTTTATTAATGATAAAATGTTGTTAATAGTATTTGAAACTTAAAAATGGTTTTATTCGTGACAATAATTTTATACAAAAATGATGCGTTTAATGTTAACAGGGGCAATTTTTAGAAAACGTTTTAAGATTACGACAACGCAAGCAACGATAGCACAAGCACAAGGATAAACAAGCAAGCAAACAAGCATAATATCCACATAGATGGGTTATATAGATGAGGGATGACCGACAACAAAAGTTAACAGAACACGTCGTTAGACGGACCTTTGGTGACGGATGTCACATAATGTAGCGAAGTGTCACTGGATAAGTCGTTGGAAGTGTCCACTTAGAAATATCGTCACTGTTGCCGATGCTAGTGACACCAACTCGAACTCGCATTCAATGATACTGTCGTCAAAAGTGTCTTAGGATGACGTATATATAGAAACGTAAATAAGGGTTGTGGAAAAGTTAATTTCATTCACTGATTTGTATGCCTTATATTGGCTACATACAATAATAGAATGGAGCATTTGCAGGAGTATTCTTAGAATCTAATTTTATCAACATTTGACTTGACTATTTTAAATATATTTGAATTTTACATTTGTATAATATTTTCCTCTAAGACTATGTTGACCGGTTGACTAGAGTATTGCTAATACGACCCCGTAAGATGGAGGATCCGTCGGATACTCCGATCTTGGAGCAATTCAGAAGAAACGGTGCTCGAGATAGAGGTTTGGTTAACATGTCAGCAAGTTGATCTTAGGAATTAACATGTAGAACGCGCAGATGACCAGTGGCGACTTGTTCCCGTACAAAATGATAATCGAGTGCCACGTGTTTCATGCGTGAATGATAAACCAGGTTAGCACAAAGATATGTCGCACATGTGTTGTCATAAAATAAGGTTGGCATCATGTAATAATTTTTTAAGCCAAATCAATTCAGCCGAGGCATTGGCTAGGCCTTATACTCGGCTTCGGTTGAAGAACAGGAGACCGACTTTTGTCTTGTAAACTTCCAAGAGATAACATTGGCACCAAGATATAGTAAATAAGCCGTAGTGGATCGTCCTCCGTCATTAACACCTCCCCAATCCGAATCTGAGAAGGCCGAGAGTATGAGAGGAGAATGACGATTAAGAAAGAGACCATGATGAATGGTACCTTTAAGATACCGAAGGACACACTTGAGAGCTTGCCAATGAGATTGATGTGGAGCATGCATGAATTGTGACAGTTTGTTGATCGCGAATGAGATGTCGGGTCAAGTGAATGCTAAGTATTGAAGAGACCCTACAAGTCGATGATATGGTGTTGCATCAACCAAAGGTGATGGGTCATGGAGAGTCAAAGGATCTGTGGAGCTAAGGGGTGTGGTGACATCCTTAGCTCCCTCCATATGATACTGATTAAGAACATCTTGAATGTGTCTATGTTGAGAAAGGAAAAGACCTATGGATGTTGGGATGACTTCAACACCAAGGAAATGATGAAGTGGTCCAAGATCCTTGATTGAAAATTTATTGCTTAAAGCATGGATGAATTGATCAAGGAATGTTGAGTCATGCCCGTAAGGACAATATCGTCCACATAGACCATGAAGTAGCAAGTGAGATTACGATGTTGATAGATAAAAAGTGAGGTGTCGGCTAAGGATTTTTTGAACCCAAAGCGGAGAAGAAAAGTAGTGAGCTCAAGATACCAAGCACGAGGAGCTTGTTTTAGAACGTATAGTTATTTTTTTAACTTTCAAATGTGATTCGGAAATTGGGGATGCACATAACCCGGTGGTTGAGTCATAAATACATCCTCATGAAAGGTTCCATGGAGAAATGCATTGTTGACATTAAGTTGGCGGAGTGGCCAATTTTTTGATAGAGCAATAGAAAGAATGGTGCGAATAGTGATACGTTTGGTGACGGGGCTGAAGGTATCAAAGTAATCTTTTCGGTATTGTTGAAGAAAACCTTTAGCGACAAGACGAGCCTTGTACTTATCATGGAGCCATCGGGTTTATGTTTTATACGAAACACCCATTTGCACCCAATGGGTGTTTGAGAAGCAGGCGGGACAAGTTCCCAGGTGTGGTTTTGGATAAGAGCATTGAATTCTAAATCCATGGCATGGCGCCATTTTTGGTCTTTTAATGCTTGATTATGGGTGGACGGTTTAAGTGTAGGAGGGAGTGGGTGAAGGGTAGTGATGTTAACAAAGTTATTGTTAAAGTGCTTGGGGTTAAGCTTTCTTATGCGTGGCTGTGGTGATTGGTTGGAGGTGGGAGAATTTGGTGAAACAGGAGATGAAGATATGGGTGTTGAGTTAATATCATGAGTTCGGTTTTGTGATGAAGTGAGTGTTGGAGAGGAAGGTATGGGAGATGGTACAGATGGGGAGGGTGGAGTTAAATTAGGTGAGTTTGAAGTAAATAGTAGAGTGAAAGGAGTATGAAAGTGCATAGGTTGACTGGAGTGTTGCATGGGAATTGTATTGGACGTGGATAAGGTTTTAGATGCATGAGAATTGTGAGGTGGAGTGCAACATAAGTCAACAGTGGGGTTTGAATTATTAGATGGAGATGCATGAGAATTTATAGGTGTTTTTGAGGTTGTTTGGAAAGTATGGAAATTGAGTGATGCAATATGAGATGTGTCAACAGTAGGATCAGTTTCATCAAAGTGTAGAAAATAAGAGCCTGTGGGGAGAGGGGAGATGGTAGAAATATCAGTGGTGTATGGGAAGATGTTGTCACACCCCAACCTAGACGGCGGAAACGTCGAGATGTGAGGGTTACGATTGTTCACAGCCACATAACGCTATTATTAATTCCAAATATATTAATCAAGATTCAATTGTATCAATACAAGTAAAAGGCTCAAACAAAGATACATCATGAATACAAGGTTGAAAGTAACAAGATCATTGTTTATTTCTCTAAGTCCAGTCCTAAGTGAGATAAGCTTCAAAGAGTAGAACTCATACTTGGGTTATTCCTGAAACATGTTAAAAATAAAAGGTCAACATAAAAATATTGGTGAGCATTCCATAGTTTTCAATACATAGAATATATAAAAGATGGCAATTCAAGTCATAAGTTAGTGAATAAAGTGATTAGGGATGTTATGAACAATGCAACAATCAAAACTCTACAAAGTTTTACAAGTCTCAAATGTTAAAAGTATATACGATTAGCTACGTGTACTTGGATTAACCAAGTAGGCTTGTCTGGCCCATAGATCTATGACTTCGCTAGGCTAGCAATAGTTAATGATTGTACATATAACGCCATAACATGGTAACCACAAAAGTTCAACTAACTACAACTTTACATGATGAATTGCCATAAAGTTTACAAGTCCCAAACAGGTTTACAAGTGCAATAATATAAGTTAACATGTTTCACCCCAAAGTGTGAAAATAAGAAAAAAGGGTATGAAAATACTCACATGGATATAAGCATTACAAGATGATATAAAAGATTATCCAAAGTATTCCATTACAAGGCACCTAAATATATATTATAAGTTTAAGGTTAATAATAAGATTAACGTTCAAACAAGGATTAGATTTTAGATAGAATTATGGGGTTTTGATAAGTAATAAGTTTACAAACAATTATTTAGATTTTGATCCATTAGATTTAAATATTTAGATGTGCCTTTAAGTATAAATATTGATATAATCTAATGTGTAAATAAATCTTTATAATTATTTACAAATAATTAGAATAATATATAGATTAATAGCAACAATATTAATCTAAACCATTTGTTAAAGTATATTTTATAAGAAGTAATATTTGTAAATAATTTATAACATTATAAAATATATAATTTCTAATCTTTAAATATAAAGTCCATTAATATAATAATAATTTCTTCAAATTATTACATGAAGTCCATTTTGTATAATACCATTTGTAATAAAGTCTCAATAAAATCCATATTTAGTCAATAATATACTTGTTATTTAAACAAATAATGATTTGATAAGATGCAAAAATATTAAATAACCATTTTATAATATTTGAAACAAATAATAATTATTAAGCTAAAAAAAACAAGAGAATAACTTAAATACATTATTGAACATAAACAAACAAACAAACAAACAAACTACCCAGTATATCCCACTCAAGAGTAGGGTCTGGGAGGGGTAGGTGGTGTCGAGTCTTTCCTCTACCTTGGGGGGTAGAGAGACCGCTTCCCAAGAGACCCCCGACTCGGAAACAAAAGCAATAGCAATAGCAAACACAAGCAGGCATATTATGTAGCATACAACACATAGGTATAAGACACATAAAAGCATACAACAAAGCGGCATGTTGTACCTATAAAGGGCAGCTGGGGAATACGTACACAACAAGGCTACATTTACCCTTTCTACCCACAAATCCCATTATTGAACATATAATGATTTAATAAGATAAATCATATTTGAAATCTATGTTGTAAGAAATTAAACTAATTATATTATTTGTTTTAAAAGATAATAATAAAATAAATAAATAAATAATGTTAAGATAAATTCCAGAAAAATAATTAGATGATTTTAAAAATATTGGAATTTTATAAAAGGAATTTTAGATTTAATCTGATTTTTTACAATTTATTTAAAGGCTAAAACAACCTTAAAAAAATAGGTGAGGGAGCCCGGGTTCGAACCCGGGACCTCAATGTTGGAATGCAAGTGGGGAACCAGTAGACCAAGGCCTCAGCCGCGGTTTGTATTGGTTTCCATTCATTTTAAACCCGTTTAAAGAAAATCCCCAAACCTTATGAACCCTAGATTCGTTTAGCCCCAAATTGAAGATCGATTCGATGTTAGCACTCGAATTAACCATAGGGATTTGATTCCTAATGTTAAACCGAGTACAATGATGTATAAAACTTACCTGATTACGATCTAATTGATGTGTTTGTGCTCGGTTTTGCCTCGGTTCTCTCGCGAAGAACATAGGTTATGAATTCGATGTTTGTGTGATGTTTTAGAGAAATTGATGTTGCAGAGAGTTGAAAGGGGTCGAAGGGCACCTTTGCCCTCTGTTAAATAGCTATGATTTGTGTGTTAATGAGCCGAACATGTTTCATTTTCAATTCATTTGTTTCGGTTTTGATCAGAGGATTTATTGATTGTTTAACTCGAATTAAACCACATATTCAGCTTTACATTGATTATACAAATGTTTCTGTTCGATTAATTTGATTATTACTATAATTTGCACTATGAACGGTTAGAAACGGATGAATGCTTCGGTTTTGAGTTAGTGATTCCCTGTAATAGCATTGAAAGGCCAATTAATCCTTGTTTTCGAGTTCGAATCGTCTCTAAGAAACAGTTGGGATAATTTTTGGGTTGAAAAACGGTGGTTTTGTGGGTTGCCGGAGCCGCTCCGGCGGTGGCCGGAGGGCTGGCCGGAAAGACGGGGAGAAGGGGGGTTGGTTTGGGTTTTAATCATATTTTCACAAATGGTCCCTGAGGTTTCCGAGAATTAACACTTAAGTTTTAAAGTTTTGTTTAAGTTTTAATTAATTTCCAATTTAGACCCTGAAGTTTAAATTGTTATTATTTTATGTAGCAAGTGATTATTTACAAGTTTTAATATAATAAACTTATATTATTACAAGATTAATACTTGTTATTGATGTTATTATTATTGTTATCCTTATTATTACTATTATTATAATAATAATAATTATTATTATTATTATTATTATTATTTCTAAGATTATTATCACCTTAAGTTTTATAATATTAAGTAAACATTATAACACTTATAATATTATTATTATTCATTATTAAATTAATTTGTTAACCACCAAATTAATTATCATGCATAACAAGTCCTCAAAGTTTCAAAATGGCATAAAAGACCATTTTAAAATTTAACAAAGTTAACCTTTTTAATTAACAAAAATGTGAGATGTCACAGTCTCCCCAACTTAAAAGAATTTCGTCTCGAAATTAAGAATGAACTTAAATGAACAAAGAAATTATAATAAAAGATAAGTGTATAATGGACAGTGTTTGACGTTCGACTACAAATGAGATGTTTCACTTTATGGAATCTTACAAGTCTCTTGACATAATGCATGTCAATTTGAACCCTTTCAGTGAAATGTGAGATGTTTTGAGATGAAATGTTGGAAAACGATGACGAGATACCGTGGTATGTTAGACTAATAAGCCACAACTTCTAGAATATAATTTCGTAGTAAAATGATGTTTATAAATCAATAATAGACCAACAATGATAAGAAAAGTTAACCGTCAGGATTTAAGAATCCCAAACGTCACTATATAAAACGATCTTAACGCATTTCTTGTAAATATGTATTTCTCCTTTGACCAACCATCGGTCTAAGAATAATACGATATGCGAAGATTTTGGAATGAGTTCACGACGATGATTAGGAACATTATTAAAAGCAGAAAATGAATCGGTCATCCAAAATAACGATCGATGTTTTAACGTCATACCACGGTATACAAATATTTGAAACAGATACAAGTAATTTTCTCGACCCGTTATCCCACATAAGTCAATATGAAATTAGCCAATCGGTCTATAATGCACCAATTGTCATCATGACCTCTAAGATAAGAAACATTTTAGTTGAAAGAAAAGTTAAACAGGAGATCCATAGGATCACGAATGTTAGGTCTTGTCATATGTGAAGGTAAGACACTTGGACACATACCAAGTTACGTCTTTTCCTTTATGCCAAACCCATGACTACAAGTTACGAAGGTTTATGAACCTCCATGTCATAATGTAAATAATAACGAGTCTCGTTGATCGAAATCAAATAGAGTTTTAAAGATTTCCAAGGTTAAGGATTCAAAAGCGATTCAAGTAATGACGCAAACAATAAGAAAGGTATTTGTAAACATGTTTTGCAAGGTAGCAATCTCTAAGTACAGTTTACATATGTAGTTCAACAAACCATAAGCACAGCTGAGAACATTTGTATGACTAGAAAGACATGAGCATAAGTTGATAATGTCTTTAGTAAAAAGATTGTTTAGGAAGGCTACCATCGTGCAATCAGATTTTGATGATAACTCAAAATGAAAGTTGATGAATAAGGAATAAATGGTTCCATATATCTAGATCAAGTCAAAACATGAGAATAAAGGGAAAGAAATCATTTTAAGAATTTAAATGCTCCAAGCTTGGAATCAAAATCAACATAAAGCGATCGGGTCTCCTTTCAAGTTCAGAGATCATGCTTTGGCTTGATAGGTATAATCACTAACATTGCTTCACCCTTCAAGTTACTACATGCTTCTCGTCACTTGATTACAACCTTGGTAAGTTGAAGATCAAGAAATGAGAATAGTCATCAAGGTGTGGTTTTCACTCCTAACTTGATGGTGTATTCCCATGGTATGACCACTAACTTACCAATCAAAAAGTTTGATCCTAACTCATTGTTAAGGGTCCACAGAAATAAGACGAGGTAACTCACCATTAAGGTAATGGAAATCACTCCTATCTTAACGATGAAGTTTTACAAAAACAAAATATAACAGGATGAACTTCTTCATCAAAACCCAGAATTCACTCCTACTTTGACGAGGTCATTTCATTTGAGAAAATACAATCCATAAAAATGAAATTATCATCAAGGTATGGAATTCACGCCTATCTTGATGATTGAGTTTCATTATCACAAGAAAACAATCGAGGTTTGACATTTGTCACCAAAGTACGGGTTTCAATCCTATTCTGGTGAGATCATGTCATTTGTGAAATGCAAGTTCCAACGAGAATAATTGAAGTCAATCCTCAAGATAAAGAAATCATCCCAATCCAGAGGATGAAATTTCATAAAACACACAATTGAAAACCATTTATCGAAACGAATAAAGAATCATCACCAAAGTAAGGGAATCACCCCTGTTTTGATGAGTTAGAATCATTTAGGAGATACGAGTGTTCTTAGTCATAGGTTGACTTGCAACTGTTGCATATCTCAAGGTGCAAACGGTTCAAAGTTCGACTTAACAACGAAAGGAAGAGAATATCACTTAGAAATTCAGAAAATTTCAAGTTACATCAATGTAACAAAAGGAAAATCATACTTACAAAATTTAAGGTCAAAGCTTAAGGTAACAGGATTAGTTATGATGGTGTTCAAATCTTGGATGGTTTAAATTGGGAAGACTAAATCAAGGACAAAAATGATTCGACATCACAATGAGATGTGAACATTCGTTTCACAACCGAAAGAAAATACATGAACTTCTCAAGATATGAGGTCAACCATAACCTTATTGAAGACATGCGTACTTATAAGTGGTCACTCATCTCAAGGGTTTCAAGTCAAGTAAACAGATTCAATGGTCGAATCAGATCACTATTTACACTTTGCCTAGACAAAGTATCCCGGGATATAGAAATTTCACCTTACAGCATTGTATGTCTTTAGTTATGGGACACATTTTAAGGACATTTGAGAATGTTGGACCAAAAGAACCAATGAGCCAGATCAGAAAAACCTCTAAGTCCCACAAGACATCACAACAACTGCTGAAAGCTTCATCAGTAGTTTGACAAAGACTGAAGACTTCAACAGCTGAAGATCAAAGAACTGAAGATCAACAGCTGAAGACTTCAAGTACTGAAGACTCATCTACTGAAGCATCAAGTACTGAAGAACTTAAGTACTGAAGCTTCAAGTGCTGAAGACTCAAGTACTGAAGATCAACAGCTGAAGACTGAAGTACTGATGATCAACAGTTGATACACAAATACTGAAGACAAAGACTAAAGACATCAGCTGATGACAACTACTGAAGTCATCAGCTGATGAAACAACTGAAGTCAAAGTATGAAGACAAGTGCTGAAGCTTCAGAGTTTGTCACAACAGCTGAAGAAGTATTCTTCAGTTGTTGTGATGGTTCCTTTTCAGTTGTTTCTTTTTCTATTTCAGTAGTTTGTAAAACGACTGAAGAGTTTGTTCTTTAGTCGTTGTAGTTCAGTAATTTGTAAACGACTGAAGAGTTTGTTCTTCAGTCGTTGTAGTTATCAGTAGTTTCTTTTCAGTTCTTGTAATAGTTTGACACTTAGCATTTTGTAAGAAGATGTCAGCTGTTATGACATCTTCAGTAGTTTGTTAATAACGGTTGATGTCACTGTCAAGTAACATCAGCTGACGTCATTCTTGCCTATATAAGGAAGATGACCTAATTGTAGCCGCTGTCGAAGCATGCATTGAATGAAATATTCTCTTTTGCAGAACTTCTATCTTTCTCTATAACTTACTGTTTTTACTGCTAAAACATTTGTGTTCTTGCTTATTTGTTCTAATTCTTGTACTAAATCCGCTGCGAATACAACCTAATTGATCAAACTAGAGGCTGAGATCCTGTCAAATGGTATCAGAGCAGGTTAATCATTGATCAATTTAACGATTGATCATTGAAACTGCTCTTTTGATATCTACGTTTGATCGAATTAGCAATTTGCAAGAATTAGTTATAGAGATTGAGTTTCTGCTGCTTCTGGCCGTTAAACTTGAGGTTCTCGTGGTTTTTGAGCTAGATTTGTTTTGTTTACCTTGAATTTACTTGAAATCTGAAATGGCGACACAAACAAACGATCCTCATAATACTGGCTCCTCAACCAAGCCTCCGATGCTTGTGAGGAGTGAGTATAACATCTGGCAAAGGCGTATGCTCCATCATCTGTCCATCAACAGCGCTGGTTGTTGGAAATCGATGGTGCATGGACCTTATAAGCCTATGGTGAGCGTTCCTAAATCTAATGAGAGGGTTCCGAAGAAACCCGATCAGTATTTGGACGAAGATCTTAAGCTGTTCGAGATTGATGCTAAAGCCCATGGAATTCTAGCCATGGCACTGCCTAATGAAATCTATTCTAGGCTTATGCATCATGAAACTGCTCATGATCTCTAGGTTGCTCTGAAGGAACAATTTGGAGGAACCAATAAGGTCTTAGCAAATACAAGGGAAATCCTCGCCCAACAATATGAGACATTCTCTCATAGGAAGGGTGAGACTCTGACTCAACAGTTTGAGCGATTCTAATGTTTGATCTCTGAGTTGAAGATGGTCAAACAAGAGTATTCCAATAGCCAGATGAATAACCGATTCCTCAGATCCCTGCCTGATAGATGGGACACTTATACCATTGTCTTACACTCTAGTGCAAATCTGAGCACTCTATCTCTCACCCAACTTCATGGGAAACTGCTTACATTTGAGAGAGATAGAACAGAAAAAGAAGTTGTCCACCTCTGGCAAGCTCACTGATGACTTTATATCAGGCAATGCTGCCCTGATTGGTCAAGAGTCAGAATATGCTGCATCTGAGAGTGCCTATGATGAACATATTGATTTCTCTAGTAATTCTGAACATGATTTTGTTGGTGTTGATAGTAGTTCAGGAGGTAGCAGTGATAACTTGTTCTTTCTGATGGAGGACTTGAAGAACATTCTAGATGATGATCTGGAAGAGATGGATATGTTGAGTCAAATGGCTATGACAAATATCAGATCTCAAAAGTTCTACAAGAGAACTGGGAGGAAATTTCCTGGTCTCTCTGGCAAAACCAAAGTTGGTTTTGACAAGAGCAAGTTGAGGTGTCACAAGTGACAGAGGCTTGGACACTTTGCTAGAGAGTGTAGATCATCAGGATCTAACACCTCTGCACCCTTTGTGACTTTTCCAAGCAATAACTCACAGCACAAAGGGCAACACTCCACCAGTTCCAGTCATCCATTACCAGCACAGGCATCACCTGCATACTTTGTGCCTCAGGGTCGTATGCCATACCCATACCCCTGCTATTAGATGCCTTAGCCAAGTCAAGTTCAAGCACCTCCTGCTCAGCAACCACATGCTCTCCCTGAGCCTCAACCTTCCCAATCTCATCATCAAACCCAACCTCAACAACACAGCTTCTTCACCCCAGGAGTTGTTGACTGGAGTAGTTTACCAGATGATTTATCTGGTCAAGAACAACTATTCAAAGGTGCTAGCCAACATGGTGGTGATCATCCTTTTGGGAACCTTGCTCTCATGGCTCTGGAGTCTGCTGATGGGCCATCCTCCAATGCTTCATCACAGGTATCTTCTAAGGCTAAAGCCAAGCTTTGTTCTGATTCATGCATAGCAACATTTGCTTCTATTAGAGAGGCAAATGTAGCTTTAATTGATAAAAACCTTGAGCTAGAGCAAACCATTTCCAAAAGAAAAGCTGAATTTGAGGCTGTGATTAATGATAAAAATGATGAGATTTATAAGCTTAAATGCCAAATCAAAGATGATAAGGCTAGGAAAGAGGTACTTCTAGAGAAGTACAGAGACCTCAAGGAAACACTTGCAGCTACCCAGGTAGAGTGTGATCGATAGGTACAATCCTGCAAGGGTTTTGAAATGCTTCTTAGTAAGCAATCTGCTTCCAATGTGAAGTTTGGCATTGGTTATAATCACACTGCCCCTCCTACAGATTTTACTTCAAGAGCAGAAGTTGAATCTGATGGAGAGAGCAATAACCAATCCTTCTCATCATGTGACCTACTATCTGATACAGGATTATCAGAAGTAGAAGTCAGCATTCATTCCTCGTAAAACCAATCAGCTGATGCTAAAACAGCTGATGATTCAAATGCTGACTGTCACATGATCAAAGAGTTGATCAACTCAGGTGTTGTCTCTAGAAGTACTGAAAGTACTGGAGAGCAAGTGATAACACCTGAAGGTCAAACCCCAACTACTGCCAGTACTGAAGAGAAGAAAACTGCCAGTAGAAAGGGTTTGAAGACTACTGAAGAGAATGTCAGGAAGAAAACTGCAAGTACTAACAGCAAACAGCTAAAGAACAAGTCTTCAGCAGCTTCATCCTCTTCATAGATGATCAACATAAGATGAAGAAGAAGCCATGTGAAATATGTGGCTTGTTCAATCATCTTACTGATGATTGCTGGTATAAAAGGGGATCCAAACTCAAACAAAAAGAGAAAATTAAAGAGAAAATGAATGAAATGAAAACTGAGTTTGAGTCCAAGTTTGTATCAGCAACACCCAAACCTGAAACCGCTAAGCCCAAAAGGAAATCCAAAAAGAAGGTAGGGGTTAATCAGGCAACAGCTGAGTTTGCTCAAAAGAAGATGGTGCAACACATGAATCCATCTCCAGCGAGCACTAATGTGTCTGAAGAGCTGAAAGCTTTATCACAAAATCAGACACAACTTGTGATGATGGTTCAACATCTAATAGGAAGATTCAACCAATTAGATGCTCCTGTGTTGAAACCACAGAAAAGGAAATCCAAGCCAAAGGATTCCTCTTCTACACCATCTCCTTCACCTCAGGCTGTCACACATAACAAACCTGTTAGGATCACATCTATTGATGAGAACATACCCAAAACAAAAAAGGTTTGGGTCTCAAAAACTAATTGATTTGTTGTGATTGCAGGGTTCTTCAACATACCAAAGAAGCATCTGGTATGTAGACAGTGGAGGATCCATGCATATGACAGGAAGCAGCTCACTTCTTAATGACTACTCTCAAGGAAAGAAGGGATTTGTTTCCTTTGGAAATGATGCAAAAGGTTACATCATCAGAAAAGGATTTTTCCAATGGGGAAATAAGGTTTGATGATGTCAACCATGTGGAGAATCTCAAGTACAATCTCTTGAGTGTCAGTCAAATGTGTGATAAAGGCCATGTTGCCCTTTTCACATGCCAGAACTGTCGGATTCTGTCATCCAAAGTTCTGAGTTTGATTGACAAGATGTTGGATGAATATACTCTCCTGAAGGGCAACAGGACAGGAAGAGTATATGCCTTAGATCTTTCTAAGAAAATAGTCCTAAAAGGCCATCCTTGCCTTTCTCCAAGGCTTCTCCTCAAGAATCTACTCTACGGCATAGAAGGCCGGGTCATGTTAATCTCAAGAACATGAATCAGCTAATAAGCCATGGTTTAGTAAGAGGGTGCTTTTAAAGGAGTTCAAATATGAAGACAACTGCACTGCTTGTTTAAAGGGAAAACAACACAAAGTCTCATTCCCTCCAATAGAAGAACCAAGGTCCACTGCCTGCTTACAACTCCTGCACATGGATCTCTTTGGTCCTGTCAGAGTAATGAGTATGGCAAAGAAGAAATACAGTCTGGTAATTGTGGATGATTACTCCAGATTTGTATGGACTTTCTTCTTGCACTCCAAAGATGAAGCTGCCAAGGCTATAATGAACTTTGTGTTATTTGTGGATAAGCAGTATTCCCTTCAGGTCAAGTGTGTGAGGAGTGACAATGGAACAGAGTTTAGAAATCACACACTTGATGACTTCTACCTGTCAAAGGGAATTAAAAGGCAGTTCAGTATTCCAAAAACTCCTGAACAGAATGGAGTGGTTGAGAGAAAGAACATGACTCTCATTGAAGCTGCAAGGTCAATGCTGGCTGACTCAGGATTGCCACTAACCTTTTGGGCTGAAGCTGTCAACACAGCTTGCTATGTGCATAATAGAGCATTAGTGAATCAGAGGTTGATGAAGACTTCTTATGAAGTACTCCATCATTTGGCTTCTTTGATTTCCTTCTTTAGAGCCTTTGGGTGTCTTTGTTTCATTCTCAACACAAGCAATCCACTCTAGAAGTTTGCTTCAAAGGTGGATGCAAGGTATTTTGTTGGTTATTCATCAACTTGCAAGGCATACAGAGTTTTCAACTGTAGGACAAAGATGGTTGAAGAGACTTTGCATGTGAAGTTCAATGAATCTCCAAAGAACAAGATTGCACAAAACCCTATAGAGTTGTTTGATTTGGACATACTGCAATATGTTCCTTATCAACCTCCAGCTGTTGTTCCTGTCAACAGTTCTCCACCTGGTGGTACTGATGATGATGTAGTCAGTACTCACCTTTTCAGGATTAGTGATCATCTGCCTGAGTCCACTAAACCTGACGCTCCTGTAGCTTCAGCAGCTCCATCCATAACAAATGCTGATGAGATTTCTGCATGCTCTACTTCATTCGAGCTGCCATCTCCTACATGGTTTCAAGAATCTTCATCACCATCTATTGCTGCTGAAGGTCCTACAAACACTTGCACTGATCTTATAGTCTATCAAGAGCTGAAGAATCACCCAACGTCTCAAATCATTAGTGATATCAATGCTTGAGTTTCAACCAGAAGTCAATTGTCCAATTTCTGCTTCTATGCTCTCTTCATCAGTCAGCAAGAGCCTAAGAATTATCATGTTGCCTTAAGAGACAATGGATGGGTTGAAGCAATGCAGCTTGAGCTTCTTCAGTTCAGAAAACAACAAGTGTGGGAGCTTGTTCCTTTACCCCAAGGTAAGTGTGCAATAGGCACTAAATGGGTGTTTAGGAATAAAACTGATGAAAAGGGCCAAATTGTCAAGAACAAGGCTAGGCTGGTTGTTCAGGGGTTTGCACAAGAGGAAGGCATCGATTATGATGAAACCTTTTCCCCTGTAGCCAGACTGGAGGCAATTAGATTGTTTTTAGCTTATGCTGCCTTTCACAGTCTTAAAGTTTATCAAATGGATGTCAAAAGTGCATTTTTATATGGTAAAGTAAAAGAGGAAGTTTATGTGTGTCAACCACCAGGTTTTGAGGACAATAAACATCCTGATTGGGTGTATAAGCTTGATAAGGCTCTTTATGGGTTGAAACAAGCTCCTAGAGCCTGGTATGAAACATTATCTAATTTTCTTGTAAGGCTCACCTTTCTCAGGAAAGCCTCACAGTTGGTCATTCACAGCAAAACATCGATTTAAAACAGTCATTTACTCATATGTGTATAAATATATATTGCAACGGAAAATACTATAAATTTCAATCCATTACAAATGAAATATAAACATTGTCTTTAATTCTTAAAATCTATTTAAAGTCCTCTTAATCTTTTCTTCATCAGGATGCCAGTCTTCTAGTGCCAAGAAGCTTCAGTCCCATGCCTCTATTCCGTAGCTCTAACTCTTACCTGTCAACTGATATGCATACAAAAGTCAGCTTCGCTGAGTGAATTCTAGGTTTACTTTGCTAAATAACTTTCATATGAGATATTAGCTTTATCAGTTGAAAATAGTTCTCGTCTATCAAGCATCAATACATACAGGCTATCACTTTATCGATACTTTATCATTGCTTTTCATTTCTCGTTATTTATTACTCTTCTTTATCCGTCAATTCTCTGTCACTATCGGTGCCTAGGCTCGCCTAGGACTTTACCGACACGCCAATTAAGGGCTTACAGTCGTACTCGATCGGGCCATTATTGTCATGCCAATTCAGGGCTTACAGACCTGCCTGTTCGAGCATTACTTTATCCGGGTGAGGGCACAACAAATGCAACCCTCCTTTAGCCATTGCTTGCAAGTCTTTACTTTATCCCTTACCTGCAGGACTTTACTTGCAAGACTTTACTTTATCCAGGTACACGCTATGGGCCCAATAATAATTCTTTAAGTTTCACTTATATCTTTAGTTTTCACATACACTTAACACATAATAAGAAGCAAACTCTTAGTCTAAGCATTCACATTTCATCAATCATGACAGATAAACTAGATAACTAACCCTCCGCGGGATAGCGGGGGTTCGGGGGCGGCAGCCCCTGATAGCGGGGTTCTAGGGGCAGCAACCCTAGTGGGGTCCAAGGGGCAACGCCCCTGGCTGGGGCCGGGCGGCCAGGTCAGCGTGCCCGAAATTATTTTGGACTATTTAAATGACACATTTTACTTTAGGAAATTTTATTTTCTTGATAAAAGGTCTTAAAAACCGTTCTCATAAAAGTATGTATTTTAGTATGCATATCACCCCAAAACATTGAAAAAGGGTAAAGGAGGGGTCTAGAACTCACCTGAACTTGTCCAATAGCTTAAATTCTAAGCCACTTAAGCTATAGCCTGAACACTCTAGCTGCACGAAAGTTAATATGCAAAAACGTCATTTTCTTCATAGTTTCGCCCATAGTTTCGCTACAGCGAAACTGCAGTTTCGCTGCCAGTTTCGCTGGGCAGCACTTCTGCTAGTTTCGCTAGACAGATTCGCTGCCTTGAGCGCCCAACTTTCGTTGGAATTCCTAGTCTCGCAAGTCTATAGGTCAGTCTGGGTCCTAGCGAGATTACCGGCGAAACTATAGTTTCGCCCTAGCGAAACTGTAGTTTCGCTGAAACTTCTCCTAGTCTGCTGAACTAATGTGCAGTTTCGCTGGTTAAATGCTTAAATTCGCTGGATCGGGCCCAGTTTCGCTGGATGAACAGAAACTCAGATCCAGCCCATTTTAACCCAAAATCTTAACTTTTTACGTCCAAATCCTTAGTTTACCTTCCATGAAACCAAATCTAAGCTTTTTACACGTTTTCATACGTAAAAATTCGACCTTTATGTGTTTCTTTAAACTTTTCAAAACCCCAAAACCCTAGAATCCGGGTTTGATCTACAGAAGGCCTTAGAGGCCGATTCTTACCTCGTTTTGTTGCTCTTTTCTTGTGTTTTGATGCTCCAATCCACCAGAACTTCAATCTTTCAATCCTTCAAGCTCCAAATCTTGAATTTCTTCACTTTCTCTCTCTACTTTCTCTCTCTACTTTCTCTCTCTACGAATTTGGTGGCTAGGGTTGTAATGTGATGGAATGGCACTGATTATGCATGTTTAAGGGCTGATTAGGGCCCTTAAACCCACCAAGCCTAGCCCATTAAGGCTAATTTGATCCATAACCCACTAATTTACCCCTTTATTTCTTAAATTAACCCTTAAAAGCCCGTTATTATTAAATGGCTTGTTTCGGGAAATTTCGGGGCGTTACATTTCTTCTACAGAATAATTTCACTAGAGGCTCCATTGATAAACCTTTATTCATTAAGAATGTGGGACAGCATAAGCTACTTGTTCAATTTATTGATGATATAATTTTTGCATTCTCTGATCCACAGTTGTGTGATGAATTCACTAAGCTAATAAAGCAAAAGTTTGAAATGAGTGCTATGGGAGAATTACAGTTCTTTCTAGGGTTGCAAATCAAACAAAGGGCTGATGGAATCTTTATTCATCAGTCCAAATATACAAAAGATCTGTTGAATAAGTTTGATTTACAAAACTGTAAGCCCTGTTCTACTCCCATGAGCAACACCACACAACTGGATGTTGATCAGAAAGGTAAAGCGGTTGATGAAACCCTTTACAGATATGATTGGGTCCTTGATGTACCTTACAGCTTCTAGACCAGACATTATGTTTGCAACATGTGCCTGTGCAAGATTTCAGGCTGCACCTAAAGAATCCCATTTGATTGCAGTCAAAAGGATCTTTAGATATTTGCAAGGTACCCAATCACTAGGTCTTTGGTATTCTACTTGGCATTCTTGCAAATTAGTTGCTTTCTCTGATAGTGACTATGCAGGATGCAAAGTCACCAGAAAATCCACTTCTGGTGGTTGCCAATTCCTAGGCAATTGTTTAATTTCTTGGCAGAGTAGAAACAAACTTCAATTGCTACATCCACTGCTAAAGCTGAGTACATTGCTGCTGCAAGTTGTACATCTCAGGTACTCTGGCTTCAGAATCAACTCTTGGATTATGGCATTACAGAGACCAAGACTCCATTGCTAATGGATAGTGCTTCAGCTCTTTGTATTGTTAAAAATCCAGTCCAGCACTCTAGGACCAAACATATTGAGATCAGACATCATATTATTTGAGATTTCTATGAAAAAGGTCTGATTGATCCAAAGTTTGTGCCTAGTGCTGATGAGCTTGCAGACATATTTACTAAGCCTTTAGATAGTGCCACATTTCAAAATTTGGTACTAAGGCTTGGTATGCTGCAGCTAGAATAATTTGACTAATACTGATGCTCTCAGTTCACAAGTACTGATGAGCATTAGTATGCAAAGGTCAAAAATAAGTACTGATGAGTAATTTAGTCTTCAGCATTTTCATAACCACTGAAGACTAAAATGCTTCAACGTACTGAAGTGCATTATTTGTTGAAAACAACTGATGTAGTTACAACTACTGATGTGGTTATAACTACTGATGTTTAATTTTCAAACAAATAAGTACTGAAGAACAAATTTTGTTTACAAGTACTGAAGGCAAAATTTGTTCACAAAGCCTGAAGAATAATTTATTTCATCAGCACTTATGAACATCTGATCACAAGAGCTGAGGAATAAATATCACAAGAGCTGAAGGCCAATGAAACATCTGAAAGTCAGCCAAAGAGCTGATGAGTAAAATGTTGAGGTCAGAATGAAACAACTGAATTGACGGCAACAGCTGATGAGTAACTTTACTCTTCAGCTGATACCAACATCTGCTGTTTCATATCCAAACAACTGAAGGACAAAACCATGTCTTCAGTAGTTTCACAACTACTGATGACTAACACCAAGTCCTCAGTTGTTTACAACAACTGAAGCCAAGACCATGTCTTTAGTAGTTTATAACTACTGATGACTAACACCAAGTCTTCAGTTGTTTACAATGTCTGAAGACATGTCTTCAATAGTTTATAACTACTGATGACTAACAACCAGTCTTCAGTCGTTTACAACATCTGAAGGACAAAACCAAGGTCTCGGTAGTTTCAACTACTGATGACTAACACCAAGTCCTTAGATGTTACAACCTGTTAAGGTTTAAAACTACGGCATCAGTCGTTTCAACAACTGATGACTAACACCAAAATCTTCAGTCGTTTTCTTTCTGCCATTTCCATACCCTATAAATACCCAACCCAACCTTCAGAGTTTTTCATTCTCATTTGACCTAAAATTTCAAAAACTCTGAAACCTCTCACACACCATTAATGGCGACCATGCAACTAAAGCCACGACACAACTGTGTCGCATACCTCACAAAATCGCCTTTCTGGACCAAATTTCATCATGCTATAGATCTTATGGTCGACTCACCCTACCGAACGGCCTTTCTACTAAATCCTACCATTTACGCTGATTCCCTTACCCAGTTCTGGACGAACGTTACCCTGCAAACTGGAGAGAACGACGTCGAGGTCTCTCTCCAATCGTTCATCAATGACAAACAGGTGGTCATTAATCCCGCAATCATCCGACAAACCCTAAAATTGGATGATGCCACTTCCCCACCGACTATCCAAAAGGCACCACTGATCTTTCTTTCGCACATCATGACTATCAGGGTGACCTATCTGCCTCTACCCTGCTGAAGAAACATTTCCATGATCCCGAACGACTTATCTTTCACATGGTATATGTTTGCTTAGCCCGAAGACATCATCATGGGATCAAATGTCCATAAGGTGGCAGCAGGTATTATACTCTATCCTTAAGAAACAACCACTAAAAAAAAGGGCGTACCCGGTGCATGAAGCTACCGCTTTGCGCAGGATCCGGGGAGGGGCCGGATCGCGAAGCGATCTGATGTACGCAACCTTTCCTTGCACAATTTTGTGCAAGAGGCTGTTTCCACTGCTAGAACCCATGACCTCAAGGTCACAAAGCAGCAACCTTACCAGTTGCTCCAAAGTCCGCCCTCAGAAACAACCACTAAACTTTTCTGAAATAATTTTCTTGGAACTCAAGGACATGGCCACAAAACCTTTTGCAAACCGTTGGATTTTATATCCACGGTTCATAATGGCCATGATAGAGGACCAGCTACAAGCTGGGGGATTAGTTGGCACTGGAGTCCCTACCATGGCTGTACTGCCTGAGGTATACTCCAGGCACAACACAGATCAAACGTTGAAAAAGGCTGCCAAGCTGTGAAAACCCACGCAGCTGGAACCCACAGCCTCCACCTCAAAGTCCAAAGTTCCCACCAAACCCAAACCCAAGAAAACCAAAAAGGCTACTCAGGGAGATGAGTCCCTGAGGATGCCCCTACACAACAAAGGCAGGAAGTGATTGCTGGTTCGATTCTCCCAGCAATCACCACGACTCCACCAACCACAACCGCTCAGGCATCCTCTCTACAGGAGCCTGAAGCTACCATTTTGGGGAACCTACACATCTGGAACCTTTCTCAATTGAGGAGGTTGCCAATGAAACGCACCAATCTCCCCTGGTGCATACTGCTTCTACCCCATCTCCCACTGCAACTGCCCCTAAAAGCCCTACCTTAATTATTGCAGAAGTGTTGACCCATCTTAACACTCCACCCTCTCCCCAGGAACCAATCACAACTGGGAAAACTCCAACCATAGAGAGGGTGGATACAAGTGTTGATGGGAGCCCACAACACAGAGAATCAAATGTCTCATCTCCAAGTGTGGCTACGAAGATAGGACAATCTGGTGAGGCTGTCACTTCCCCTGCATCAGCACATGAGCAGGAAGAAGCTGGTACCATCTATAAGACCTCACCAGAGGCAACTACCGATGATGGATCCAATCCGGAGGCTGGAAGTCCCCAGAACCAAGAACAAGGGGCATATGTGAACACCGAGCCACACTCAGCACATGTACATCCTGACTCAATCAGGAGGTCAGGTGATTCAGTTACCACTGATGATGACCTGAGCTTCTTCTAAGATGTAGTTGCTCAAAACACCATTCTTGAGGAGGAAGTGAGTAGACTCAAAGAGCTACTTGCCAAATTCTCCCAAGAATCAAGTCCATCTGCCACCATTAACCCACAGATGGCACCTTCACCTGAAGGTCTTACATACACACAACCACTCCCACAAACTCAGCCACCTGCCCCTGCTTCTGGCACTAGTTCTCAGGGACAGAACCCCCTGAGCAATTAGATGCTATCTTTCAACAATCCTTACCTCTCATCACACCCATGATCACTGATATTATGATCAAAACTTTGGATGAGAGGCTTCCCTCTACAATACAGCCCTTGGTGGAAGCTGCTGTGGCCAAATCGCTTTCTGATAGTCAAACCCTTGCAACCAATGCAACCAAAAAGGGGGAGACATCAGTGAAAGCTAAGAGGAAGAGAGTAGAGGAGGAAGTGAAGGAGAAAGAAGTGGAGGTAGAGGTGGAAAACGAGAGGGAGTTGGTGGTGGAGACCAATAAGGGGAAGGAGAAGGAGAGGGAGGAGAGAGCTGAATTGATTAAAGTGGCTGAAAGTCAAAAAGACTTTCATGTCACTTACAAGAAGAAGAAGGGAGAGAAGGAGAGGGAGACTGATCTAGCTGTCCTTGTCAAGGAGGCTGATGCTGAACATAGCCGATCAATGGACAACATCATTGATCGGCTGTTCAGGCAAGGCTTTGACACTGACACTGCTATGCTAGATCAGGAGATTAGAAAATTGGAGATGAAAGAGATTGATTACCGATGGACCTATTATAGCCAAGAGGAAAGAGAGAGACTTGAGGCTATGACAAGGTTCATTTTGAATTACCTAGGGAGACCAGTCCTGGATGTTAAGTCATGGACCAGGGACAGCATCTTGGCTATAGCCACCAAGATCTATTCGGCTGGGGAATTCACTAAGGGACTGGTCATAGAAGCCCTTTCTGAAGCCGGTGCTGGGAACAGAACTGTGCTAGCAAAACAAACCAAACCTTCACTCATATCCAAAATGCTAGCACAGCCTGCCCAATCTCCCACACCAACACAAACCCAAACACAACCCACAAAACTAACCCCCTCACCATCAAAACACATAGCCGATGATGCACCCTTGAAGAAGAAGAGAAGGGTGTTGAGGCTACAAGAAGAAGAAGAAGAGGATGATGAGGAAGAAGATAGGCTGCCTCTCTCTACAGTCCTAACTTTGCCAAAAGCCAAACCTATGCCCATCACTCCCACCTCACAGATGGAAACTATGAGGGTAAAGATTGAAGAAGAACAGCAGCATAAGCTGCATGATGAGGAGCTGTTGAGAAGAGTAGATAAAGCTTATGTTGCTTCCTCATCAATTGTTAATATGAGGAAACAAGCTCTGAGATTAGTCACTTTAAGGCATACATTTCAATACCAAAAGGACAAAGTGAGAATTTGGCCTGATCCCAGGGTGTCTCACAGGATCAAAAAGAAAGACATTCCACTGAGATACAATAGCCAAGTAAAAAAGATTGTAGATGAAGTGATCACTTTGGCCATTGTAGTATCACCCTAGGAGATACTTGAAGATTTCAAGAAGACCTATCAGGCTAACTTGCCACACCAAAAGATGTTGGAAAATAGAGTGATTAAAAAGTGGTTAGTCTACAAGAGGTTTGAGAATCTTAGGAGGAATGAGCTCCAGTTGTTCTTAGAGAGTAATCACCCTGATGAGTTCGCCTATAGGGCTATAACAACTATGGAGCTCAAAAATGGTAAACAGGCCAAATTCATCTCAGAGCTCTATGGGTCTGAAGGATTCTTTGAAGGTGAGGCAGAGAATCTCACCATGGAGGAACAAGTAATATTTTTAGAAGCCTACACCAGAGAATCCAACAGGCTCATAGTAGGAAGTAGGTCTCATGGATGGGATAACAACCCTGTGTCCAGTTCCCCAAGATAGGGTTCCCATCCATACTATGCCAACCAAATCTCAGAGACCTCTTCCTAGGCCAGTGCTTAATTGGGTCATCTTCTAAGCTGATCAAGAAGGAAAATACCAATCATTCTGCCATCAATAGTGGGATCAATAAATAGATTAGAGGTTTTGGCTGCATTGGTTCAGGGGGAGTTTGTTGGACCAAAAGAACCAATGAGCCAGATCAGAAAAACCTCTAAGTCCCACAAGACATCACAACAACTGCTGAAAGCTTCATCAGCAGTTTAACAAAGACTGAAGACTTCAAAAGCTGAAGATCAAAGAACTGAAGATCAACAGCTGAAGACTTCAAGTACTGAAGACTCATCTACTGAAGCATCAAGTACTAAAGAACTCAAGTACTGAAGCTTCAAGTGCTGAAGACTCAAGTACTGAAGATCAACAGCTGAAGACTGAAGTACTAAAGATCAACAGCTGATACACAAAGACTGAAGATAAAGACTGAAGACATCAGCTGATGACAACTACTGAAGTCATCAGCTGATGAAACAACTGAAGTCAAAGTATGAAGACAAGTGCTGAAGCTTTAGAGTTTGTCACAACAGCTGAAGAAGTATTCTTCAGTTGTTATGATGGTTTCCTTTGCAGTTGTTTCTTTTTCTATTTCAGTAGTTTGTAAAACGACTGAAGAGTTTGTTCTTCAGTCGTTGCAGTTCAGTAGTTTGTAAACGACTGAAGAGTTTGTTCTTCAGTCGTTGTAGTTATCAGTAGTTTCTTTTCAGTTCTTGCAATAGTTTGACACTTAGCATTTTGTAAGAAGATGTCAGCTGTTGTGACATCTTCAGTAGTTTAGTTTGTTATCAGTAGTTTATTAATAACGGTTGATGTCACTGTCAAATAACATCAGCTGACGTCATTCTTGCCTATATAAGGAAGATGACCTAATTGTAGTCGCCATCGAAGCATGCATTGAATGAAATATTCTCTTTTGTAGAACTTCTATCTTTCTCTATAACTTACTGTTTTTACTGCTAAATCTATTGTGTTCTTGCTTGTTTGTTCCAATTCTTGTACTAAATCCGCTGCGAATACAACCTAATTGATCAACTAGAGGCTGAGATCCTGTCAGAGAACCCTAAGTACAATTTTAAGTTTGAATACCATTCGGTTTAGATTCTCAATATCTTTGGGTATAGTAAGATCCATGTTCATGTTGGTCAAGATATAGAATAGTTACATGAAACGCTCAACGTGTAACGGTGTTTAAACGTAAGAGTGGAAATGTAAGACGAGTTTAATATCAAAGGGACATTATGTATGATAATAATGAAAAGATATAACTTTGGTGATAAACCAGTTCAAGGAATCAAGGATTTGTAAGATACAAAAGGATGGTTCCATTTGATAACGCATTACCATTTGGAATCGTTGACACGTCAAGGTAAATTGACCTATTTGCCTTAGAGACTTGTGTATGTTGACCATAGTTTATCACTCATCCCAGAAATCCACAGGTAAGCATAACTAGTCTCGCAATGAGATTCATACGATATGCTTGCCTTAGCTCGAAGGCCTTTTGCCAGGAAATCCAGAATACAGGTGTCTATGTGTCACACAAATTTCTTTGGTTATGAAATTAAAACCTTGATGAGTTTTTCATAGATTAGACATAGAGTCTAAGGAATTGAACCCACGATGATAGGTGTAGATTCCACATGTCGTTGAGAATAGGTTTAGGAAGTTCATTTGTCGGGGAGAGTCGAAGAGGTAAAGTTAAGTTTAGGCGTCAGGTAACAAAGTTTAAGCATACATAAAGGCAATCCTATGCTAAGGCATCAAGTTGCACGTAAGAAGGCATAGCATTATGTAGCATGCAAAACATTTATATATCTACAAGAATATGAATATTATCCTATAAGGTTCATGCATAAGCTATAGTCTAGGTCACCATTTCTAATAACCTAAATCACTATAGTTATGGGCTCTGATACCAATCTGTCATACCCCAACCTTGATGGTGGAAACGTCGAGATGTGAGTGTTACGATTGTTCACAGCCACATAACGCTATTATTAATTCCAAATATATTAATCAAGATTCAATTGTATCGATACAAGTAAAAGGCTCAAACAAAATACATCATGAATACAAGGTTGAAAGTAACAAGATCATTGTTTATTTCTCTAAGTCCAGTCCTAAGTGAGATAAGCTTCAAAGAGTAGAACGCATACTTGGGTTTTTCCTGAAACATGTTAAAAATAAAAGGTCAACATAAAATGTTGGTGAGCATTCCATAGTTTTCAATACATAGAATATATAAAGATGGCAATTCAAGTCATAAGTTAGTGAATAAGTGATTAGGGATGTTATGAACAATGCAACAATCAAACCTCGACAAAGTTTTACAAGTCTCAAACGTTAAAAGTATATACGATTAGCTAAGTGTACTTGGATTAACCAAGCAGGCTTGTCTGGCCCATAGATCTATGACTTCGCTAGGCTAGCAATAGTTAATGATTGTACATATAACGCCATAACATGGTAACCACAAAAGTTCAACTAACCACAACTTTACATGATGAATTGCCATAAAGTTTACAAGTCTTAAACAGGTTTACAAGTGCAATAATATAAGTTAACATGTTTCATCCAAAGTGTGAAAATAAGAAAAAGGGGTATGGAAATACTCACATGGATATAAGCATTACAAGATGATATAAAAGATTATCCAAAGTATTCTATTACAAGGCACCTAAATATATATTATAAGTTTAAGGTTAATAATAAGATTAACGTTCAAACAAAGATTAGATTTTAGATAGAATTATGGGGTTTTGATAAGTAATAAGTTTACAAATAATTATTTAGATTTTGATCTATTAGATTTAAATATTTTAGAAGTGCCTTTAAGTATAAATATTGATATAATCTAATGTGTAAAGTTAAGTTTTAAAGTTTTGTTTAAGTTTTGTTTAAGTTTTAATTAATTTACAATTTAGAGTTAAGTTTAAAGTTTTGTTTAAGTTTTAATCATATTTTCACAAATGGTCTTGAGAATTAACAGTTAAGTTTTAAAGTTTTGTTTAAGTTTTAATTAATTTACAATTTAGACCCTGAAATTTAAATTGTTATTATTTTATGTAGCAAGTGATTATTTACAAGTTTTAATATAATAAACTTATATTATTACAAGATTAATACTTGTTATTGATGTTATTATTATTATCCTTATTATTACTATTATAATAATAATAATAATAATAATAATAATAATAATAATAATAATAATAATAATAAATAATAATAATAATAATTTCTAAGATTATTATTACCTTAAGTTTTATAATATTAAGTAAACATTATAACACTTATAATATTATTATTATTCATTATTAAATTAATTTGTTAACCACCAAATTAATTATCATGCATAACAAGTCCTCAAAGTTTCAAAATGCATAAAAGGCCCTTTTAAAATTTAACAAAGTTAACCTTTTTAATTAACAAAAATATGAGATGTCACAGATGTGTTCCACAAAATGAACGTGCCTAGAATTGTAGAGCCGGTGAGAAGCCGGATCATAGCATTTGTAGTCGGATTTAGAGATGGAATAACCGAGAAACACACATTTGATGGATCGAGGGTGAAGTTTGGAAGGGGCGTAGGGTCGTAACCAAATGAGGCAAAGGCAACCAAATGGTTTGAGTCTTTGGTAACTTGGTGCGGTGTTATATAAAATATCAAATGGCGATTTGAGATCAAGAATGGGAGTTGGCAAGCGGTTGATTAGATAGATTGCGGTTTGAAACGCATGAGACCAAAAAGTTAGTGGTAGTTTAGCATGATGTAGAAGAGGTAGACCCGTTTCGACAATATGTCAATAACGGCGTTCGGCAACGCCATTTTGTTCCGGAGTGTGTGGGGGAGTGGTGAAATGAGATATCCCATTTTGTTGTAAATATGGAATAAGTCCAATATATTCACATCCGCTATCTGTAATAATGAGACAATGGGAGTTTGAAAATATTTTTCAACCAACAATTTGAATTACGGAAATAAACTAGATACGTTCGACTTTCGTGTCATTGGATAAAACCAAGTATATTTGGAAAAATAATCTGCAAAATAACATAATAGTTACAACCATCATTCGAGGTTTGAACCGGCCCCCATACATCCGAATACACAAGTTCTAGGGGTTTGTTTGCTTGAAACGAATTTGCACCAAAAGGCATCTTATGACTTTTATTGATTGAATAAGCATCACAATGAAAAGAATATGCGATATTTTATTTGAATCAAGTCCTAGATTCTTAAGAAGAATTTTAAAAGCTTTGACTGACGGATGTCCAAGCTTATGATGCCAAGATAAAAGTGACTCGGTTGATGTTGTGGGGGAATTGATTTATGGAAGACGATGAAGAGAATGAATGGTAACATAATAAATGTCATCAATGTTAATGTTCACGCCCCGCATGAGATGCGCCCCCGTGGGAAGATCCTTAACCAAAAATTGAAAAGGAAAAATTCAATAGAAACTTTGTTAGTTTTACAAAGATTAGCAACAAAAACGAGATTTATTACGTAAATGAGGAACAAATGAAATGTTGTTTAGATTTAAGGAACGAATGGAGGTGGATAATGTGAAGTAACCGGTGTGAGTTATGGGAAGATTTTTACCATTTCCTAACACAATTTCATCGGGCCCACCATATTCGGATAGAGTATGTAACACCGATCGATCCGATGCAACATGGTGAGAAGCACCACTATCAAACATCCAAGGTTGTGTTGGTGAAGGTGGTCGAGCCGAGGAAGTGTTGACCATTGGAGTTGTTGGTGAAGACATGGATAGAGTGATATTATTTTCTTTGAGAAATCGAGCCAACTTCCTGCAATCTTTAGTATCGTGACCAAGTATAGTACAATATTGATAAAAAGACGAGTTTTGGTTACCACACTAGGAATAATGATTCCCATTTTTTTGACCCGAAAAGCGAGTGGATCGTGAGTTGTTGTTGGAGAACCGAGTTAGACCATGAGATTCTTGACTGAATCTTTGATTGGACCTTGATGTAGATTTTTGTGTGTTGTTAACAGTGGTAATCACCGGAGTCGTTTGAGATTCTTTTAGTGTTCTCTCATGGTCAACAAGTTTATCAAATAACTCCAGAAATGTGATCAGCTTTTCTCGCATCTTCAGGGCAGCAGAGACATGGGCAAACTCCTCACCAAGTTGTCCTAGAATGTGAAGAATAAGATCCTCATCATCAATGGGGCTTTGAGCAGGGGCGGAGGATAGAGGAGACCGGGGGAGGGGGCGCTGCCGTCCCCCTTTTTTTCGTCGGTAGTGTAATTTTTTAGGCCGGTATTGTAATTTTTTGGTCCGGTAGTGTAAATTTTATATAAATATCGAGTTCGCCCCCTAAAAACTAATTTCGCCCCGTCCCCCCCCCCCCCATACGGGGATGTTTAAGCTCCGCCATTGGCTTTGAGCTAAGGCAAGATCATCAGCAATTGTCTTCATTTCATGAAGAAACTCAGCTACTGATCGTGAACCCTTTGGGTTGTGTGCAAGCCGTGACTTTAAAGAAAAGATGCGAGACCTTGAATGACTCGCATAACTAGCAGTTAGGCGTTCAAAGGCTTGGGACGATGTGTCAGCGGAAGAGATGACATGCTGGATTGTGTCGGAACAACTACCGAGTAGAGCACCAAGAAGAATTTGATCTTGACGAAACCATGAGACATACCCCGGGTTGGGTTTTGTAGTGAGTTTTCGGAGGGGCTGGATTTGAACCATTGACATAGGTGTCGAGACCAAGACCGGTAAGGGTAGCCATGACTTGTTTGCACCAGATGGAAAAGTTTGTGGGTGTGAGTTTGATAGGGAAGTGGGTATGAGCGGTAACTTCAACAATCGTAATTGACATGATGATCGGAGTTGATGAGGGTGATTGGAATTGTGGATTGAAAGGAAAAAAAATGCTCAGAGGAGTTTTGAGGCTCTGATTACCATATAGAAACGTAAATGAGGATTGTGAAAAAGTTAATTTCGTTCACTAATTTGCATGTCTTATATTGGCTACATACAATAATAGAATGGGGCATTTACAGGAGTATTCTTAGGATCTAATTTTATCAACATTCGACCTGACTATTTAAATATATTTGAATTTTACATTTGAATATATTTCCCTCTAAGACTATGTTGACCGGTTGACAAGAGTATTGCTAATAATATAAGTGTCGTTCGAATGAACAATGTCACCCAACAAAAGTATGAATATAGAAATATGATTTCTAGCCTAGAAATAACCTCAAATTCAAAAAGACAAATTTGGAAGACGTCGTTGTGATGGTTTGCGACGATGCGATGACAGTACGCCGGTGAGTGGCGACAAACGATGGATTGTACGTATCTGATACCAAGTTGAACACCTTGTGTGTGTGTGTAAAAGTGATTTGTTGTATCCATCACGAAGCCCAAATATGTGAACAAGATCTTTGTCTTAATTTGACGGGTTTACCAATGTTAGCAAGTGTAGCAGCATACACATGAGCACTACTACAATATCGATCTGCGAGGAGTTTCATCATATCACATTATTATCCCTACATACAATTCAAATATAAAAACTATATGATCAGATCTAATAGTAAATTACTAAACAAATGCAAAAGGAGCCTAGTGCGTATCATTTTCATGCCGTTTGTCACAACTTTAAAATTGTTAGGCTCCAAGTTTAAAACACGACATAAAAGCAACCATATTTTTCTATTTTTAAATGCAAGTCTACTATAATATAATAGTCCGATCCATTTACTCTACCTACTCCACAACACACTTAAAAATTAGTAAAAAAAGAAAATATGACCGCTATCAAGCATGTTGTAAAATTGGCTTACCAATATTTTATATATAATGCGGGTCGGGTCACATGGGCCCGAACCAAACCCATAGTTGGGAAGTGCATGAATGCAATTATTGTTGAGTTGTATTTTGTTGATCACGATAAGGTAGTAGTTAGCTAAAGTAATCTTTTGTTTAATTATATATATATAATACAACACCTTAATTGTTAATTACATTTATTATATTATATATTGGAATATAATCTATAAATATCTAAAATCTATTTGTATGTGTTTATATGTATCACATGTCTTGAACATAACGTACATAATTAAAACAAAAAATAATCATGGGTGGATATATATAAGTTGCTACTTCCTACATATTGTATCACTAACACATTATTGAACATGGAGGGTTCAAGGAAGTTGACTATGGCTTATCCTTACTATTCTCCACCACCACCACCATCACCAACACCAACACCAGCATGTCCTCCTCCGCCACCGCCACCGCCTCCACCACCCGTGTGTCCTCCTCCACCGCCACCGCCAGTTCCATGTCCTCCACCTCCACCACCTCCGGTTCCATGTCCTCCTCCACCAAAACCAGGACATTGGAAGCCACCACCATCTCCGACCCCTGAGACGCCAGCTTACCCTCCAAAAGCGTCTCCACCAAAACATTCACATCCACCACATGGTCCAGCTCATCCACCTAAGGGTCAGAAGCCTCCGACTCCAAGCGGACCAGCTAGTCCACCTAAGGAAGCAAAACCACCAACCCCTGGTGGACCTAGCTATCCACCAAAGGGGTCAAAGCCCCCAACACCTGGTGGACATGCATATACACCTAAGGGGTCAAAACCACCAACGCCCGGTGGACATGCATATCCACCAAAGGGACCAAAACCACCAACACCAGGCGGGCCAGCAAGCCCGCCTGATGGACATGCTTATCCACCTAAAGGATCCAAACCACCAACACCTGGTGGTTCGGCTTATCCTCCCAAAGGATCAAAACCGCCAAAGCCAAGTACCCCGGGGTCTTGGCCACCTAAAGCACAACCTCCTCTACCACCATATGGACCCATTGTCCCTCCTCCACAGCCATACAATGCTGTCCCACCATCCAGTGACATTCTAACACCGCCAACACCACCGGGTGGTGGTGGCAAAGATCACACCGTCGTCATTGCGGTGTGTGCATCGCTAGGTGGCGTCTTTTTCCTCGCATTCTTAGCCGCCGGACTCTTCTGCTTGGCAAAGAGAAAGAAGAAGCCAATCTTAGTTCCGGCAGCCGCTCCATACGGTCATGGTGGCGGCGAAGGACATGGTCATGGCGGTGGCGGTGGCGGTGGTGCTCACGGTGGCGAACACTCAAGTTATGGCCAACACTAGGACTAAATGATGCAGTGTGATCAAATGCATAACAAACCACAGGTGGCTATGGTGGTTCATTTTCTTAATAAAATTAAATTTGTTTTATGAATCATTTGTTAATGTCGTTGTGTGGGACCGAAAAACTTTCATGTTATAGCGACTTGTATTCTATGTATCCTATGTTGTATGTTACATAAATGTGAAAGGTTAGGTATAGGGATGATGAATTGAAACTCAAAATTTGTACTTAATTTGATCAATAAAAGTTGCCAATTGTTTGCATTAATTATTTTATTCACTTTGCAAAATATAAAGTTTGTATGCTTTTTTTAATGAAATAATAATAAAAAAAAACATGCCTGCTGATGATTTTTTGGTTTGTTTAAGTTATTGTTGCTGATGGTTTATATATTATATGATATTTTAAAAGTTTGTAAAATATATATCAAATTCTACGTATATAAATATAAAAGATATTAAATCACTGCTTAGCTCGGTCGCAAATAGATTATACTAACTTCTAATAAGTATAGTGTTCTTTCAGAATAGTTATTTCAATTGTTCAAGTAAAATATATAAAAGGTATTAATTTTAGATTATGTTAATTAGACTTAACAAGTTTTCCATTTTAAAATATGCTTATGAACTAAGCTTACTATAATTAAGATACTTTTATAGCATATTCCACAGCTATTTTCTGTATATTATCAAACTAGTTAATAGTTAAATATAAGAATATATACACAAATTAATCATTTGAAAACAGCTCATTTCTACTAACAAGTTGCTTACAAAAAATGTAAGAAAGGAAACCAGTAATAACCATTAGAATAATATTGATTTTAGTGATTAACAATTAGATATGTAAAAATCAAACAATTGATTTTTTAGATAACAATATATTATAAAGTTTCGTTATATATAATATGCATAAATCATGTTTTCTAATTTAATGTGAGATCGTCATGGCTGGGACCATTAGAGCTTGAATTTTTTGTTAATTCTCGGTCGACTAATTATGTATTGTTATGTAATAATTAGTTTATTTTGTTCTGTTACGATTTGGTTAAAAACAATAGGAAATCTAAATAAGCTTGGATACGAGTAAAAATGTGTAAAGTAAACGAATCTGATATTTGGTTCTAGTAAACAATGCGATTCAAGGGGGCACACCCCCTTTGGGAGACCCAAGAGGTAGCGCCTCTGACAAGTTCCAAAGCTAGTGTAAGGGGTTGTTTGATTACACTGATTGAGTTAGAAGCTGACCCAGTTAGAAGTTCTAACTGAGTTTGCATCTGACTGAAACTTGCCTGTTTGAATCAGTATCTGACTATAACCAAATCGATTCAGTATTTATGTAACAATATTTCCTTTGACGAACAAAAAAACCGTATATTTCCTTTTTTTCATTCACAATACTCCACCACCACCAATCACCACTGCACAACCACCACCACACCACCACCACCACCACCACCATGGCCTGTCACTGTTACCGCCGCCAAATCCAGGACCAAATTCACCGGCCGCAACCTCTGAGTCGCCGTGGGGTGGAGGAGAAGGGGGAGCGGCGCAGGCGCAGGCGAGTGGCCGGATCAGTATTTGGAAATTTCAGGTCTGGGTCGGATGTTTTGACTCGGTCAGCTCGAGTTTTACGCACATCAAACACGCGGTCAGTCGGGTCGGCCGAAATCAAACACCCCCTAATTAATTTAACATATTTCATCTATAGAAATTGCTCTATGTGTTATAACAGAGTGATTAACTGTAACCAGATAATCGACGATAACTATGCAATCAATAGTAACCGAGTGATAAAAAAACTAATTCCTACTAATAGAATCCATTACCAGCAACTAGTTACTACTCTAGATGTCATCAATAGAAACTACTTGTAATCAATTGTTTTAACCGTGAAGCATTATGTTAGTTTGTTGTTTTAGCAAACGTTGTGATATGATTATTAGCAACCTATAGATCACAATCTTTAGTTTGTATTTGGGTACATGATCCTAACGACATACTACTTTCTAATTTTTCTTAGTTATTCAATTAAAGTTTTAAGTGACTCATCTTACTATATAAATACTTCAATCATAAGTGATAAGACGATTTAACATTTATCAATAACGGTATCTAACGTTTATCACTTTGTTTTAGTCTTATCTCCCAAAGTATAATTACTCTATAATTAATTTTCATGGTAAACGAATAGTACAATGGGTATTTTAAGAATTTCAATAAGTTTATGTATTATTAGGAGGCTTTGATCTCTACTTCATCTAATGGGACCACATAGGAGGAAGAAACCGATTGAGTTCATTTACAATGGTGGAGCTTGAATATTCCTGTAGAAGGGGTGGGGGCGAAAATAATTTTGTTAGGAGGTCAAACTCGATATTTATATACAAATTTACATTATCAGGCAAAAAGTTTACACTATAAGACTAAAACTTAACTATCACCGACAAAAAAAAGGGGGGTGATGGTTCATTACTTAACTAGATTTTTAAAAAGTGGATAATAAAGAAGGGAAATTATAGATGATCACATCTATCACCAACTCCATTACTTACTACTGACCAATAGAAAAATGTGGCTGCTGTCAACAAAATACTTTTTTCTCTTTAAAATAAAAACTTTGTTTGAATGTTTCATTGGTCATTTGTTATTTTACATCATTTAAACGTAGCAAACTTTACACTTGTTACTAGCGTATGTATTGCAATTTATATTACATTTTTAAATTGACAACTTTTAGCACTTATCTAGCTTTCAGTTATTAGATTTTACTCGACGATACTCAATTCAGAAAATTGTAACTTTAGATATTATTCCGACAGAAAATTGTAACTTTAGATATTACTCCGACGTACTAACGTTAACACTGCATTTTGAAGGATATACCGATATACAGCCAACGCCTATGGACAAGAGTTAATTTTAATGTGGTTTTAAACTGTAAAAGATGTCCATCATGCAATATTGCAATTAACCTAAGAAACTGAAGTCTCGTCTTTTTTAAGGCGCCGAGTAACAAAAGTTTTAGGATGTAAGTATTGACATATGTTAGTGGGTCTCTTCACTCCGGGAACGTAAAAACATGTAAGATAAATGGGAGAATTGGTCTTGATATGGTGGTTTAAAAACCATTGTGTGAAAACGATTCGACTCAAGCCCAAGCTTATGGCATTGAGTTTTTCTAGTTTAACATAAAAATCTCGAATTTTATCTTTGTTTCTAAAGCTCAAGCTTGTATCATGAGTATTTTTTTAAACTTGAATACGACTCATGATTGACTGGTTCACTATTTATTATTTTTAATTATCTATTTATATACATTTATTTAAGTTATTTTTATACATTTTTATAATTATAAGTTTTCAGTGCATATAATATGTATAGAATATTTTGTCATGAATATAAATTCAGTGTATTAGATAAAAATTATATAAATAATTGGTTTGTTTAACCTAACTACATTGACATCTATGCTATATTAAACTTTGAAATAAACACAGAAATCACAAAAGAAATACCCTAAGCGATTACAAATCATACCGATGAGCAATTAATCTGAAGCAACTCCCTTGATGATTGATCACCAAATGATTGTTTTTTATTCTTCTTTTTCATGCATCTATACTCACCATAAAAATAAGATGTAAATCCCCAAAGAGATAGAACAAGCGCAATGCCCTTCTCGACCTTAAACGGTTCTTTGTAAAAGACCACGGCCAATGTCTCTGTCACTGGAAGAAGTACAGCGATTATAATCCCTGATAACAATGACGATGCACAAAAGACCACTCCAATCGCTCCTAGAAAGAAGCATTGCCACAATACTACATTAAGACACAATACTACATAGTATTCCGTTTCGCCTAGACCAAAATCCATCGCCTCTCTGGGAATCACCTACGTAACGGTAATTAAGAACAAAGAAAACCACATCAATAATCTGAACTAATATACCCTAAATTCAAAAGACGGATGAGTAGTTAGTAGTTCTCATGTATATATAACGCATAAACGACTAGAAGAGATACGTTATTAATATTTAAAATCTGATATGATATAATTGATTAAGTTTATATTTATCTATAATAATTAGTTGCTACAGTTTGTGTCCAGCTTTTAAAATTTATTATTTTAACACCACCAATTTTTTTTAAAAAAAATTGTAATTACCTTGAAGTCATTATTGATGACCATTCCTATGGTACAAAAAATGGTAGCAAAGAAGCACAACACCATCTGAATCTCCAACACAAGTGTATATGTAATCGCCTGCTTTCCTCTGTTGTACATTAGCTCCACCATTGGCAACACCAATCCGTATAATGCCGCTGCGGTCACCGTCAGAAAGAACCCTTTGAAATATTCAAATTTTGACACCCCGTTAGGACGGTCACTGTTGCTATGGAAAGCAAGCACCGACGCCCCAATGGTGAGAAGCACCACCGCGTTAATGGTGTATGGTGTGAACTTTTGTTTCACTAACAAAAAGGCGAAAAACGCTGTGAAACTAAGTTGAGAGGCAATGATGAGGGAGGTGGTGGAGACTGGAAGCCGAGAGACCCCACAGGCGTAGAGGTAGTCGTCGAGTCCTGTCAAGACACCAATAACTGCCGCCGCAAAGAACACCCGTGGGCGCATGTAAACAATGATTGTCGAGTTCACTATATCAAAAAATAAAAATAAAAAAGAAGAAACACATATAAATGTTAATTAACATGTATAATTATTCACATATATAAAACAAGACATAGATGTGAGGATTGAATTTATTTCGAGGCCTCAAATGAAATTTTATTAGAAGGTGATTCATTCAGAAGAAAAAAAAAGAAAAAAATAAATAACTAACTCATCAAACATTAATTTTTTCATAATCAATTTCTTCAAACGTGTGACAGAACTTCTCACAAGATTAATAAACACTACATTCTCATAAGATTAATAAATTCTACATTCTCATAAGATTAATAAATTCTACACTTTCACATGTGTGCAAATCTCAATAAAAACGTACCTTTTCAGATTTGTTGTAGCAACACCGGTGTAGGTAAAGAAATAAAAGAACAACTAGAATAAACGGCCAACCGGCCGTCTCAAGGAAGGCGGAGAGCCAAATCCGCCTGCCGCCATGGAGGAAGTAAAGGCGCATGAGTAACGGACCGCCACAGTTTCCAACCGACAAGAGAATGCAATTAAGAATCATGAGAGCCTTTTTCGCCGCCGGGCTCACTTTCGTGGCCACGATAGTGCTGTCTCCGGCGGCGATCATGGCGGTTGTAGTTTTCTTCTCACTCTTCATCATTAATGAGTTAATATTATCATATCTTATTATATGCAAATATATATGTGTGTGTATTTGATAAGGTTAAAAAGGTACGAATATGAAGGAATACGTAGTCTAACGCAAACGTTTATAGATTTTGAACTTTTCTACTATAATGTTGGAAATTGTATGGTTATGTGATTAAATAGCACTCAGATTCAAGAGTTTTTTTAAAGTTGCACTTTCAGTCCCTCAATGTTTTCTACTATAATGTTGGAAATTGTACTTTTTGAATATTGGCGGTGACACTAACCCAACAACTGATTGCGATTATTGGTGTCAAGGGGGGTTGAGGGGTTGACGAGTTGAATTGTACATCCTGAGGAAGACCGATAATTTTATTTGTGTCAAGAACATTAACTCTCACTCACACATAGTTAGAATCGTAGAATCTGAACATGACACGCTTAATATTTTATCTAAACGTGTCAAACGAATTTTTGAGTTGGTAGGTAATAATCAAGTTGTAAACGCTTTAATTCAGCTGGTGAATTGTAAATAAATGAGTTAAGAGGTTAGATATGTCAACCCAATATCTAATTCTTTTGGTAATATATTTTCGGTCTATATCATAAATTGTTACCGCTATTTGCGACGGAAACAACATAATAAAGCGATCAAATGGGGATAACATCATAACGAACGTCAATGAATTGAGGGCTGGCCCGGACGAAGGCCCAGGTTCACGACAAGCCCAACTTTTTTTTCGTGTTATATTTCACTCCCATCAAAGGTTTGAAAAATAATACAACTTATACCATCTTTTATGACAAATTGATTATATAGGACAATAATGTGATTAAAATCTTTCACAAAGGTTGAAAATGCTTCATTACCGAGTATCAAGACCTCTAACAGTTTTAGAGCGTACAACATTGTTTTGTTGATCGGGCCGGAAAAAAAAACAAGATGCTGCGCTATTTTTCTGTCTCTCTCTCATACCACTACAATGTACACACGCTTACTATATGTCTGTGTGTGTCAAACAATGTTCAAAATGGTTTCTTCAGGAAAATGCATGGCACATCTTTAACGTTGCTTTTTACAATCAAGATTTTGGTGGTTAAACGTGAACAATTTGAATAGCATTTGTCTTTGAGTCTTGCATGTTTGATAAAAAAAAAAACGCTTGAAATTTGCTTGTTTACAAATCTAACCAACTTGGCCCAGGCTTTTTATAAACTAAATCGATTCAGCTTAGCTTGAATTATTATTATTAATTTTTTTTATAATTTGTTAAGTATACATGACTAGTAGATGTAATGTTAACTTATGCTTTGATCATAGACAAATATTCGACGGTAATTGTCGTCAACTTGCCAATAATAAGTTAGAGACGTTGAAATATTTTGTTTTAAAGCTCGCTCTAACAAACTAAAAAGAAAAAAAATAATTCAAAATGGAGACTCGTTTATAAAGTGAGCCAGCATGCCCAACTCAAATTATATATAAACTCGGCAAAGCTTGGCTTTGTTCATTTATAAACCAAGCCAATTTGATTCAACTTGTTTTCAAACCAATCCAGACTGACTCGACTCATTAAGCCAAGCACGAGCTGATCCTTACTTTGCTTCATTCAACTCATAAACAATCCTACTTAAATATAAACTTGTTTACAAACCAACCCAGGTTTTTTCAGCTAGCTAGTGAAAAACAAGTAACTTTCATATATAATCGATGTGGTCATTTTTATGATTTTCTATAAACAATAGTGAATAAGGTTATATTTTGTGTTGGTATTTGTATTTGTTTGTTTTTTTAAGCAAAGCAAACCATAATTTTATTCCACCAAACACACTATCACATCAGCTTAAACCTACAGCAAGTGGCTGATGATAAGCAATTAAGCCCTAGGAACTAGTTACATTCCAATGACATACTTAAAATATCAAAATTACACCATGATTCCCACCTTATGTTTTAAAAGATAGTTGTTTTATCTCCACCAACCTTGTAACTGATTTCACCTTTCCATTGAACACCCTCTTGTTTATTTGAATCCATAAGCTCCATATTATTGCCAAACAAATCATTAACACCATCTTCTTCCATTTCGTGTCTCCTTTAGCCTTGTGAAAACCAGTAACAACATTTTGTAATGTGTCAAATGAGTGTGGGATTTTTACTTTACACCACACGCCTACAAGCCACCATACCATTCTTGCATATATACAACTTGCTAAAAAGTGATCTCCGTCTTCAACAGCTATGTCGTAGTTCCTACACGTCCGGGTTAGAATGGGAATGCCTCTTTCTCTAGCGCCATATATCAGCGTTGGAATCTTCCCATCAATTGCACGCCATGCAAATAAGTTAGCTTTTGGTGGTGTCAAGTTGTTCCATGTTAAAGTTTAACTTGGTTGAATGCAGTGCTTTGCTGCTTTCGTTTATTGTTTGGTTATGGCAACATAGAATTGAAAACCTTTATCATTCCGACACCGGCCTCCATTGGTCTCGACCTTCCGAGAACTGAACGAAGAAGTGCCACCGTGCCGAGCTTTGGTCAATAAACATCGCAAACTTTGAATTTTAGGTCAACATCAGTTATATGCATGCCAATTACATTAATTACCTAATATGAAAAAACCAAGTATGAATAGTACTATTCATTGAATAGTACTCTTCTTCTGCTCTTCTTCTGCTCTTCTCTCTTCTTCTGCTCTTCTTCTGCTCTTCTTCTGCTCTTCTTCTGCTCTTCTTCTGCTCCTCTTCTGCTCTCTTCTTCTGTCTCCTCTTCTGCTCCTCTTCTGCTCCTGCTCACATTGGTATTTCCATTTTCCCCTCACACCCTCTACACCGACCTCAAAGTCTCTGAACTCGCATCCCTCTTCCAAATCGACCCATCAATCTCTGGGCTCGACCACCCACCAGACCTTCTCACCCCTTTCGCACTAAAACCGAACCCTAAAACCCAAATTGGGGGTGGTGGATTTGTTGCTGGAGGCGGAGGTCGACGGTGGTGGTTGTGTTGGTGGAGGCGGAGGTCGGGGAGGCGGATGTCGGCGGTGGTGGCTTGGTGGAGGCGAAGGTCGGTGGTGGTGGCTGCGTTGGTGTAGGCCGAGGTCGGCGGCACCACCGTCAGATCTCAGGCCCCAAATTCCGGCAACGGTGCACCACCACCGGACAACCACCGCCCACCGCCACCACCTCGAACACCTTTGCTATCAGTCCCCAAACCATCGTGGATTGTCAAATCAGAGGGAACACTAATGACTAACCTTTTTTAATCGATTCTGATACTTATTAGATTTGTTGCTGATTACTTTCATCTATAAATACTTTGTTAATTAAAATCAGATTATCATAGAAATTCGTTGGAGCAAATGGAGTATTGATTCCAATATTAGGGCAATCTGGATGTTTGATTATTTCATTATGTGTACATAAACTGCAAAAGGGCGTATGAATATAATTCGCAACTTTGAAATAAACTAATTGTTGATATTCGTCTGTAGCTCTATGCTACCAGCTTACCATTAGGTAACCTTTGGTGAAGATGTGAATAGATTAATGGAACATGAAGAACACGCACAACATACCTATTTCTCGTAGGAACCATTCAAGTGATTTTTTGCTGAGATTTGTGCAATAACTGTTATCCTTCCACTTTATTATAGGACTTCAATAAGTTAGCTCAAAAAATATTGTGTTTTGTTGTTTTTTTTTGTTATGATCTGATGTTATACTGTGTGGGTGATTTGAAGAGTAATTAGTATTTGAATTAGTCTTTTTGTTGTTTGTAGTCTAATGTTAGAATTGTCACACCCAACCTTGACGGCGAAATCATCGAGGCGTGAGAGTTACGATTGTTCACAGCCACATAACGCTATTGCCTGAAACATGTTAAAAATAAAAGGTCAACATATTGTTGGTGAGCATTCTATAGTTTAAATACATAAGTATATAAAAGATGGCAATTCAAGTTGTAAATTAGTGAATAAAGTGATTAGGGATGTTATGAACAATGCAACAATCAAACCTCGACAATGTTTACAAGTATCAAACGACGTTAATATTCTATTAACGTTAAAAGTATATACGATCAGCTAAGTGTACTTGAATCAACCAAGTAGGCTTGTCTTACCCATAGATCTATGACTTCGCTGGGCTAGCAATAGTTAATGATTGTACATATAATGCCATAACATGGTAACCACAAAAGTTCAACTAACCACAACTCACAAGTAAATTGCCATAAGTTTACAAGAATCCAAACGTTTACAAGTGCATGATTAATAAGTAACATGTTTCACCCCAAAGTGTGAAAATAAGAAAAGGGGTATAGAAATACTCACTTGACGTATAGGGGTGTAAGGTGATAATAAGGATTTAACAACGTTCCAACGAATTCTTTTACAAGGCACCTAAACGTATTGTAAGATTAAAGTTCGATAATAAGATTAATAATTAGACGTGAACTAGGGTTTCAGTTGGAATTGTGGGGTTTTGTCGAGTAAATAAATTTATAAAGTAATTATTCGCATTTTGATTCATTAAAAGAATTTTATATGTGAGTTTATGTATTTTAGGAATGAATTCAAATATAAAAATTTATAAGGTTTAACATATATATATAAAACCTTATAATTATTTAAAATTAATTGGAATAACATTTTGATTAATAACATTTATTAATCTATCCTTTAGTTAGTATATTTTATAAGAGAATAATATTTTAGAATAATTTGGGAAATTATAAAATATATAATTTCTACAATTATCCTGATAAAACTTGATTATTTATTATTTGAGACAAATAATTATTTATTATTTGAAACAAATAATAATTAGTACTAAAGTAGGAAAATAATCCAATTGTAATGTTTTGTTAAGATAAACAACTTTTTGAAGTCTATTTTATAAATTATTTAACTAATTTTATTATTTGTTTTAATAAAATAAAATAAAATATTAAGATATTATAAGAAATAAAATTTTAGAAATTGGTTTGTTGTAAAGAAAATTATTTAAAGTTTATAAACCTATTTTTATAATTTTTAAGATTTTTTTCTGAATTTTTAGAGGTTTAAAAGCCTAATTAAAAAAATAAAGGGGGTGCCCGGGGTCGAACCGGGACCTCCTGTTTCAACACACACACGCTTAACCTGTGGGCTAAGGGCCTCAGCCGCGGTAAAACCCGTTTCAATTCCTTTTAAGCACAAACCCCAGCATACCCCCAATTCCTTATGACCCTAGATCGTTCATACCTAAAATTGAACACCAATTCGATGGTGTTAATGGTTTAAACCATGGGGCTTTGATTCCCCTTGTAAAAACGAACAGAATGGTATGTTTAATTACCCGTATGGTGGTGTATTGAAGGTGATCCTGATGACGAACAGGTCGCGATGGGGAGGTGATCGAAGGGCTTTGTTAGTGTGATTTCTAGGTGAAATTAAGAGTTGTGAACGATTAGGAATGTTTAGGGGGTTGTTTATATAGGTTTAATTTGGTCATTGTTAGTGTTTTGTGCGGTAATCGTTTTTGAAATAAAGAGGTCCGATAATGGACTCGTGAGCTGTAAAACGGGGCTTTTCATTCGAATTAAAGTAGATATTATTGTTGAAAATGCCCCCACGAATCTTTTGGTGCGTTTTGGGATTTAAATTCGACTTTTTGAGGTGTTTTGGGGTTCGCCGGAGCCGCGCCGGACTTCGCCGGCCGGCGACCGGATAATTGGGGAAGGGGGGGGGGGAGCTGGGTTGTAAATTATAATTGTTACACAATGGTCCCTGCGGTTTCATTTGTATTATTTTAGGTATAAAAGTTTTATTAAGTTTACAAATTGACATAAAAGGTCCCTGAACTTATTTAAATAAACTTTTACAAATTATTTTACTAATTACTACATTATTATTATTATTATTAGTTAATATTATTATTATTTTTCATTATTAATATCATCTTAATTATAAAAAAAATTAAACATCGTAAAATACGAGATGTTACAAGAATAGAGAAAAGACGAAAGCTGGAGCCTTCATGTGTAGTTTGCAGAGGCAGTGGCAGAGTCGACTGTTTCGATTGTTCAGGAAAAGGTCACCCTTTCGCTATTCGAGTTTTATAATCCGGCTAAATATAAAAAGGTTCCTAAAGATTGTGGGTGTGACTTCTCAATTTTGGTGTGTGCTTATACCTGACGAACGGTTCCTGATCATGACATGTCCTTGCTTAGGTAGGTGTTGTTACATGTTTCTTAGAAACTCATTATGAAGGTTTCAGGTTGTACCCTTTTTAGACTGTATGTAAAACCTTATGAAACTTGATTTTTTTGATTTCTTTGAATGGGTTTGTTTGGATATATATCTCAGTCACATTATGTTCCATTTGCCTTTTAATAGTTCATATATTGAATGTTATTTTATACAGTTCATTGGTCTTTCAACGCATCTTTTCGACTCGAACGAGTCGACCCAGATGGGTTCATGGGTCGTAGAGCAAAACCCATTTGGGAATTTTGTTGGGTCGTGGAGATTGGTGTGGTTTGGCGAGTTGTATGTTGTGTATTGATGGTTATACGTTTTGGTTTGTTTTATGGTAGGTGCATATTATGCAGGGGGATCATGTGGGTAGAGCAGTGATTGTGTCGTGGGTGACACAAGATGAACCGGGTTCATCCACTGTGGTTTATTTGTCCGATAAAAGCCAGCAGATACTTAAAGCCACTGGCAGAATCACTACTTACAAATACTATAATTATACTTCTGGATTCATTCATCATTGCAAGATCAAGAATTTAGAGGTATGATTTCACATTCAAATCGTTTAAATTAGAGGTTTTTGAGGCTTTGGTTTACGGTTTATTCGGTTATGATAATTTTATGTATAATTGTTAATCAAAACCAAACTGGAGTGGAAATAGGTCTAACCGAATCAAGTTCAACCGATTAAACCGATTAAACTGGAGTGGATATTTTTCTTAGGTGTTTTGAGTTTCTTGATATCCTTCTGGATTCTCCAGATCCCTTGTTGTATTTTCTTGAGTTTCCTAAGGGTCCGCTGAGCTGTCTCCACTTGGTTCAACTTTGTCTTTTAATTATCTTACCTTCGTTTCTGGAGAAATCAGAATTTTGTATTTCTATATCCTCAGCTTGCTTAGTTACAAATCTGTCTCCACGTCGTATCTTTTTCCTAGGGGTCTTAATTGTATATCCTCCAATGTGTACCGGTGCATGTCGAACATAAAATTTTGGCCCATTTTCAACTTCCAGTTGAGGGATTTCCATAGCTTGTTGGGGTTCTGGTTCAGGTGTTATTTCCTTAGAATTACTATGTTCTGAGCATTCGGAAGGATCAGTCTCATTGTTGTAACTATCTGAATTCATAACTGCAAAAATTTCTTTATACTTTTTTCACAAAATGGTTAGTCACATATTTTTATAATTATTAGAGTTAAGCATAGAATCATAGAATTTCACATAAAATCATATCACACAAGTATATATATTTATCACTATTTGATCTTATGGTTATAGTCTAGGTATTTTCATAGTACCTAATTCTCTATAACCAATGGCTCTGATATCAACCTGTCATATACGACGGAAGCGTGAAGCGATTTCTGGGTGTGACTTGTTTGTTCAGAACGCGATTGATTATAAGAAATTATATCACAACAATATTAATACATAAAACACATAACTTGATTATATAAATCATAAGTTAGGATTACATCATTACATATAAAGTTAAAATTTGATATAATCTTTATTACACTTTTATTTAACTAAACAATTTCAAATGCGATGGAAATGCGCGTCCACCACAACACTGCCATCGTATATGTTGACGGTTAGATTTACACAGACCCTTCCCACGACTTCACCCCAGCCGTTGTATATATCAAAAGAGAAGTCTACATTGTTAGTCATTTTCACCTGAAAAAGCATACTTAAACAGTCAACGTAAAGTTTGTGAGGTCATAGGTTATTTGCAGACAAAATATTTTATTGATGCACCAATTACAACCAAACCTGCTCACACATAATTCATACTGTCACGAAACAATTCACAAAATCAGATAATATTACATCACAACACTCATTCTATTGGTACAGGAAATATTTATATAGCATCACAATACTCATCCTGTTGGTGCAAAATATTCTCCTAAGTAGCGCTACCAATATTATCAGACGTTTCCTCATTCGAATTAATGGTTGTATCACAAATGATAGTACATCTCAAAATAATTTCAAAAATAATGCATCAACATAACCAGTATGCTTTTTCCCCCAAAAACTTTACAAATATCAAAATGGGGCTATGAGTCTCACCTGTTTTCCAAAATGTAACCTATAAAAATAATTTATAAGTTAGATAAAATTTCTTTAAAATTTTTAAAACCTCAGATATAAACAAATTCTTAAATTTAGCTGTAAGATAGTCAAATATTATTACCATAAAATTCTCAATTTTTATTTTACTATATATAAATTATTATAACTATTCAAAATTCTCCATAAATCATCAAAAATAGATACTGTCATCCAAAAATTCCCAAAATTTTACATAATATTACTTCAACTTTTTATATCATGCGATAAATTTCCTGATATCTAATTCACAACAGATTTTTTTCTGTAAATCATACAATATTCTCAAAATTCATTAAAAATATCTATATAACTACAAAAATTATGAACTTTGCACCATCTGTTGAATTTGATTTATAATGGCTTCATTGAATTTTTCATGATTTATTGTATTGATTAATATTTCTTTTGATTTTTCTTTTACAGATCACTTAAAAATTCATTTTTTCAATAAAAATAAGGAAATAAATTACAAAATAATTCCTGGATATTTGTATCTCAAAATATTCATTCTGTGATTTTTACAGAATTTTCCAGAATTTATTTGTATTTTTGAGTATTTTCTTTATTTTAAATAATTTATATAAATTATTTTACTTATTATATTTTTACTAAAATTTACAGAATGATAAGTAAATATTTTTCTAAAAATTTTATAATGTTTATTCCCTCAATCATAGTTAAATATATATTAAACTGATTTTTATAAGTTGATACATCTTTTTATTGAAAATTTCTTTTATATAACTTTGGGTTGTCAACATCCATCTATTTTCTTCAGGTTATAAAACCTTCTTAATATATTTAATATATTTGTATGATTATGTGAAGAATTTGTGGGTTTAATCATAAGGTTTGTTTATATGTGTTGTTTAGACACATATATATACATTTTGGTAATTTGACTAGTTATGTTTTAGAGATTATAACCTTGATTTTGATAACAAAGGAGGGGGATGATAACTGATGGCAGCCTTTTTCTCCGTCGAACCGAATTAAGCGAAGGTCTCCAAGCCTTGTTCTTCTTGTAACCGAGAACTTAAAGAGAAAGAGTGGTAGTATAGAGGTGACCGTGGGTGGAGATGATGGTATTCGATTGAAGTGCTGGTGTAAAGGTGGTGATGGTCGTAGTTGTTGATGGTTGTGTGGGGGCCGAGAGGTGAAGGGATGTGGTGATCGCGGTTGTTTGATGGTTGTGACTTACAAACCGAGAGATGCAAGGAGATTGGAAGTGGTTTTTGTTTGTGATGTGTTGGTGTTTAAGATGGTAGAGTCCGAGAGTTTTTAAGGTGCAATGGGTCGGTTGCCATTAATGGCACAATCATGAGTTCTATATCTAGCTTAGGTGAGTGTCATTCCTTAGGTTTGCTTAGTCAATACATAGGCTTAGGTGGTGGTTGGAGAGATGGTCATGGTGGCATGCAAGGTGGCGGCCAAGGAGAGGTGCTAAGTGTTCGAGCAAGGATACTAGCGAGTCATCACAATCTTAATTGCAATGTTAGATGTTTAATCGAGTTGGTAACGAACGAGTTGGTAACGAACCGGGTTTTAAGTGTTTAGTAAAGCTTTAGTTAGTGTTTAAGTGTTAGTGGTTTATTTAGTTTCATTCTTGATGTTATGTTACTATTGATGTTCCATTATATTGTGGTGTTTAGTTCGGTTTTGACATGGTTCATTTAGTCTCATAATGTTGAAGTATTTTTTATCAAACAATGTTTGGTAACATAAACTTATACGTATGACTACATGCATACGTAAATTTTTATCCATGCATACATAATTTTTCATGCAAGCATGCAAACATAAATAGTACATTCATACATGCATGCACCCTACCTAGACTTATATATATATATTTGTAATGGTTTTTATATATATAAGCATGTATGTGTCAATAATTCATATATATATATATATATATATATATATATATATATGCATGCAAACATGCATACGTAAAATATATATAGACATGACATGCATAAGTGACTAAATAATATTAATAAGGTGTTCGTCGTAATATAAAATTTTCTTTAAGATATACAATCGTTTAATATTATTTCTAAGGTTGTCACAAATAATCAACAAAAGTTATTTTTAAAATACTTTTTTAACAAATTTTTTTATGCAATTATCTCAACCATTGATAAGAATAAGAATATTGATTGTTAAATTCATTCTTATTTAGATTTAAAACCTTTTATAGAAATCCTAATTTATAAATGATCTATTTTCTAGTGTATGTTGGTTTTGATAGAACGTTTTGCTTTGAAACAAATATACTATTATAGTTATCAAATATCATATCTTGTTTAAAGTTTAATCCAAAAAAAAAGTTGTATTATAAAAGATGGGCCTGATAAGAAGAAGAGAGATGGACCCAACGCCCAACGGCATCGAGGGTTGATGACTTTATGACAAGTTCAATCGTTAAACAAAAGCCCATAGGCCCATATCTATGTTATTCTTATTTATCTATTTATCTGAAAATGGCGAATTGTGTAGATTTATTAACCTATTACACATGGGATTGACCTAGTATCATATAAATCTAACACATTTCCTTATTTTACAAAGAAGAAACCTGATTTTAGAGGATTAAAATCTTAAAAAAGTGTAAAAGACCACATATCTAGTTCTACAAATGAACCAAACATCCAACGAATTGTTGATGAACTGTGTGATAGTAAGTTTATTTAAAAAATAAATGACCATGAATAAAAGTTCATTTAGTTATATGAACAAACATGAATAAAGGTTGCATTCATTCATTTGTGTTCGTAACATTCAGTAATATATTCGGTCTGTTCGTTTGTGTTCATTCTAGCATTAATTTGTGCTAACCATGGTAATGATAATTATGTCAACTACTTTGGATTTATTTTGAAATGTTGATTTTATTCGGAAATGAATATATGTTTGCTTGTACTTGTTTGTTTTAGTGATGTTCATGCACATTCATTTGTGTCCATTTTTATGTTTACGTCAGTTACATAGAACTATGGATGAACATAAACGAGCATGAACAAGTTCATTTTTTTAATAAACGAACATGTTCCTGCTCGTTTTCTCGATGAACAAACACGAACATAAGATCTTGTTCGATTATCCAGTTAAACCGTTCGATTGTCAAGCTAAAGATTAGCGAACAAACAAAAAAAATCTATTCGGTACTTTCCAGCCTTAGTCACAACCGGTATGATCATCACATGTGTAGAGGGTATCGATGTGACTTGTTAATGTCATTTAAACTTTTTGATAATTTAATGTTACCTTATATAAAATTTACCACTTTAAATTTTATTTGAAACATAATATTAACAAAAGGTTTACATGCATCAACATTTTTACATACTTGAAACGTAATTTAAAGTTGTAAAAGTCCAAGTATTAACGAACATTTTCTTAGAAAAATTACACATGTATGTATTTTAACCTAGTTTCTAGAATTGAACATGCCAAACTAGATTTAAGATAAGGTAAATAACACAAGCAAGCTTCAATAGTGAAATTACAAGTATGTCCAAACAGAAAACAACAAAAAAAGGACACAAAAGATTACAAAATTACTAAATTGCACCTACAAAGCAAGAACACATGGGGCTCACATAATTGATCATCATCCACCATTCAAGAAAACACTTGAGCATGCTTTGATGGCTTCTAAACTTTCTACTCGCAAAGCTTTCACCTTTATGCCCAAATCTTGACCTTCACCACAACCCCACATCAAAAATTACAGATACACCCCTAACAATGTAGTTTTCATACATGATAACATCCAATGGCATTCATCAATTCAAGAAACCACTTGAGGATCTCAAAAGCTTCAAACTTTATGCCCAAGATCTTGAACTTCATCACAACCCAACTGCAAAATTACCCGAATACCCAAAAACATACACACACACACACTAGTTTCCAAAGATGATCATATTCAAGGAACCACTAGAGGATACCTTGATGGGTTCCAATCTATATCTTCATAAATCTAACTACTTTATGCCCAATTCTTGATTTTCATCACAACCCCACATCAAAATTACCAAATTCTCCCTTTTCCAACTGGTAGTACCATATAATAAGCATAAAGTACAAGGATCTTTAGCATATTAAAGATCATCAAGCCCCAAAGCTTTTGCTTGCACCTTGAGGCTCCTCAAGTAATGGATTGCTTCATCGATAACCATAATGGCATTCTTGCCATTTTTATCACCAGGAATCAGATTTTGAAGCAGATCTATAGTCTCCTTTATCTTCTCTTTTCTTATTCTCTTATTAGGGGACGAAAAACTATCGCATTCTTCATCAAATGCTCCATTCCCCTCATTCCCAGGACAATTGATCCCAGATTTCCCTGAACTTGCAGTGTCCTCGAGTATGTTTACAACGTGACCCCCGTCCTCATGTTTACGTCTTTTTGCGGGTCCTCCGGAACTTGCAACCTCCTCTTCCTCACCGCTTTCAAGCTCCCGTTTTCGTGTTTGTTCACGGAAGCCTGTCACTGAACTAGGCGAATGTCCTGTACTTTTTTCATCATCGTTGTCATAATCATCATTATCCTCATCCTCGTCATCATCATCATCAGAGTACAGTAACGCATTAAGCTCTTCGGTGTCTTCTCGCATCTCACTTTTCGAATCATTTCCATCATTTTCTTCATTAAATTCATTTACCTCAACTGTATGCGCTCCAAATTGCGGTTTTGGGTGGTTTGAGGAAGGAAATTGGTAACGGGTCGGGGCGTTCCCCACACCCGAACTATAAAGTAAAGTTGTTTGATCACCGGATTGATCAAACACAAGAAACTTCTTTTGTGCAACGGTTGTTTCTCGAGCCACATCAGGGCTCACAACTGGAGGTTTCACTTTAACTTCTTTCACATTAGAGTTAACAGGGACCAAACCCTGACGGCATCGAGGCAAGCCATAAAACCAACCACAGGGCTCTTGGCGCACAGGTAGTGAAACCATATTCCCTAACGACGGGAACATAACTTGAGGCCCTAAACCGAACTGGGCACTCGATAAATTTGAATTGAGTGATTGCAAATCGATTTGCTGGTCACGCGACCAAGAAGCAAAACCCTTATCCATTCAGTTAAAAAAATCACCTGAAAAAGGTATTTCTGATGATAAAGATACCAATTGGATGATAAAGAATTAAACTTTTCAATTAATATCAATACTAGAAGACTTACCAGGCGATGAACAATTGCGTGGGCGTATAAAAAGACTTCTGAAAACTTCTAAAAAAGATGAAAACTAAATAATCCAGCTTAATTTGACCAGAACAGGAAAACAGAACTACGTTACAGGTTTAAGCAAATGACGGAAGTATTCGGCCTGAAAAGATTGAACAATCACACAAAAAAACGTATTAGATTCATATTGTCCTGAATATTACCAACAAGAAACAGAATATGATTCAAAGACAACCTTGAACATCATAAAGTTATCAAGAATCCTATTCTTCCAATAAAGATTCATCCAAATAACAATAACAACGATAATAGTAAACGAGATATAATTGTAACGAACCTGACAATCTTGAAGAGGTTGAAAGCATGCTATAACTTTAACAATTATGGTGGCGCTCCCAGCGGTTCCATTTAAATGTTTCAAAGCCCGAAATCTTGTTTGTCCAGCTGATTGACACACCATAACTACTTTTTCCCTACCCTTATATTCAGTTTAACTCCCCTAATGATCTTGATGATATCCAAGAATATAACCCACAAAATATCCTCAAAAGGGTAATCAAAGAAATGAAAAAGATTCGATTTGTAAATGAAATAAACCTAAATAACGGGTTTAGGACTTTGATCAACTTGGGTTCAGCTAATCCAACGACAGTAGCAGGGAATAACAACAAACAAATTGGTTCCCATGGACGAAATGGTTGCTAAAAAGTGAGATATGAAAAGGGTATGTAAAGTAAATCAATCAAGATTCAACAGGTTTTACAGAATCACACGACAGTAAAGGTTAAGGGAGATGATTTTACGATAAACGTCTACAAATAAGCTATACCACCGCATGCTCTTTGTAATTAAATACTAACGCCACGGTTTTCTTCCCAGTTTGAACCTGCAACAATGACTGGAAAACAAGAAGATCCATATTATCATGATTGAAGCAAAATATTGTACAAATACATATGAACACAATTATCATGATCTTATAACAACTTTATATGTTGGATGAAAAATCTATATCTATATTAACTAGGAATTCAAAGGTCTTATCTTGAAAGTGAATATTGTGACTTTCAGAATCAAAATTAGATAATTATCTAATTACTTGTAAACATTCATAACAAAGGATCATAGCCTCTTTAACCCAAACACTTGGATCAGTTTAATCACATATCCAAACACCCACTCAATCGACATGAATCTAAAAGCCTCTTAACCCCTAGAGATGTTGTTAATATGTGTTGTTGTTAATAACATATTTGGAGCATATTAAGGTTATCAATTGAAAAGATTAACGATTTACTGTAAGTAAATTGATCTAGTTAAGAAAAGATAGTCTTTTTGAGGAACTGGAAGCATTTGCAGGTTAGATGTCAACATATTACAAATCAATTAAGAGAATTAAGTTGGGATTATAGTGCAATTAGGGTTAAACTTCCAAAACATTCAACCTCAAGTAAGAAAAGACTGAAGAACACACACACAAATCCCCAGATTGAAACATTAAAATGCGGAGAATGAAGAAACCCTAATCTTTCAAAAAGATTGATCTTCAAAACCCACAAACCAAATAGCTAAAAGTTGGGAAATTTATGTAAAATACGAGAAGAACACATTAAAAGACAAGCAAAAGTTCATCAGCAAACAGTAAAACCCGAAGAAATTAAACAAGAACCACTGAACTACAAGCCCCAAATCGAATCAACTTCAAAACCCAGAAACAAGAATGCAATCACATCACAAAAGAACACAGAGAGCAAATTACCTTGCAAGAATCAAACCCCAATTGAAAAATGTTGAAGATTGAGAGAGAAGATAGAGACAATGAGGTGAAAGAAAAAGCAGAGCACGGGAGGAACAGAGAGAGAAAAGTAGAGAGAGAGTGCACGGGTGAAGAGAGATCATAAATAGAGAAACGAATGGTCATCAATGGCTTCAACCCGCGCGTGCAATCAGACCTGTTTTTGTGTGTGTGCGAATCACAAGCATGGCTTCAAGATTCTCTTTCTTTACTTTTCATTTTACTATGATTTTTCTTGCATCAGAGTATCTATTGGCTAGAACAACTTAGGAGAAAATGTCGGGTACATAATATTATATCAACCTCATGTTTCTCGAGTTTAATTGATACCCAAGAGAAGCTATATTTTTGTGGGGAAAATTATGTGAAACGAAACGAGCCTTCTTATATGATATAATGAAATGGTTTCTTTAAACTATAGACAAATTATTATATGTTATTATTGTTGACACGTGAAATGTTAACTAGGTTTATTTTTTTTAATATGTGTGAGTTTCGTGACGAGTCATGCTTCGTCTAAAACGAAGATAAGAATTAGTGAGAAACTGATACCAAAGTAGTGTGTTTGAAACTATGAAAGTTGTGAAATTTGGGAATAAAAGTGGAGGGACTTGTCGCATACACATGCGATTACACATGATTTCGAGATTCTCTTGTCCATCTACGCACGGTAGAAAGAAGAAAGCAATCGGCTAAAAATTTCAGGTTCTATTTCTCCATTGAATCTTGCCAGATGTTTTTTGGATGATTTTGTTTAATTGGTTTTTATTTGATTCGTATTCGTTGGTTGTTGTCTGAAGTGTTATGGAAGGATTGGCGGAAGTTGAGAGGAAGAAAACTAAAGGATTTGGGTTAGCGTTTTTCCAGCTAGAGACGATGAGTTCTTGAGGTCATCGGATGATCGTGAACAACATAGAGCAAAGTAGGGGTCATGGTAATTTATTTAAGGAGTTTACATAGTTACTTCATGTGTTTTCAATTTTATGTAAACTTATCAAACTGTTAAACAAAGGTTAGTGTTAGAACCCAAAGTTTTTATGAAATGAAAAGCACATAACTCAAATATGCAACTAGATACAAACCATATAGACTATTTGGGTAATTAACTCTAATATTTTTAAAGTTTCAAATATTTGAGATTATATATTTGTTACAATATAAGAAATAGGAAAGAAGATAAATTGGCCTGTATTGTTGCAATGCTACAAACGAGTAAGACCTCCTTTTAGCCATACCAAAAATCATTCTTGCAAGTCTCAAACTAGATACTTTTGCTGGTTGCCAACATAAATGAAAAACCTATATATGGGGAGTAATTATCGTCAACAACCAAGGATTATTATTAAAAACTCTATTAAACGGTTTTTATAAACCGTCTAAATCAGACCGGATCAAATTAATTCAGCTAGTTTCACTTGATGATTTACGTCTTGTGATAGCCAACATAAACTAAGAAGGGAAAAAGAAATATACCAGCTAATATCAATGTTATTTTGAAAACTAAAATCCATTAAACTTTTGCAAAGGGTGGTTGTGCTACTCATTATTGATTTCAATAGCTTTCAGTCTTTTGACTCTTCTTTATGGTTAGGTTTGAGATTGAACCACCATTATGCCTTGCTTTCAACTTTTTTACTTTATATATATTTCTATATTATTATATAAATAAATATGTTGATATTTTGAATTCATTATTTGTGCTATTTGTAATTAAAAAGTACAAGAAATTGATACGCTAAACTATCAACCTTTTTGTCTGTTTAACATAAAGAGGCCTTACGGTCTTCATACCAAAATTTTAATTTGAATTGAACTCATCAAAGATTAATTTATAGCTATAATAGAACATAGTAAGTACGTTGTGACGTTTTTAGTATGACATCGTTATATAAATTAATCGTTCAAATAATTTATTATAAATTTTAATGTTTATAATTAAGAAGCTTATTTCATTAACTTAAAACTGATGTTACGTTTTACACGTTATTATCTATTATCTATATATTAATTTTAAACTAAATGAATAGTTGATTTTAGGGTTATTTAAAATTGAACACAAGAGTTTTCTTTCTTTAGAATTTGACCCCCATTGATGTTGGGTTTAAAAAAAATGTTTCTTTAACCGGTTGAAGTAAATTTGGTTTCAAAATACGTTAAAGCAATTGTAGTCTATACTTTATCAGGATACATTTGACATCACCGCACATGCTTATATTTATGCGCGTTTTGATTTTTTATACGTTTCAACGTAAATTCTCTTTGGATTCACGTGATATTTATATTACTTTTCCGATCATCCGTATCATGGTACATAAGTTCTATGATTTATCCCGCCACGTACGTCGCCGCCACAACACACGGTTGGTAATTGGTAAAATGACTAGTTCTTCTGAATTTCCAAAATATTCTAGTTTGTTTATTACATGTAATAATACCAAATTTAATCACCATGTACATTACTACACTATTCTATGATATTGCCATACTTAAGGTAAAGGGTGGCTCTAAGACAGGTTGCCTTTTGGATTCGTACATCTATATGGACCAGACCAGTGTAAAATTGGTTTTTTACAATGGTGGCTATACATGCATGATGCATGCACGTATGTGTGTGTTGGTAAAGCATGTGAAACAACATGTCTCAAGAGTTGAGGGGTAAAACATTAAACTTTTTATGAAGAAGTAAATGTAAGGGGTAGAAATCTTGACACACTGTTAAAAAAAACTAAATCATGAGTTTTTGACTAACTGGTATATGTATTTTAATTCACCACACTTTATTCATCACATGTAACTTCTTGCAAATCATTTAATCGTTCAATTTAAATGAACCAGATTTAAAGTTGGCTTCATATAATGGTTTGACGACTTATACATTATCACTACAAGGAACAAGCGCATTAGCGGTGACAACTGTCGCCGCAATTGACCCCGCTTGTCACCGCTATTAGTATTAGCGGCGACATGTCGCCGCTAATAAGTCGCCGCTAATAATTCGTCGCTATTGTGGATCATATCGCCGCTAAAGAGTCGCCGCTAATAATGTCGCCGCTAATACCTTCATTTGCGGCGACAATATCGCCGCTATTAATTAAAATAAAAAATTCCGGGGGAGACCTTTTGTCGCCGCTAAAAGTCTATTTTTCAATTTAATTTTTTTTTTATTTTTTTAATTTCCATTTTTATAAACCGAAAAAACCTGTAAATAAAACAAAATTTCCAGATTTCCCAACACCACAAATAACATAAGTATTAAGAAGTACAATACGAGTTTTAACAATACAAATAACATAAACATACAAGTTGTTTAACTTCATTTGTCAAAATGATACAAACCAAACATACGTAAACATACACATGTCGCCGCTATCCTATTCATTGTCTTCGTCCGAATCATCATCTTCATCAACTTGTCGTGTACCTTTTTGGGAGGCAATAAGTTGCGTCATTTGAGACATAAAGTTTGCATTTTGAAACAAACTTGCGATTTGTGCCTACAAAACAAAACATACATTATAAGTTACGGTATTTGCTTCTTAGTATAACTTTAAGTATATAATGATACACCAACACCTTGAAGTGTGTTTGTATCACCCATTTCAACCATAATGTACATAATTCAACTTAAATTTACCCATTTTAACCCGTTTTAACTATATCAAGTGTGTTTGTATCATTTTGACCCATTTCAACCATAATGTACATAATTCAACTTAAATTTACCCATTTTGACCCGTTTTAACTATATCAAGTGTGTTTGTATCATTTTGACCCATTTCAACCATAATGTACATAATTCAACTTAAATTTACCCATTTTGACCCGTTTTAACTATATCAAGTGTGTTTGTATCATTTTGACCCGTTTCAACTATAATATACATAATTCAACTTAAATTTACCCATTTTGACCCGTTTTAACTATATCAAGTGTGTTTGTATCATTTTGACCCATTTCAACCATAATGTACATAATTCAACTTAAATTTACCCATTTTGACCCGTTTTAACTATATCAAGTGTGTTTGTATCATTTTGACCCATTTCAACCATAATGTACATAATTCAACTTAAATTTACCCATTTTGACCCGTTTTAACTATATCAAGTGTGTTTGTATCATTTTGACCCATTTCAACCATAATGTACATAATTCAACTTAAATTTACCCATTTTGACCCGTTTTAACTATATCAAGTGTGTTTGTATCATTTTGACCCATTTCAACCATAATGTACATAATTCAACATAAATTTACCCATTTTGACCCGTTTTAACTATATCAAGTGTGTTTCTATCATTTTGACCCGTTTCAACCATAATGTACATAATTCAACTTAAATTTACCCATTTTGACCCGTTTTAACTATATCAAGTGTGTTTGTATCATTTTGACCCATTTCAACCATAATGTACATAATTCAACTTAAATTTACCCATTTTGACCCGTTTAACTATATCAAGTGTGTTTGTATCATTTTGACCCATTTCAACCATAATGTACATAATTCAACTTAAATTTACCCATTTTGACCCGTTTTAACTATATCAAGTGTGTTTGTATCATTTTGACCCATTTCAACCATAATGTACATAATTCAACTTAAATTTACCCATTTTGACCCGTTTTAACTATATCAAGTGTGTTTGTATCATTTTGACCCATTTCAACCATAATGTACATAATTCAACATAAATTTACCCATTTTGACCCGTTTTAACTATATCAAGTGTGTTTCTATCATTTTGACCCGTTTTAACTATAACAATTTCAAGATAAAACGTATAAAACTTTAATACCTCTGATAATGTCTGAGGTGTTTGTTCCTAATCAGGAACAAACGAAGTCGACCCTGCAGATGAAGACGGTTTACGCCCAATCCCTCTAATATGCCCGCGACGTTCTCCCAACACCGACTCAAAAACTTCAACCTCGTTCAGTGATGAACTATTTTCTTCGTTTTGGGATTGACTTAGCTCATCAAACCGTCCTTTGAGCTGATTCTATATTAATTAACAAGAAGTCATTTAATATATATATATATACACAAAGGCTTCATCTTTAATATTTCAAAACTCTACTTTATATAAAACTTACGTATTGTTGCTCAGCTATCTCCGTATCAAAGCTCCCATCTTTACTGGTATGAGCATTCTGAAATGCCTCAAGTCTGCTCTTATTCTGATTAACATTTAAAAGCATATCATATATTAAATAAATACTTATCTACAATATACATACAAATAATTAAATCATTACCTTCTTGTAACAATAACTACTATACGAGGCAGTCCCACCACGATTAGTGTATTGTTGTTGTTGCCGGTTTGCTTTGTTTGATGATGAGGCTTTTCTGTGTCCGTCACTTAAGAAAAAATCAATTGTTTTGCTCCAATTTCATGATTCATTCCTTTTGGAGGGTTGAGCCTTGCTTGTTCCACATCTTCATATCCTCCAACACGATCAAAGTGTCTTTTGGCAACGTTTTTTCGATCTCTGAATCGTTTGAGATATACAGAACGAATGCCACCCTCAATCTGAGCGCGTTCACGATCTCGCAAAATCTCATCAAAATCAAAGCGTCACTACATTTAAGTTTAAACAAAATGAAGTTAGTTAAATAAATACCGAACAATAAACATAAAACATATAAAGGTTACCGCCATATGTTCATCCAACGTATTCTTCTGAGCATCAGAAAGATCAGTCCACGAACGAACATTAAAGGAATAATTGGCCTCCATGTATATCCCAACCTCACGAACAAACATATCATTAAGTTCACCGACTGGGCTATATGTAGCAGCTCTATCAAAAGGAAGAGATAAAGGTCCTGCTTTCTTTTCTAACTCATGCTGTAACTTTTTATTTTTAGCCTTCCCTCTTCTTTTCTGGGAAGGCGGGCCTGCATTTATATTAAAAAAGCAATACTTACAATATATAATACTAAATAAATAAACATGAAAATATAATACTTACCATCCAACTGATGGCTTCCGGGCCCACCAAAAAGAGGAATCGGTGGATCCCCCGCGCCATCACCTCCATGGCTCATTACATCAGCCATGAGACCCCTCAGTGTCATAATCAAAATCCTCTTCATCATAATCACCCTCGTCCTCAGACATCACATTAGCAGTAACATTTGGTGGATTAACTTCACTTGCAATTTCGCCATCGATGACATTATCAACATTTTGAAAGTATTGGGTGAAGTCAATGAAAAGTACATTATTATTGTCGTATGAAACACCCCTTCGAGTATCGAACCATTTGCAACGAAATAGGACTGTTGAATACCCATTTGCATAGCACAACTCAATAACCTCTTCAACTTGGCCATAATATTTCTCACCATTCTCACCCTCCACTAAAACACCTGAGTTTTGTGTTGTGCGTTGCGCGTCACGTGCAAGTACCATAAACCTAACACCGTTGACTATGCAAGCAGTGTAGTTATAGGCTTTTACATCCGCACCCATTGAAAGAGCATACAACTCTGAGTGAAAATCTGGAGAATTTTGTATTTTCATTGAATAAACCTAAGAAAATAATGTGTTAAATATAAATTACCTAACAAATATAAACCTAAGAGATTTTTATACACGAATACCTTCTCTAAAAACCATGATGGAAATTTGATTATGACATCCTCATGTGGGCGTTCAGATTTGAATTCACTATATTGTTGACAAAATATATAACAAGTGAGGAACGAAATATATTTAAGTAATGTTTAAAACTTAAAGATAGTAACTCTTACTTCATATAGTCTCTAACTTCTTGACAACTATCGAGGACAAACCATTCTAGCTTCAGTTTTTCGCTAGGAGAAAGATATTTCATCTTTTTTTGCGCTAGCCGGACGACATTTTGACTCAAATGCAAATATCTTTCTCTTTTCAATAATGATATCCTCATTTCTATCAGGGCGATTGAACTGAGTCTCAACATCTCGAAGGTACCTCGAACAAAATGATAAAGCTTCTTCAGCAACATAACCTTCAGCTATACAACCTTCTGGTCTTGTTTTGTTTCTGACATAATTTTTTAGTTTTTTCATATACCTTTCAAACGGATACATCCATCTCATACACACTGGACCACCACAAATCGCTTCATCAGGTAAATGCAAAACCAAATGAACCATAATATCAAAAAACGCTGGAGGATAGATCATTCTAACTTGCACAATATTATAAGAATGGCCTCCTTAGCTTTCTTCATATCGTCAATTAATAGTGTTCTGGAGCAAAGTTGCTTAAAAAACGTACACAAATCAACTATTGGTGTATAAGTATCTTTGGCCAAAAAACCTCTAACACCAATCGGTATCAACCGTTGCATGAGAATATGACAGTCATGAGATTTCAACCCAGTAATGTTAGTATTATTATCTATCACTCTCTTGCTTATATTAGATCCGAACCCATCAGGCAGTTTTACATTTTTTATAAACTCACAAAATAACTTTCGATCACTAGTCTTCAATGAGTATTTCGGGTGGGGGCTATACCACTTGCCATTTTTTTTCTCTAACCATTGCCTACTCCGAATATTTAGATTTTTCAAGTCAACCCGTGCATTTGGTGTATCTTTGCTCTTTTCATTCATTAGAAGAGTACCTAGCAAACTATCACACACATTTTTCTCTATATGCATCACATCTAAGTTGTGTTTTAGCTGTAGAGAAGACCAGTACTCAAGTTCAAAAAATATGCTTCGTTTAGACCAATTTAACTCATACTCCTCCCGCTTTGATTTAACACCTCCAAATCAGGATGTTTCCCTGGTAAACGGTGGCGGAGCCGACTAAATTGAGTTTCTATGTCAGTATCACTAAATTGTTTCGGAGAGGATCTTATCTCGGGTTCCCCGTTGAAGTCCAAATTTGTTCTCCATTCATGGTTTGCATCTAAAAACCGACGGTGACCAACATAAACGACTTTATTTGTGACACGCATCGAAGGAGTGTCTTCGTTACAAGTCGGGCATGCTTTGTAGCCCTGCCCGCTCCAACCTGATAGACTACTATGAGCCGGAAAGTCGTTTATAGTCCATAACAAAGCCGCCCTCATTGTGAAAAATGTGTTTGTTGCCATGTCTTTAGTACGTACGCCCGACACCCATAACTGTTTAAGCTCATCCACCAATGGCCTAAGAAAAACATCCATGTCTTTCCCGGGGATTTAGGACCAGGAATCAATAATGACAACATGAATGACGACTCCTTCATGCATAATCATGGAGGCAGATTGTATGTCGTGAGTATAACAGGCCACGTGCTATGAGCCGAACTCATGTTACCAAATGGATTGAAACCGTCAGCTGCAAGTCCTAGGCGGACGTTTCGGGGTTCTCTTGAGAAGGTAGGGTACTTTATATCAAAATCTTTCCATGAAGAACCATCAACAGGATGACGCATCGTACCATCTTCTGATCGTCCGGTATTATGCCAAATCATATCTTTTGCAGTGTGCCTTGAAGAATACAAGCGGCGTAGCCTGGGGTTAAAGGAAACCATCGTAACACCTTGTGAGGTAACTTTTTACCCTTTGTATTTGTATCGACCCACCGACTCTCGTTACAGACTGGACAATTTTGTAACAATAGATTTTCTGCCCAGAAAAGAGCACAATCATATTTGCACACGTGTATCGACTCATACCCTAAACCGATCTTCTTTAATGTCTTCTTGGCTACATAGTGAGAAGAGGGAATTTTGTTACCTTCAGGATGTGAAGACTGCAACAACTCAAGGAGCTCATCAAATGAGCTATTTGTCCATTTATTTTTCACCTTAATATTCATAAGCTTTGCTAAAAAGTCAAGAGAAGAAAACTTAGTACAACCAGGATATAATTCTGATTGAACTTCCTCTAACAAGTCCTCAAAATCATCACGGACACCACTACTCTCTTCCATAACGTCTTCGATAACGTCAGCCATTTCGTTTGTTGGCTCAACATCATTTACAACCACAACTTCAGGAATTAAACTTTCACCATGATAGATCCAATCCTTGTACGTCCGACACATGCCCCATATTTCTAAATGATTTTTCATTTTAACCCATCCTAATAATTGAGTATTCTGACATTTTCTACACGGGCATCTAATCAGGCCATATTTGTTGATATATTTTTCACTCATATCGATAAAAGAGCTGAGTCCTTGCTGATACTCGGGTGATCTACGGTTCGGATTAAGAATCCAACTTTTATCGACAGACATGATTACAGCACTGCAATATAATTTACAATTTAAATGGAAAAATATAATCATGGTGATTAAAATAAGATCACGAAATAATTGTTATTTAGAACTTTTATTAAAGATGCACATTTAATTAGAAATACTAAGTATTTATATCTTTAATATAACTAATTATTTACAACTTTCTAATTATATAATAGGTATTTAAATATTTAGATGTACATACTATTAAAGATGTAAATGGTTAACTATATGGATTTTAGTATAACTAATTATAAAATACCAAATCTAATTAGAAAATACGTAGTTAATCATTTACATCTAATTATTTATGTACATCTTTAAAGATGTACATACTAGTATTTACAACTTTCTAATTATAAAATACCTAATCTAATTAAAGTTGTAAATAATTAGTATGTACATCTAATTAGAAATACTAATAAATACTAATTATAAAATACCAAATCTAATTAGAAAATACTTAGTTAACCATTTACATCTTTAATAAAATAACTAATCTAATTAGTTCAAAAGTTAACTAAAATCCATCTTTAATAAAATACCTAATCTAATTAGTTCACCATAAAACATTTGCAAATAAATTCCTTCTTTACATCTAATTAGTCCAAAAGGCTTCTCAACATTTACATTTAATTAGTTTAAAAGGCTTCTCAACTAAACATTTACTCTAAAATCCATTTAGTTAACCATATACACATCTAAAACATACTAGTTAACCATAAAACAATCTAAAACATTTAATTAGTTCAAAAGACTTCTCAACTAAGCATCGTTAACCATACTTTAGTTAACCTTAAAACAATCTAAAACATTTACATCTATAAAACAAAAATTAAAAAAAAAAAAAAATACCGAATCTTTGTAGTAGCGGCGACGGAAAATGCAGCAGCGGCGACGGCGACGTGGTGCGGACGGTGGCTGGTGGCTGGTCGGACGGTGGTGGCCGCGGGTGGTGGGTCGTGGCTGCTCGGTTGCGGGCGCGGGCGCGGGGCGGATGGTGGTGGCCGCGAGAAGGCGGATGGTGGGTGGCTGTGGCGAGTGAAGAAGGGAGGTGGGGGTGACCGCGGGTGGTGGTGGCTGGTCGATCGGATGGTGGTGGTGGCTGGTCGATCGGATGGTGGTGGTGGCTGGTCGATCGGATGGTGGTGGTCGGCGGTAATTGTGGCTGGTCGATAGGTTGGAGGGAAAGTGAAGAAGGGGGGATAAGACCCCGCGTATATCCAATTACCATTAGCGACGACGGGTCGCCGCTAAAGACGTCGCCGCTAATAGGTAACAGTACGATTTCACAGGAGTCGTTCGATGCAATTCATTATGGACGGCTAGATGTGACTCAAAAAAATGAACGGTGGATCGCAATCTTTAGCGGCGACAAGTCGCCGCTAAAACTGTCGCCGCTAATAGCCGTCGCCGCTAAAGGCCTTGTCGCCGCTAATAATGTCGCCGCTAATACGCGTGTTTCTTGTAGTGATGTCAAAACATGTACAGAAATAAACAAGTTGAAACGGCTAATCCAAAATATTTTAGAAAAGTTCATATTTTAAAGATTGAAGAGAAAGCCAAGTAACTTCAAAAATGAAACCTTAAAACAACTTTAATGACTTGCATGTTTACGCTTTATTTACTTGTGTGTTATCAAGAATAACTCGGTTAAAAGCGAAACTTAAATCAAAAGGTTGATTAAAAGAAGCACATCACAAAGGTACTCTCAAAATTATACAACATTTATAATTAAAGGAGAAAATTAAAAATAAAAAGAGAGTAACAATATGAGTGACATGTGCGTAATTTAATAGGGTAGAAAAAGAAAAAAAAAGTATAAAAGTGAAGAGTGTAAAGGGTAAGGGCCTGTTTGTTTTCATCTAACCCGGCTGACCCGGCTGACCCGCTGACTCGGTCAGCCGGTCAGCCCGTTTGCTGTTGGTGAAACCCACTTCTGACCGGGTCTGATGGGCTGACCCGGACCTTAAAATCTTAATAGCTGACCGGGTCTGTTGGTGAACCCTCATCGGAACCCCCATCTTTGAGCACCCCATCGACGAGCACCCCTACCTTCGGCCTCTCCATCGGAAAGTGTAACTTCGGAATCGGAAACAACAACAACTGTGGCGGTGGTGGTTGTTGTTGCTGTTGTTGTTGTTTAGCTGATTTCGATGTTGCTGGTTGTTGTTTAGGTGGTGGTGATGTCGGTTTCTGTAGGAATTGGAACGTCGGTTGTGGTGATTTGTTGCGTGAGGTCGTTGTTACTAGCTCTGCGGTTGTAGACGTTGTTCGAGGAGTAAGCAGTGGTGGAACCCGATCCGAAGATGGATCAGAAGTTGTGGAGATGTGGTTGAGAGATAATGAAGCTGTTGAAGAGGATAAGATATCTGAAATTGTGGTTATGGAGGATGTGGATGGTGTTTTGAGTGTAGAGGATGATGAGCAATCGGTTAATAAGATGCTAAATATATAAAAAAATTTGGCTTTTTATTTTTATTTTTAACATATATGAATTTTAGAAATATATAAATTAAATTATATATTTTTATCATTCAGCAGAGTCAGTCAGATACTGAATCAAACAGCCAAGTTTCAGTCAGACGTATACCCAGTCAGAACTTCTAATTGGGTCAGCTTCTGACTCAGTCAGATCTTACCCAGTTAGTTTTATCAAACAGCCCCTAAGTGTGGAGGGGGGCTATGTGTAAGTTTATGCGGGTGAATTTATAACTTAGAAAAACTCTGGATAGGGACATGTAAAATTTATATATATACATACAATTTTTTTAGTGTTTAATTTATGTTCATGCTTTTAGATCTCCAAAAAAAATATTGATTTTGATATTTTATTGTTAATGAATTTTGTGGATAATATATTTATGGGATAAGTTGTATTTACGCAACTCTATGAACATGTACAATAAACACGATGAACACATATATTAGAACATTTTTAATATATGTCACTCTAATATGCTTACATGTATGTAAACTAATAATTAACATATATATAAATTATACATGACCGATCAATATCACAAAAGGTTTCACAAAAAAAATTCACCGTAACATGCATATATGTGTTCTTTAAAGGGCATGTTGCTTAGCATGATTGTGATAACGAGGAGATGCTACAATTGATAGGATCAAGAATTGCTTAAATACAAAGGTAAAGCAAACATTGAAGAAACAAACCTTGCTGAGACATAATGTCAAGATCGATGATGACACAAGTAGATTATGATACGGCCCAAGATAAGGACGGGAGACATAGCTTACTCCATTAAGCTTGAAAGAAAGCATTGTTTCCAGGATAAATGTCGGTTACAAAGACACCACCACAAGATATCAATCCAGAAGATTAATTGAAAAAATAATGTCTCTAATTTAATTGTAAAGTGTACTTTAATCTACAAACTTTGTTACGTTTATTTTTAAAAAAATGTAAAATAAAAAGGTAAAAACTTTACCCTATTTTCACAAACAATGATAAGTTAATATCCCCACCAAAGTGACAAAAGAGTGCAAAACCCTTTTCATTGATGTGATTTACGGCTTAAGTGTGAATGTTATTCAAGTGGAGAAAAATAGGCCACCTCTTTTTTCCGTCTTATTGTAATTCTGAATTTATTTATGGTAACATGTTACCTATAGAAAAAATATAAAGTAGAGTTTTACTAAAAGTGATGATTTTTTCAAGAAATATAAAAAGCCATCATTATACGTCACGTGTAATAGAGGATGAGGGTAATGGTCATGAAATTTTCGCTTACATTAAATGCTCGAAAACAAAAAGGGTTGAACACAAAAACACATAATTGAATTACATGTGCAAAAACACACAATGGTCCGGACACGAAAACATATAATTGATTCTTGACGCACCAAATTATTGGAGGCATAATTAAAAAAGGCATAGTGTACAATTGAAAACGTACAACTTATCGTGTTTTAAAAATAGTTATTTTTTCAGAAAAATAAATAAGAATGAAAAAAATGCTCGATTTTATGATATATCTCTTAAAAAAAGTTTGTGATCATAAAAATTAATTTGAGTTTTAAAATGATGGTGGAACTCTACAAAGTAAATAATGATAGTTTCAAGTATACCCCTCCAGCCCGTTTAATTTTCAAAAATCGTTGACATAGCTTCCTCATATCTACTCATCTGTAAGATTCACTTGATCAATAGTTCATAATACTTGTTACTCTTCTTAAAAAATTTTGTCTTGTTCGTATAACTTCAACCCCCTCCCCCTCCCCCTCCCCTCCCCCTCCCCCTCCCCTCCCCCCTCCCCCTCCCCTCCCCCTCCCCCTCCCCCTCCCCCTCCCCCTCCCCCTCCCCCTCCCCCTCCCCCTCCCCCTCCCCCTCCCCCTCCCCCTCCCCCTCCCCCTCCCCCTCCCCCCTCCCCCTCCCCCTCCCCCTCCCCCTCCCCCTCCCCCTCCCCCTCCCCCTCCCCCTCCCCCTCCCCCTCCCCCTCCCCCTCCCCCCCCTCCCCCTCCCCCTCCCCCTCCCCCTCCCCCTCCCCCTCCCCCCCCCCCCCTCCCCCTACCCCTACCCCTACCCCTCCCCCTACCCCTCCCCCTCCCCCTCCCCTCCCGCCTCCCCCTCCCGCCTCCCCCTCCCCCTCCCCCTCCCCACACCCCTCCTCACACCCTCCCCTTCCCCCTCCCTCTCCCCTCTCCTACCCTTATAAGTATGTGTACGTGTAATTACATAAATGTCACAGCTCACTTGTGTACAAGTATGCAACATAGCTATGTAATCATGTAACATATGTTGTAGTTCATCTTTGTTATAAATCCAACCTTATGTAATTACGCACAATATGTGCACGATTAGATATATTATATTTTCAGTTATCAATGATTTATTTAACTATGTATATTTTAAATTATAATATACTATATAAAAGTTATTTACATTTGAAAAAAATAATAGAACTACTATTTAACCTAAAAGTAAAAGAAAAAAAGAGTCTTTCTCTTGCCTCCATTTTAATCGTTAAAAAAAGTTTGATCAATGATCCGTAAAGGGGCGGACTTTGAAGTGGTCATGTGATATGTTAATAATTATTGTATATATTTACAATACATATTCTCTATATTTGATGTCATTTTTATTATAAAAATCATTTACTTAGACACTTATTTGTATTTAATTTGGATTTTACAGTTTTTGAAGAAAAGTTTATGATCTTTGTGAAAAAACTCAAGATTAAAATAAGTTAAAGCGGAAAAATACTTCTGATATGACAATATCAAAGCTCAATATGGTCATACCATCTCTGATATGGTCATATTCGGATAAAAACATGTTTATAACCCCTAATACATCTTATTTTAACAAAACTTTTGTTTCTTTTAAAATCCTAACTGCTCTCAAACCCTAAGGTGATTTGGAATATTTTTCAAGAGTTTTTGAAATATTTAAAGACAAGTATTAAATACATTACACTTCTAAAGAGCATCTAACATCATTCACCCCATTTCCACTCAAATTGATTTGATATCTACTATAAGGTCTTCTATGTTCTTATGTTTGGATATATTTTTTGTAAGCCTCATGGGTTAGTCTCATATTATAACTTGTATTAGATGAAACTTAGCATGATTTAACAACTTGTATATGATTCTTGGTGTTGTTTATGTTAATGTCATGATGAAACTTGATTATTCTTTAATGATTATGTATATTTGTTATAGTTTGATAAAATGTTCAACCATGTAGGTGTTATAAGCATGTTATTTTGGAAAACTTCATATTCTTACAAGACTTATGCGTGTAATTGCATCTTTTGTGTGTAATTTTTAGATTTGACTAGGAATGGTGAATGAAGGTTTATGGTTCAGTAAAATTAGGTAAATGATTCTTATGCTTTTTGTTTAAGAAGACCATGAAACTGTCATGAATCTCCCTTGTTATTGTTTATGAATTGTTTTGCAATCATGGTATGATGTTCATTAGTGAAGAGCAAGTATAGTTTTGTCTACTTTACGCAAATTGAGGTGGTTGTCATGTTTTTATCGTGTTAATTTCCAAATATTTATAGAATTAGATAACCCTGACGGGATCTAGTTCATCTTTAACATTAACAAAATTGTATCATTAGTCCTTCATGAAATAACTTTCGGTGACTATTATGTATTTATCGTTCTAGCTTTCCGAATAATTATATGTCTAGATATCCTTGACAGGGGTTTATATTACTCCCATATATCATGTATAGAAATGATCTCACCTCGATTGTATGCTAGTTGTTATTTCTATGTTAAATGAAGTTGAAGTCAAGTGGTATCTTTAATTTGATTTTCGTCTTTATTTTCTTGCTTTGGTGTTTAATTTGCTAATTATTTTTAGTTAATTTCTTTGCAAATCCAAACTTAATTGGTCAGTTAAATAGTGATAAAGGTTTAGTATTGAGAGTTATTGTGTTCACAAATCGATACTCGGTTCTTATCTTAAGTACACTACTATGTCATAGATGCACTAGCCTATTATATGTAGTTAGTCTAAAAGTGATAATCGTTATATTATTTAAACACATTGTGTAAAATATTTACTAAAACTCTATATACATACACACATCATCAAACGACCAAATTGATTTTTACAATTTTAGTGAAGTGTAGACTGATGTAATTTTGAGCGACCCTAGTATTTTTCAAGCATTGACCATAGTGATTTGTTAAAAAAATTATGACCCCATAATTAATGGAGAAGAAAACTTGTTTAAACTTTTACCCTAACAAAAATATTCATATATTTATCTAAAATAGAAAGCCAATTTATATCTTATTCGAGTTGACTAACCCATTATACACTTAAAATAATAACCTCAAATAAAGTTATAATTTCTGCTTACTATGTAATTAGCTGTAAATCCATAACTCATTTACTCACTTCCCCTAAATCCCAATTTTAACCTAATTGGCAAAAAGAAAGGACTCGGTCTTTCAGGAGATAGACGAAGCAATCGAATAGAACAAATGGGGATGAAGTAATATAACGTTTTTAAAATATTAGCATTCGTAAGAAACAATTATGGACAATATTTTTTTAGATGATAATTTATGTTTATTGTTTATTTGCGATGATAATGTATGTTTATTGTTTATTTTGCAATGACAATGTAGTTTTATAATAATAGCTTATGCTATATATTATTTTATCATTTCTGATCCTACCAGAAAATTTTCTAACAAAAAAAACCTACAGGAAAAAAATTATGGGTCTATCATTACATCTCATCAATTTCGTAAACTTCTCATCAACCAAACTTCGATACGTACGATATATGTATATGGGTGTAATACTATACATTAATTTCCAAAATAGGTTGCAAAAATTACATCAGTCAAAGTTCTTTTATTGGTACCACATTGGGAGTGTTCACTTTTATAAAGAAAATTAATCAATACAATAAACACTTTATTAACTTTTTTGAATCTCCTTTTGAACTTTATACTCATTATAATAATGCATTGTGAAATTAACAAATTTTAAATAATATATTTTTGCTATTTATATTTTCTTTTAATTGAATTTTAACTTGAAATGTCATGTTAAAAAACATATTACCAATTTATAACTTTTGTTTTTTAGAACAACTCCTCACACATTCATGTAATATATCTTTGATTTTACTCTATAATTAATCATGAGATTTGAATATTCTTTAACCTCTGGAAGAAGGGACGTCATTAATTACACACTAAAATAGCAATGACCAAAATTTCCTTTGATTATAATTACTTGTGGATATCTATTTTGCTATTGTTCACTCGTCAAAATAGGTGCGCCTAATGACTAAAACTTCATCAACCTGCGGTGGACTTGAATAACAGTACCCTCCTCATTTGAAACCGGGAGACTAAAAAGCAAATTTGCCACAAATTTTCTTTAGATCAAACAAAATAGATAAATATTTTAATACATTGTGAAAACTTCTAAAGATTATTTCATTCATTGTGTACATGCATAGGAAGTTAATCTTAGCATTGCTAAGCTGTTTAACTTTTGAGAATATGAATTTGAGCTCCCCTCCTTTTGAGTTCTATACTTAAATTTTGAATTCAAATTATGAGTAAGTTAACTCGAGTTTGGCTAGGGCTCAACTATTTTATTATTTATTTATTATTTAATTATTACTTCATATATATATATATATATATATATATATATATATATAAAACATAATTATGTAATATAAATTATTTGTTTTTTTAGCTTGGTAGTAATTTTTATTACGTAACTATATATTATTTACTTCATAAAAGATATTATTATATTTAAATAAATAGTAGACTGATTTAGACTCACGAAATAATCAAATTTGATGTATAAAAATCAAATGAGTTTCAATTTAAGTTTCATGAACTTTTAGCGAGCCGATCTCGAATTATGGTTGAGCGATCCTACATGTTTCACCTACAATATATATTTATATATTATATATTGATAATATTTTTTAAATCAATGCATGGAGGAGTAGCTATTAGTTATTAAGTGTCATATTCATAGAAATCTGTCGTTTAATTTTTTATAAAGTGATCATTATTATTTAAATTGTAGTAGGTTTTCATTCGAAAACGATAGTCAATTGTTTCCTCAAGACTCCATAAATTCTATTCAATCAAACACCTAATTTCATAATTTTAATTATAAAAAAACAAAATTCTCACCCATTCTATTTCGATCATTTCAACACTTTAACAATGTTTTTAATGATCTCGTTTTCTCCTTAATTATCAATTAAAGTAATAACGTTTTGGTATCATTTGGTAATGAACATGGACTATAACATTTGTGTATATAAATGGAAAAAAACTAAAAATGACGAATAGCATAGTGCCTTGACGATGGTTGTTTACGCTGACTTTGCCACAATATCCCGAATAGGGTTTTGTCATTAGGTTAGTCTACGTCTAGTATACCTAAACTATTTCATAGCTTAGTTCTAATCTTCAACACATGAATAGCCTCATTAGAAGCTGACATGAAGCCAATGCCATGAAAACACACTCTTTTCAAGGCTCGGGGAGACCCTTTGATTATCAAGTTAGTAATCATATCAAACCAAAACACATTAAACATATATGATATATACTATATGAAAATGTAAACAAGAATACGAGAAAGTATAAAAATAGTGTGCCAAGTGAATAGTAGTAAAGAGAACATGTTAAAAAACGATGAGGAGGAGGAGCTCTTACTTGTGCCGAGTGAACCCATTTTTACAAAGTCAAGTAGACCAAAGTGTTCTAATTAACTCACTTATATTTCATGTTTTATTTAAATTACAGGGTTTGAACATCTTTTTAGTATGTTTTTCTTTTTGTTTTGATTAGAAAATTTTTAATCCTTGTTTTTTTGATGCTGATATGGAGTGGTGACATATATTTTAGGTATTTTTTTTAATTTTAATATAATTAACATGTTTTTTAAAAAAATTTAATATAATATATATATTGGAAATCCCGACTCCATCTTCTCTTTTATTTCTTTCTTAACATTAAATAATCAGATAATAATTCGATTGATGATTTAGTGATCCAATTTAAGCAAACTACGCATAAGTGAGATAATTAAAACACTTTTAAAACCTTATTAGTATTAATTCTGTAACATTTTCTTTAAAAGGAAGCAACAGAGTATAAAAGTCATTAAATACACACTTGTCTTCATAACATATAATGTCTTTAACAAAAATAAAACTATCAAACTAGGATGCTAGCCTTGAACCATGTCGGGTAGTCTATCAACCATGCAAGACATCATTTTTATCAACACATACTTGTTAAACTAATATGCATACAAAAGAAGAAAGAATTGTTGAGTGCGTTCTAGTTATAACCTTATCAATATAAACTTTAGCATAACATACTTTATCATACTTTAGTAAGTAGTAATTGTCAACATAGTTTTACATTAACTGCATCCGTAAAGTAACTACCTTTTATCATATAGTAACATTTATCTCACTTTGACCTCTCTTAAGCATTTTTTTTTTTATCTTGAGCTTGTACAAGTGTACAAAGCTCCTTTAGCTAGTGAGCTTGTAATATATGTATAAATCTTGTCTAGTGAGCATACATAAGGTATGGTTCCTGTGAGGGATTAAGCATACACAAGAAAATGCTCCTATCTGGTGAGTATGCTTAAGACTCGATTCTTATCGGGGTGAAAATGCACAAAGCTAGGCTCCTATCAAAAGTGAGCATGCATAATCTTTAGGCGCCTATCAAGGGTGAGCATGCATAATGTCATGCTCTTATCCGGTGGAATTGTAACAAATGCAAACTCCTTTAGATGTGCTTGCAAGAATGCATTCTTTAGTATTTTGGGCCACTTTATTGTTATTTACTTTCACTTTCATTACTATCTAATTATTTAGATTTATATCTATAATTTAATTGTGTTTCTCTTTGCCTATAACATTATAAACTACTTTATTGTTTTATACTTTGCATTTAACTAGTACGTTTTTTCAAATTCTATGCCTTTGATTACACATGTGCAAGCTCATTTAGAAATGAAACCTATAAATATAATTTGGGAACTATCATGAAATTTGACTTAGTAGGGGTATATGTGGATAAAGGGATCAGATGTAGATGAATAATCAGAATTTTATTATAGTAGCTTGCGATGCAAACAAGCAAACAGATGTAAGTGAACTAGTGGATTCAGATGAACTATTAGATACCGCTAAACTATCAATATATATGTCTAAGTAGTCGGAGATGCTATTGAACAAACACATGCAGAAGAACTATTATAATGTGTATTTATGTATCTAAGATTTAGATGAGAAAATCAGATGCGAATGAGTAAGCTTTTATGCAGAATGGTTATCGATCAAGTATGTCTAAATAATAGGATGTGGATGAGCAGTTACATACGCATGAAAATTTGATGTGGGGCTATATTTTTTGGAATTTAGCTAAGTATTGGCACATGCATATGAGGTAAATCATATGCTGATGAACAGCTATAACGCAAATAACAAGGTCACATACTAACTACTAGAGTCACATGTAGATTACTAAAGTCACATGGTAGATTACTAAAGTCGTTGTTTTGGTTACTATATTATTTATAACAGTATTCCAACTATAATTTTCCATTTTATCTAATCAATATCTATCTTTTTAGGGGTAAACATTACTATCTTAATGCATGGATATTCATACATAAAACTATACAAGCCCTAATCGTAAATATACATTTAAAACTAACTTTATCAAAAATACTACCACGTATGTATATCAGCTACAAATATTAAAAAACATGTAAAATATAATGATCTAGAACATACCTTTGATGAAATACGAACAAATCTTAGAATGAATGGTTCTCCACGTGAGATCTATTAACAATACACCAAGATGTAAAATTTATCATTTAAAACTTCTCTAGATCATATATAAACACTTTTTCATGTCTATAATGCTTTGGATGAGATTTGAGGTATAAAAATTATACCTTTTAACTCTTTTAAACTTATTTTCTTTGGATTTGGTTACAGTCTTTCTCTAGTCTTTCTCTATGTAGCTCTCTCTCTCTCTCCCCATCTCTCTCTCCCTTTCCTTTTTGCAAACTTAAAATGCAAGAAAGAAGAACATGCCGTAACATTTCCTTAATTAGGTTAACATTAAGGTTAAAACCCCTTTAAAATGTTTTATCACATCAACTTTTACCGGTTTACAAATTTAACCAAAATATTAATTCTAACTTTATTTTTCAAAATTGTAGGTGTTACATGTCCGTCCCTTTCATGTAGCTCTTGTCTTAGAAACAAGTCATACGGTAAACAATTTTAGATAATACCATTTCATTTTCTCTTCATATTCCTTTGTGGAATCTAACCTTTTTCTATGCTTACATTGTACTTTAACGTGCTTGATCAATAACAACAACAACATCATAGTAATAGTAGTAAGAGTGGTGGTGGTAATCATAAGCGTAGTGTTGGTGGTGGCAGCAAAACATCAATAGTAATAGTAGTAAGAGTGGTGGTGGTAATCATAAGCGTAGTGTTGGTGGTGGCAGCAACTGTTATGAACGTAGTGGTGTGGTGGTGGTGGTGGTGGTAGTGATGGTGGAGGTAGTGATGATATGATGTTATGTTATTATATGCATGTGTTATGTAATTAATAAAATTAGTTGTGTAGTTATGCATATATTGATTATAAATTGTGTAATTACATATATACTATGCGTAGCTAGACGAATACATAACATTCGACTAAAATATACATATTACATACTGATAACGTGTATATTTCGCAGGAAGAAAAATGCTTCCTACAAGGACCGAAACTGATATCATATAGTAAGATAAGAAGACAGAGTCTTAAAAGCTTTGATATCATATAAAAAATATATAAAACTTTTAAAAGTATTAAATTATCAGATATGCTATAACTATAATTAAAAAATATTAATCTAACATAACTTCTATTTTCGATATATACAATTATAATAAATGATAAATTTTTATCTAATTAACTTATATCACTACAAGAAATGTCAGTAATAGCGGCGCCGGTATTAGCGGCGACACGCTCATTAGCGGCGACAGCAATAGCGGCGACAGCAATAGCGGCGACACTATTAGCGGTGTAACATCACGTATTTTACGTTAATTAAAAACTAACGTCGTTTGATCTTGTAAGGACTGTTATCGGGAATTATGAAACTTATGGGTTATTTATGCTTATCTTTTAATTGTCATTAATCTTTAATATAAAAGTTAATAATCAAGCTATTAAATCATAATAATTGTAACAATAATAATAAATAAATAATATAATAATAATAGAATAATAATAATAAATAAATAATAATAATAATAATATAATAATAATAATAATAATAATAATAATATAATACACGTGTCTTCAATAACGTGTCTTCAATAAGTTATTTATGCAATGTTGTAAGCTGAAATTTCTATATCTTGGGATACTTTATCTAGTCAAAGTGTAACTAGTGATCTTATTTGACCATTAAATCCAGTTACTTGACTTGAAATCCTTGAGATGAGTGACCACTTATAAGTACACGTGTTTCAATAAGGTTATGGTTGACCTCGTAATTTAGGAAGTCATGTATTTCCTTTCGATTGTGAATCGAATGTTCACATCTCACTATGATGATTGAATCATTCTTGTCCTTGATTTCGTCTTCCCGATTTAAGCCATCCAAGATTTGAACACCACAACAAATTCTGTTGTCTCGAACTTTGATCTTAAGCTTGTAAGCATGATTTTCTCTTTGTTACATTGATGTAACTTGAAATTTCCTAAACTTCTAATTGATATTCTTTTCTTTTCGCTGTTATGTCAAACTTCGTACCGTTTGCATCGTGGGAGATGCAAGAGTTTGTAAGTCAACCTATGACTAAGAACATTCGTATCTCCTAAATGATTCTAACTCATCAAAACAGGGGTGATTCCCTTACTTTGATGATTCTCAATCCGTTTCGATAAATGGTTTCCAATCATGTGTTTTATGAATCATCTTCTGGATTAGGGTGATTTCCTTATCTTGAGGATTGACTTCAATTATTCTCATTGGAACTTGCATTTCACTAATGACATGATCTCACCAAAATAGGATTGAAACCCGTACTTTGGTGACAATTGTCAATTTCCGATTGTTTTCTTGTAATTATGAAATTCAATCATCAAAATAGGTGTGAATTCCATACCTTGATGATAATTTCATTTTCACGGATTGTATTTTCTCAAATGAAACGCCTCATTAAAGTAGGAGTGAATTCTGGATTTTGATGAGGAAGTTCGTCTTGTCATATTTTGTTTTTGTAAAACTTCACCGTTAAGATAGGAGTGATTTCTCTTACCTTAATGGTGAGTTACCTCGTCTTATTTCTGTGGATCCTTAATAATGAGTTGGGGATCGAACTTTTTGATTGGTAAGTTAGTGGTCATACCTTGGGAGTACACCATCAAGTTAGGAGTAAAAACCACACCTTGATGACTATTCTCATTTCTTGATCATCAACTTACCAAGGTTGTAATCAAGTGACGAGAAGCATATAGTAACTTGAAGGGTGAAATAATATTAGTGTTTCGACCTATCAAGCCAAAGCATGAGCTCTGAACTTGAAAGGAGACCCGATCGCTTTAGGTTGATTTTGATTCCAAGCTTGGAGCATTTAAATTCTTAACTCGATTCCTTTTCCTTTATCCTTATGTTTTGATTGATCTAGCTATATGGAACCATTTATTCCTTACTTATCAACTTTCATTTTGAGATATCATTAACACATGATGTGTGATGGTAGTCTTCCTAAACAATCTTTCTGCTAAAGACATTATTAACTTGTATTCATGCCTTTCTAGTCACACGAATGTCCTCCATTGAGCTTTTGATGAACTGCGTATGCAAACTGTACTTGGAAATTTGCTACCTTGCAAATATCTTTACAAATGCATTTCTTATTGATTGTGTCACTCCTTGCATCGTTTTTTTCCTTAAACTTGGAAGTCTCTAAAATTCCATCTTGATTTCGATCAACAAGACTCGTTATTATCCTCATTACGATGTGGATATAATGGTTCATAAACCTTCGTAACTTGTAGTCATGGGTTGGGCATAAAGGAAAAGACGTAACTTGGTATGTGTCCAAGTGTCTTACCTTCACATATGACAAGACCTAACATTCGTGATCCTATGGATCTCCTGTTTAACTTTTCTTTCAACTAAAATGCTTCTTATCTTAGAGGTCATGATGGCAATTGGTGCATTATAGACCGATTGGCTAATTTCATATTGACTCATGTGGGATAATGGGTCGAGAAATTGACCAGTATCTGTTTCAAATATTCGTACACTGTGGTATGGCGTTGAAACATCGATCGTCATTTTGGATGACCGATTCATTTTCTGCTTTTAATAATGTTCCTAATCATCGTCGTGAACTCATTCCAAAATTTCCGCATATCGTATTATACTTAGACCGATGGTTGGTCAAAGGAGAAATGCATATTCACAAGATATGCGTTAAGATCGTTTCATTATACATAGTGACGTTTGGGATCCTTAAATCCCGACGGTTAAACTCTCTCAACATTGTTGGTCTTTTATTGATTTCAAGACATCACCTTAATACGAAATTATATTCTAGAAGTTGAGACTTAAAAATCTAATATACCACGGTAACTCGTCATTATTTTCCGACGTTTCATCTCAAAACGTCTCGTACTTCACTGGAAGAGTTCAAGTTGGTATATATTATGTCAAGAATCTTGTAAGATTCCATAAAGTAAAGTGTTCATCTATAATCAAACGTCAAACATTGTTCGTTATATACTTACCTTGCATCATAATTCCTTTGTTCATCTAAGTTCATTTTGAAATTTCGGGACGAAATTCTTTTAAGTTGGGGAGACTGTAACATCACGTATTTTACTTAATTAAAAACTAACGTCGTTTAATCTTGTAAGGACTATTATCGGGAATTATGAAACTTATGGGTTATTTATGCTTATCTTTTAATTGTCATTAATCTTTAATATATAAAAGTTAATAATCAAGCTATTAAATCATAATAATTGTAACATAAAATAAATAATAATAATAATAATAATAATAATAATAATAATAATACAACATCAATGATAATATTCTAAATAGGTGTTAACCTTGTAAATAAATAAAAAATAACATAAACGTTATTATGATAAACTTGTAATTAATTAGTTTATATATTAAATGATAAAGCTTTAAAACTTCAGGGACCAAACCGTAATTTAATTTAAACTAAAACTAAAGTTTTTGAATCAATTAAATAGAAAACTAAACCACAGGGACCTAATTGTAATTTCCCTAAACTTACAAAACCCACCTCCCCTCTCTCTCCTCCATCACGTTTTTCCGGCCGCCGGCCGGTGGATCTCCGGCGCGGCGCCGGCGAGGCCAATACGGCCGGTTCTTCGAGCCGTTTGCTCTTGAAACGTTCCTTATCGATTCAAGAACCAATTTCGAACCCGTTTGTGACATTTAGTTCGAACATTAACGCGGTATTAGTATTATAAAAACCCACGAACCGAATCCATCGAAATCAAATCCGTTTCAACCTTTAAACCATCTTAATCATCAAATTAAAGATTCATCAACCATTGTTTGATCATTTAGAAGCTATTAATAGTAGTAATCACGCATGAAACAACATTAAATCCATCAAAATCAACCCGAAACCGCCGACCTTAAAGCTCGTAACCGTTGGACACGATCGAGCTCGAATTGAACCTATAAATCAGAGGACTTTTGCTCGAAATGGGTTTCCTAAACTCACTGAACATTCAATTCTATCAAAAACGCTCTACACATCAAGAATCGAACCCAAGAACGATCGCGACACTTGACGAACTCGAACGCAGTGAATCACAAATGATTTCAGGAAATTTCATTAGGCCTATTACTCAATTTTGCATAATAATCGAAAGCCCTATGGTTTAATTGGTTAACAACATCGAATTGATGTTCAATTTTGGAATTGAACAAACTAGGGTCTATAATAATTGGGTTTTGCTTGCTTTATGTGTTTAAGATTTTAAAACAAACACGAGAGCCTGGTTTACTGGTTAAGACACTGCCTTCCATACATGAGGTCCCGGGTTCGAACCCGGGCAAACTCATGTATTTTTTTACAGGTGTTTAGACTTAAATAAATTATAGAAACTTTTCTAATAAGTATAAAAATTACTTTTATAAGTTTCAAATATTGTTTCAAACCACCAAGATTTTCTATAAATTTTTTAAGTTTAAATAAAAATATATTTTATTGATAAGACATTTTAACAAAGCTTGTTTGAATAATTTGCAATAAAATGGATTGAAAATAATTAGTAAACTATTATTGATTCAAATATATCTTTTAAATTAATTTTGTAATAAGTTTTTAGTTATAAAAATTTACTTAAACTTTTTATATAACTTTTTGTAATTATTATAATTGCTTCCTTTCATAACTTTGAATAAAAAATATATATATTTTTTAAGAAAATAAAATTCATTCCATTTGTTCAAATATAACTATTTGACAAGCCCCAAATTCGACTTAGAACCCTAGTCCTCGTTGATTCGTTAAACTCATTTCAATAAAACTTAAACCTTGTAAATATATTCCTTAGGTACCTTGTGAAGGATTGCGTTGGAACGTTTATTTATATTCTTAATAATCTTCATTCTTATACTTGTTGATCATGTGAGTATTTCTATACCCCTTTTTATTATTTTCACACTTTGGGGTGAAACATGTTAACTTATATCATTGCACTTGTAAACTTATTTGAGACTTTTAAACTTATGGCAATTCAACATGTAAAGTTGTGGTTAGTTGAACTTTTATGGTTACCATGTTATGGTGTTATATGTACAATCATTAACTATTGCTAGCCCAGCGAAGTCATAGATCTATGGGACAGACAACCTATTTGGTGCTAAAGTCGATGTATTGCCGACTCCTAGGAGCCGTATGCTTGTGCACTAGGGAACCAAATACACTTAGCTGTTCGTATATACTTTTAACGTATAAGACTTGTAAAACTTTGTCGAGGTTTGATTGTTGCATTGTTCATAACATCCCTAATCACTTTATTCACTAACTTATGACTTGAATTGCCATCTTTTATATACTTATGTATTGAAAACTATGGAATGCTCACCAACATTTTTAGTTGACCGTTTATTTTTAACATGTTTCAAATAACCAAGTATGCGTTCTACCCTTTAAAGCTTATCACACTTAGGACTGGACTTAGAGAAATAAACGATGATCTGGATACTTTTATACGTGTAATCTAGATGTATCTTTGTTTTAACATTTACTTGTATTGTTACAATTGAATCCTGATTAATATATTTGGAATTAATAATAGCGTTATGTGGCTGTGAACAATCGTAACTCTCACACCTCGACGTTTCCGCCGTCAAGGTTGGGGTGTGACAGATTGGTATCAGAGCCCGTAACTATAGGGATTTAGGTTATTAGAAATAGTGACCTAGACTATAGTTGTATGAACCTCATAGAAAGATCCTTATACTTTTATGCTTACTTAATGTTCGCATGCTACATAATGCTATGCCTTTTTGTGCAACTTGATGCCTTAGCATAGGATTGCCTTAGGTATGCTTAAAACTTAGTTACTTGTCTCCCTAAACTTAACTTTGACTCTTTGACTCCCCGACAAATGAACTTCCTAACCTATTCTCAACGACATGTGGAATCTACACCTATCATCGTGGGTTCAATTCCTTAGACTCTATGTCTAATCTATGAAAATCTCATCAAGGTTTTGATTTCATAAGCCAAAGAAATTGTGTGACACATAGACACCTGTATTCTGGATTTCCTGGCAAAAGGCCTTCGGGCTAAGGCAAGCATATCGTATAAATCTCATTGCGAGACAGTTATGCTTACCTGGGGATTTCTGGGATGAGTGATAAACTATGGTCAACATACACAAGTCTCTAAGGCAAGTGGGTCAATTTACCTTGACGTGTCAACGATTCCAAATGGTAATGCGTTACTAAATGGAACCATCCTCTTTGTATCTTAAAAATCTTTGATTTCTTGAACTGGTTTCTTCTCATTCTTATCATACATAATGTTCATGTGATATCGTACTCGTCTTACCTTTCAACTCCTACGTTTAAACATCGTTACATATTAGGCGTTTCATGTAGCTATTTCTATACCTTGATCAACGTGTACATGACTCTTGTTATACCCAAAGATATTGGGAATCTAAACCGAATGGTCTTTGAAACTTTAAATCGTTACTTATGGTTTTCAAGTCCCCTTAAAAATGTGTCCCATAACTAAGACATGCAATGTTGTAAGCTGAAATTTCTATATCTTGGGATACTTTGTCTAGTCAAAGTGTAACTAGTGATCTGATTTGACCATTGAATCCATTACTTGACTTGAAATCCTTGAGATGAGTGACCACTTATAAGTACACGTGTCTTCAATAAGGTTATGGTTGACCTCGTAATTTGGGAAGTCATGTATTTCCTTTCGATTGTGAATCGAATGTTCACATCTCACTATGATGATTGAATCATTCTTGTCCTTGATTTCGTCTTCCAGCCATCCAAGATTTGAACACCACAACAAATTCTGTTGTCTCGAACTTTGATCTTAAGCTTGTAAGCATGATTTTCTCTTTGTTACATTGATGTAACTTGAAATTTCCTGAACTTCTAATTGATATTCTTTTCTTTTCGCTGTTATGTCAACTTCGTACCGTTTGCATCGTAGGAGATGCAAGAGTTTGTAAGTCAACCTATGACTAAGAACATTCGTATCTCCTAAATGATTCTAACTCATCAAAACAGGGGTGATTCCCTTACTTTGATGATTCTCAATCCGTTTCGATAAATGGTTTCCAATCATGTGTTTTATGAAATCATCTTCTGGATTAGGGTGATTTCCTTATCTTGACGATTGACTTCAATTATTCTCATTGGAATTTGCATTTCATTAATGACATGATCTCACCAAAATAGGATTGAAACTCGTACTTTGATGACAATTGTCAATTTCCGATTGTTTTCTTGTTATTATGAAATTCAATCATCAAAATAGGTGTGAATTCCATACCTTGATGATATTACATTTTCATGGATTGTATTTTCTCAAATGAAACGACCTTATTAAAGTAGGAGTGAATTCTGGATTTTGATGAGGAAGTTCGTCTTGTCATATTTTGTTTTTGTAAAACTTCACCGTTAAGATAGGAGTGATTTCCCTTACCTTAATGGTGAGTTACCTCGTCTTATTTCTGTGGATCCTTAACAATGAGTTGGGGATCGAACTTTTTGATTGGTAAGTTAGTGGTCATACCTTGGGAGTACACCATCAAGTTAGGAGTGAAAACCACACCTTGATGACTATTCTCATTTCTTGATCATCAACTTACCAAGGTTGTAATCAAGTGACGAGAAGCATGTAGTAACTTGAAGGGTGAAATAATATTAGTGTTTCGACCTATCAAGCCAAAGCATGAGCTCTGAACTTGAAAGGAGACCCGATCGCTTTAGGTTGATTTTGATTCCAAGCTTGGAGCATTTAATTCTTAACTCGATTCCTTTCCTTTATCCTTATGTTTTGATATGATCTAGCTATATGGAACCATTTATTCCTTACTTATCAACTTTCTTTTTGAGATATCATTAACACATGATTGTGTGATGGTAGTCTTCCTAAACAATCTTTCTGCTAAAGACATTATTAACTTGTATTCATGCCTTTCTAGTCACACGAATGTCCTCCATTGAGCTTTTGATGAACTGTGTATGCAAACTGTACTTGGAAATTTGCTACCTTGCAAAATATCTTTACAAATGCATTTCTTATTGATTGTGTCACTCCTTGCATCGTTTTTTTTCCTTAAACTTGGAAATATCTAAAATTCCATCTTGATTTCGATCAACAAGACTCGTTATTATCCTCATTGCGATGTGGATATAATGGTTCATAAACCTTCGTAACTTGTAGTATGGTTGGGCATAAAGGAAAAGACGTAACTTGGTATGTGTCCAAGTGTCTTACCTTCACATATGACAAGACCTAACATTCGTGATCCTATGGATCTCCTGTTTAACTTTTCTTTCAACTAAAATGCTTCTTATCTTAGAGGTCATGATGGTAATTGGTGCATTATAAACCGATTGGCTAATTTCATATTGACTCATGTGGGATAATGGGTCGAGAAATTGACCAGTATCTGTTTCAAATATTCGTACACTGTGGTATGGCGTTGAAACATCGATCGCCATTTTGGATGACCGATTCATTTTCTGCTTTTAATAATGTTCCTAATCATCGTCGTGAACTCATTCCAAAATTTCCGCATATCGTATTATACTTAGACCGATGGTTGGTCAAAGGAGAAATGCATATTCACAAGATATGCGTTAAGATCGTTTCATTATACATAGTGACGTTTGGGATCCTTAAATCCCGACGGTTAAACTCTCTCAACATTGTTGGTCTTTTATTGATTTCAAGACATCACCTTAATACGAAATTATATTCTAGAAGTTGAGACTTAAAAATCTAATATACCACGGTAACTCGTCATTATTTTCCGACGTTTCATCTCAAAACGTCTCGTACTTCACTGGAAGAGTTCAAGTTGGTATATATTATGTCAAGAATCTTGTAAGATTCCATAAAGTAAAGTGTTCATCTATAATCAAACGTCAAACATTGTTCGTTGTACACTTACCTTGCATCATAATTCCTTTGTTCATCTAAGTTCATTTTGAAATTTCGGGACGAAATTCTTTTAAGTTGGGGAGACTGTAACATCACGTATTTTACGTTAATTAAAAACTAACGTCGTTTAATCTTGTAAGGACTATTATCGGGAATTATGAAACTTATGGGTTATTTATGCTTATCTTTTAATTGTCATTAATCTTTAATATATAAAAGTTAATAATCAAGCTATTAAATCATAATAATTGTAACAATAATAATAAATAACAATAACAACAACAATAATAATAATAATAATAATAAAAATAAAATATAATAATAATAATATAATATAATAATAAAATAATAATAATAATAATAACATCAATGATAATATTCTAAATAGGTGTTAACCTTGTAAATAAATAAAAAAATAACATAAACGTTATTATGATAAACTTGTAATTAATTAGTTTATATATAAAATGATAAAGCTTTAAAACATCAGGGACCAAACCGTAATTTAATTTAAACTAAAACTAAAGTTTTTAAATCAATTAAATAGAAAACTAAACCACAGGGACCTAATTGTAATTTCCCTAAACTTATAAAACCCACCTCCCCTCTCTCTCCTCCATCACGTTTTTCCGGCCGCCGGCCGGTGGATCTCCGGCGCGGCGCCGGCGAGGCCAATACGGCCGGTTCTTCGAGCCGTTTGCTCTTGAAACGTTCCTTATCGATTCAAGAACCAATTTCGAACCCGTTTGTGACATTTAGTTCGAACATTAACGTGGTATTAGTGTTATAAAACCCACGAACCGAATCCATCGAAATCAAATCCGTTTCAACCTTTAAACCATCTTAATCATCAAATTAAAGATTCATCAACCATCGTTTGATCATTTAGAAGCTATTAATAATAGTAATCACGCATGAAACAACATTAAATCCATCAAAATCAACCCGAAACCGCCGACCTTAAAGCTCGTAACCGTTGGACACGATCGAGCTCGAATTGAACCTATAAATCAGAGGGCTTTTGCTCGAAATGGGTTTCCTAAACTCACTGAACATTCAATTCTATCAAAACGCTCTACACATCAAGAATCGAACCCAAGAACGATCGCGACACTTGACGAACTCGAACGCAGTGAATCACAAATGATTTCAGGTAATTTCATTAGGCCTATTACTCGATTTTGCATAATAATCAAAAGCCCTATGGTTTAATTGGTTAACAACATCGAATTGATGTTCAATTTTGTAATTGAACAAACTAGGGTTCTTATAATAATTGGGGTTTTGCTTGCTTTATGTGGTTAAGATTTTAAAACAAACACGAGAGCCTGGTTCACTGGTTAAGACACTTGCCTTCCATACATGAGGTCCCGAGTTCGAACCCGGGCAAACTCATGTATTTTTTACAGGTGTTTAGACTTAAATAAATTATAGAAACTTTTCTAATAAGTATAAAAATTACTTTTATAAGTTTCAAATATTGTTTCAAACCACCAAAGATTTTCTATAAATTTTTTTAAGTTTAAATAAAAATATATTTTATTGATAAGACATTTTAACAAAGATTGTTTGAATAATTTGTAATAAAATGGATTGAAAATAATTAGTAAACTATTATTGATTCAAATATATCTTTTAAATTAATTTTGTAATAAGTTTTTAGTTATAAAAATTTACTTAAACTTTTAATATAACTTTTTTGTAATTATTATAATTGCTTCCTTTCACAACTTTGAATAAAATATAAATATATATTTTTAAGAAAATATAAATTCATTCCATTTGTTCAAATATAACTATTTGACAAGCCCCAAATTCGACTTAGAACCCTAGTCCTCGTTGATTCGTTAAACTCATTTCAATAAAACTTAAACCTTGTAAATATATATCCTTAGGTACCTTGTGAAAGATTGCGTTGGAACGTTTATTTATATTCTTAATAATCGTCATTCTTATACTTGTTGATCATGTGAGTATTTCTATACCACTTTTTCTTATTTTCACACTTTGGGTGAAACATGTTAACTTATATCATTGCACTTGTAAACTTATTTGAGACTTGTAAACTTATGGCAATTCAACATGTAAAGTTGTGGTTAGTTGAACTTTTGTGGTTACCATGTTATGGCGTTATATGCACAATCATTAACTATTGCTAGCCCAGCGAAGTCATAGATCTATGAGACAGACAACCTATTTGGTGCTAAAGTCGATGTATTGCCGACTCCTAGGAGCCGTATGCTTGTGCACTAGGGAACCAAATACACTTAGCTGGTCGTATATACTTTTAACGTATAAGAGTTGTAAAACTTTATCGAGGTTTGATTGTTGCATTGTTCATAACATCCCTAATCACTTTATTCACTAAATTATGACTTGAATTGCCATCTTTTATATACTTATGTATTGAAAACTATGGAATGCTCACCAACATTTTTATGTTGACCGTTTATTTTTAACATGTTTCAGGAATGACCCAAGTATGCGTTCTACCCTTTAAAGCTTATCACACTTAGGACTGGACTTAGAGAAATAAACGAATGATCTGGATACTTTTATACGTGTAATCTAGATGTATCTTTGTTTCAATATTTACTTGTATTGTTACAATTGAATCCTGATTAATATATTTGGAATTAATAATAGCGTTATGTGGCTGTGAACAATCGTAACTCTCACACCTCGACATTTCCGCCGTCAACGTTGAGGTGTGACAAGCGGCGACATGTACCTCGAACTTAGACCTTGAACTTAGACCTTGATTTTGTCTTCCCGACTTAAACCATCCAAGATTTGAACACCATCATAACAAATCCTGTTACCTCGAACTTAGACCTTGAATTTTATAAGCATGATTTTCCTTTTGGTTTCATTGATGTAACTTGAAATTTCCTGAATTTCTAATTAATATTATCTTCCTTTCATCGTTAAGTCAAACTTCGTACCGCTTGCACCGTGGGAAATGCGAAGGTTTGTAAGTCAATTTATGACTAAGAACGCTCGTATCTCCTAAAAATTCTAACTCATCAAAACAGGGGTGATTCCCTTACTTTGATGAATCTCTATTCGTTTCGATAAATGGTTTCCAATTGTGTGTTTAATGAAATTTCATCCTCTGGATAAGGGTGATTACCTTATCTTGAGGATTGACTCCAAGTATTCTCTTTGGAATGGCTTTTTTACAAATGACATGACCTCACCAAAATAGGATTGAAACCCATATTTTGGTGACAAATGTTAATCTTTGATTGTTTCCTTGTTATTATAAAGCTCAATCATCAAGATAGGCGTGAATTCCATACCTTGATGATAATTTCATTTTTATGGATTGTATTCTCTCAAATGAAACGATCTCATCAAAGTAGGAGTGAATTCTGGATTTTGATGAAGAAGTTCATCCTGTTATATTTTGCTTTTGTAAAACTTCATCGTTAAGATAGGAGTGACTTCCCTTACCTTAATGGTGAGTTACCTCGTCTTATTTCTGTAGATCCTCAACAATGAGTTGAGATCGAACTTTTGATTGGTAAGTTAATGGTCATATCTTGGGAATACACCATCAAGTTAGGAGTGAAAACCACACCTTGATGACTATTCTTATTTCTTGATCTTCAACTTACCATGGTTGTAATCAAGTGACGAGAAGCATGTAGTAACTTGAAGGGTGGGTGAATCAATGTTGGTGATTCGACCTATCAAGCCAAAGCATGATCTCTGAACTAGACCCGATTGTTTTAGGTTGATTTTGATTCCAAGCTTGAAGCATGTAAATACTTAAATCAAATTCTTTCCCTTTATCTTCATATTTTGACTCGATCTAGCTACATCGAACCATTTATTCCTTACTTATCAACTTTCATTTTGAGTTATCATTAAAACCTGATTGCGTAATGATAGCTTCCCAAAACAATCATCCGCCAAATAAAGACATTACCAATTTGTGTTCATGGCTTCCTAGCCACATGAATATTTCTCAGCTGTGATTATGAGTTTGATGAACCGCGTGTGCAAGTCCTACTTGGAAAACTACTTGTGTTTGCCTTAATCAGCAATATCCTAAATTATTTAAATTTTAATCCAATCGTGAGTGCTATCTTCGTTGATCAATGCAATTTCTATTATTGTGTCATTTCTTGAACCATCTTTGAACTCCTTATAACAACCTCTAGTAAATCTTCTGAATGTTTTACCCTCAAAACCACACTTATTCTGAAAACCTATTATAATGATTTTCTTCATACCAAAGTTAATCTTTAATCTTAACAAACACGATACTTGTATCAACGTTACACTAATAACACTTGAACCCTTATTGACACGAGTAAACAAGAATCGATCACCTAGAAACTCGTTAAAGTTACTTGTTTGAGGAGCTCTTATGAATTCCATCCAAAAACATCCGGAACTTATTTCTCATGTTCATTAAGCCGAGTCCCGTATCGATCTTATGTATGGCGTTTCACACATGACAATTTTTTTTACCGTATTGAACCGTTTGGAATACCAACGTTTACCAATTAAGAAAAAAAAATTTAAAGGAATGACTTGCACACTTGGTCAATGAACATATAAGATTATGAACGGTGAAACTTAACAAACTTAGAATCATAGTCAAACTTATTGAATTTAAACATTCCTAAGAGTGCACTCGTGAACACGAAATAACATCTAAGTCTCCTCATAACCTTAAAATTTATTTCTCATGATTAAATTTCGGGACGAAATTTCTTAAAGTAGGGGAGACTGTAACATCTCGTATTTTACGATAGTAAAAAAAAAAAATTTAATAATAATAATAATAATAATAATAATAATAATAATAATAATAATAACAATAATAATAATAATAATATTAATAATAATGAAAATAATAGTAATAGTTAAGTATAAAAATAACAATAATAACTAATAATAATAATAATAATAATAATAATAATAATAACAATAATAATAATAATAATGTTGTTATTAATATTAATAATTTATAAAAGTTTTAAACTTTGAAATGTTTAAAATCTTAAATAAGTCCAGGGGCTATTTTGTAATTTTCGAAACCTGAAAATTTAGTTTATAACATAAAATGATAGAGTTTCAAACCACAGGGACCACTTGTGTAATTTTCTTTTAAAACACCCAAACCACCGCCCTCTCCCCGCCGGACTTCTCGCCGCCGGCCATCGGCTCCGGCGAGCCCGCAGCGACCAAACGAATCAAATTTTAATCAAAACAAACACACTGACAACCTCATGTGCAAGATTCGAACGCGTGCTCAAGTTAAATTTGAAATTCTCAGTGCGATTCAACTCTGTTCTTCCTCGCGTGGTCGACAGCTTTTGCAGAAGCCAGCAATCGCACTAACCATAATAATAATCAAATTAAAAACGCACACACAATCTTTAATCATTTATAACCTCCCATCGAGTTTAATTGAGCTGAAACACTCGAAATTACTCCGCCGATCATCATCTTCATTGTCGACCTGCAACTCAATCGACAACTATCTTCCGAGCAATTTCAGATTCAATTGATAACGGGATTTCCATCGTTAAGACCATTAGAAGCTACCTATGCAACGAATTTGATTATCATCCTCATTTGAACATCGAGCCAAATCCTCCCCTGCCGCGGCCTGTTCTTGAGATCCTTCTCATCAAATCGAACTCAATACAGGTAAGTAAACATACCATTGTATTCTTTAAACCATGGGGAATAAAAGCCCTATGACCTTCGGTATTAACAACAACGAATTGGCCTTCGATTTGGATCCGAACGAACCTAGGGTTCATCCGGATTGGGGATCCGAACGAACCTAGGGTTCATCCGGATTGGGGATCACTGGTTAACACTGCTTTTAACAATTTAGAACCAAGATATGCCGCGGCCACGGCCCTTGGTTCACTGGTTACACGCCTTGCATCTCACAGTGGAGGTCCCGGGTTCGAACCCGGCAACCCCCATTTTTTTTTAAAAGGCCTTTTTGGCCCTTAAAAAAATTGTATAAAAATTCTAAAAAATTATTGAAACCAGTTTTATAAACTTTAAATATTTTTTTATATATCAAACCAATTTCTGCAAATTTATTTCTTAAAATATATTAATATTTGATTTTATTTTATTAAAACAAATAATAAAACTAGTTAATAACTTATAAAATAGACTTTAAAATTTGTTTATCTTAACAAAACATTACAATTGGAGTATTTTCATGTTTTAGTTATTAATTATTATTGTTTCAAATAATAAATAATTATTTGTCTTAAATAATAAATAATAAAAGTTTGTAGAAATTATATATTTTATAATTTCATAAATCATTTTAAAATATTATTCTCTTATAAAATATACTAAAGGTTAGATTAATAATTCGTTATTAATCAAAACGTTATTCCAATTAATCTTAAATAATTAAAAAGTTTTATATATATTAAACCGTATCAATTTTCATACTTAAAATTTATACTTAAACACACATATAAAATTCTTCTAATGGATCGAAACGCAAATAATTACTTTATAAATTTAATTACTCGACAAAACCTCACAATTCCAATTGAAACCCTAGTTCACGTTAAAACATTAAAGCTTATTATTAAGACTTTAACCTTGTGAATATATATTTACATATTTAGGTGCCTTGTAACGATTCACGTTGGAACGACGTCTACTATTATTCTTATTAATCGTCATTATATACTTATTTGACAAGTGAGTTTTCCTTGCCCCCTTTTACTTTATTTCACACCATTTTGGGGTGAAACATGATACTTATACATTACACACTTATAAACGTTTGAGACTTGTAAAGCACTTGCAATTCATCTTTATATTTTGTCATGGTTATTTGTGTGATGTAAGTGATTATATGAGATACATAGTTTGTTACAATCATTAACTATTGCTAGCCTGGCGACGTCTTAGATCTTTGGGCCTGACAAGCCTATTTGGTGCTAAAGTCGATGTATTGCCGACTCCTAGGAGCCGTATGCTTGTGCACTAGGGAACCAAATACACTTAGCCAATCTTATATACTTGTAATCAAGTCGAGGTTTGATTGTAAAGATATGTGTTCTATAACCTTACTAGCTTATAACCTATGACATGAATTGCTACTTATAATCTTTTCATATTATGTATGAAACCTTGGGAAACTCACCAACTATTTTTAGTTGACCTTTTATTTTTATCATGTTTCAGGTAACTCCCGAGTTTAAAGTGGTCTTTTGAAGCTTGCAATAAAACTAGGATGTAGACCTAGTTAAATAAATGAAATGTTATGTTATGTTTGATATTTGTTTGAATGTATTTCATGATTGAGACTTATGTTGTAATTCCTGTTGAAACTATTAATCTGATTATTTACATTTAAACATAGCGTTATGTGGCTGTGAACAATCGTAACTCTCACGCCTCGACGTTTCCGCCGTCTAGGTTGGGGTGTGACAGATTGGTATCAGAGCCCATAACTATAGGGATTTAGGTTATTAGAAATGGTGACCTAGACTATAGTTGCATGAACCTCATAGAAAGATCTTTATACTTTTGTGCTCACATATTGTTTAAATGCTACATAATGCTATGCCTTTTGTGCAATTTGATGCCTTAGCATAGGATTGCCTTATGTATGCTTAAAACTTAGACTCCCTAAACTTAACTTCGACTCTTTGACTCTCCCCGATGAATGAACTTCCTAAACATATTCTCAACGACACGTGAAACCGTATACTTATGCTTATGACTTGGATCTTTAGACGTTATGTCTAATCTATATAAATCTCATCAAGGTTTTGATTTCATGAACCTAAGAAATATTGTGTGACACATAGACACCTGTATTCTGGATTTCCTGGTAAAAAGCCCTCGGGCTAAGGCAAGCGTATTCGTATAAATCTCATTGAGGGAACCGTTACGCTACCTGGGGATTTCTGGGATGAGTGATAAACTATGGTCAACATACACAAGTTTCTAAGGTAAATGGGTCAATTTACCTTGACGTGTCAACGATTCCAAATGGTAATGCGTTACCAAATGGAACCATCCTTTTGTATCTTAAAAATCCTTAAATCCTTGAACTGGTTTACCATCAAAGTTTAAACACTTTCTCATCCTTAACCTAAATAATATTCCTGTTAATATTAAACCCATTCTACAATTCAACTCTTACGTTTAAACACTCAACGTGTAACGTGCAACGGTATAGAACCCAGCCTTTCATGTAACTATTTCTATACCTTGACCAACGTGAACATGGATTTTAACATACCCAAAGATATTGGGAATCTAAACCGTATGTCTTTAAAACTTTAAACCGTTACCTATGGTTCTCAAGTCTTCTTAAGGATGTGTCCCATAACTAAGAACATGCAATGCTGTAAGTGGAATTTCTACATCTCGGGATACTTTGTCTAAACAAAGTGTAAATGGTGATTTGACTCAATCATTGAATCCATTTACTTGACTCGAAACCTTTGTGATGATTGATCACTTATAAGTACGCGTGTCTTCAATAAGGTTATGGTTGACCTCATATTTTGAGAAGTCCATATGTTCCTTTCGATTGTGAATCGAATGTTCACATCTCATTGTGATGTCGAATCATTTTGTCCTTGATTTTGTCTTCCCGACTTAAACCATCCAAGATTTGAACACCATCATAACAAATCCTGTTACCTCGAACTTAGACCTTGAATTTTATAAGCATGATTTTCCTTTTGGTTTCATTGATGTAACTTGAAATTTCCTGAATTTCTAATTAATATTATCTTCCTTTCATCGTTAAGTCAAACTTCGTACCGCTTGCACCGTGGGAAATGCGAAGGTTTGTAAGTCAATTTATGACTAAGAACGCTCGTATCTCCTAAAAATTCTAACTCATCAAAACAGGGGTGATTCCCTTACTTTGATGAATCTCTATTCGTTTCGATAAATGGTTTCCAATTGTGTGTTTAATGAAATTTCATCCTCTGGATAAGGGTGATTACCTTATCTTGAGGATTGACTCCAAGTATTCTCTTTGGAATGGCTTTTTTTACAAATGACATGACCTCACCAAAATAGGATTGAAACCCATATTTTGGTGACAAATGTTAATCTTTGATTGTTTCCTTGTTATTATAAAGCTCAATCATCAAGATAGGCGTGAATTCCATACCTTGATGATAATTTCATTTTTATGGATTGTATTCTCTCAAATGAAACGATCTCATCAAAGTAGGAGTGAATTCTGGATTTTGATGAAGAAGTTCATCCTGTTATATTTTGCTTTTGTAAAACTTCATCGTTAAGATAGGAGTGACTTCCCTTACCTTAATGGTGAGTTACCTCGTCTTATTTCTGTAGATCCTCAACAATGAGTTGAGATCGAACTTTTTGATTGGTAAGTTAATGGTCATATCTTGGGAATACACCATCAAGTTAGGAGTGAAAACCACACCTTGATGACTATTCTTATTTCTTGATCTTCAACTTACCATGGTTGTAATCAAGTGACGAGAAGCATGTAGTAACTTGAAGGGTGGGTGAATCAATGTTGGTGATTCGACCTATCAAGCCAAAGCATGATCTCTGAACTAGACCCGATTGTTTTAGGTTGATTTTGATTCCAAGCTTGAAGCATGTAAATACTTAAATCAAATTCTTTCCCTTTATCTTCATATTTTGACTCGATCTAGCTACATCGAACCATTTATTCCTTACTTATCAACTTTCATTTTGAGTTATCATTAAAACCTGATTGCGTAATGATAGCTTCCCAAAACAATCATCCGCCAAATAAAGATATTACCAATTTGTGTTCATGGCTTCCTAGCCACATGAATATTTCTCAGCTGTGATTATGAGTTTGATGAACCGCGTGTGCAAGTCCTACTTGGAAAACTACTTGTGTTTGCCTTAATCAGCAATATCCTAAATTATTTAAATTTTAATCCAATCGTGAGTGCTATCTTCGTTGATCAATGCAATTTCTATTATTGTGTTATTTCTTGAACCATCTTTGAACTCCTTATAACAACCTCTAGTAAATCTTCTGAATGTTTTACCCTCAAAACCACACTTATTCTGAAAACCTATTATAATGATTTTCTTCATACCAAAGTTAATCTTTAATCTTAACAAACACGATACTTGTATCAACGTTACACTAATAACACTTGAACCCTTATTGACACGAGTAAACAAGAATCGATCACCTAGAAACTCGTTAAAGTTACTTGTTTGAGGAGCTCTTATGAATTCCATCCAAAAACATCCGGAACTTATTTCTCATGTTCATTAAGCCGAGTCCCGTATCGATCTTATGTATGGCGTTTCACACATGACAATTTTTTTACCGTATTGAACCGTTTGGAATACCAACGTTTACCAATTAAGAAAAAAAAAATTTAAAGGAATGACTTGCACACTTGGTCAATGAACATATAAGATTATGAACGGTGAAACTTAACAAACTTAGAATCATAGTCAAACTTATTGAATTTAAACATTCCTAAGAGTGCACTCGTGAACACGAAATAACATCTAAGTCTCCTCATAACCTTAAAATTTATTTCTCATGATTAAATTTCGGGACGAAATTTCTTAAAGTAGGGGAGACTGTAACATCTCGTATTTTACGATAGTAAAAAAAAAAATTTAATAATAATAAATAATAAATAATAATAATAATAATAATAATAATAATAACAATAATATAATAATAATAATATTAATAATAATGAAAATAATAGTAATAGTTTAAGTATAAAATAACAATAATAACTAATAATAATAATAATAATAATAATAATAATAATAACAATAATAATAATAATAATGTTGTTATTAATATTAATAATTTATAAAAGTTTTAAACTTTGAAATGTTTAAAATCTTAAATAAGTCCAGGGGCTATTTTGTAATTTTCGAAACCTGAAAATTTAGTTTATAACATAAAATGATAGAGTTTCAAACCACAGGGACCACTTGTGTAATTTTCTTTTAAAACACCCAAACCACCGCCCTCTCCCCGCCGGACTTCTCGCCGCCGGCCATCGGCTCCGGCGAGCCCGCAGCGACCAAACGAATCAAATTTTAATCAAAACAAACACACTGACAACCTCATGTGCAAGATTCGAACGCGTGCTCAAGTTAAATTTGAAATTCTCAGTGCGATTCAACTCTGTTCTTCCTCGCGTGGTCGACAGCTTTTGCAGAAGCCAGCAATCGCACTAACCATAATAATAATCAAATTAAAAACGCACACACAATCTTTTAATTATTTATAACCTCCCATCGAGTTTAATTGAGCTGAAACACTCGAAATTACTCCGCCGATCATCATCTTCATTGTCGACCTGCAACTCAATCGACAACTATCTTCCGAGCAATTTCAGATTCAATTGATAACGGGATTTCCATCGTTAAGACCATTAGAAGCTACCTATGCAACGAATTTGATTATCATCCTCATTTGAACATCGAGCCAAATCCTCCCCTGCCGCGGCCTGTTCTTGAGATCCTTCTCATCAAATCGAACTCAATACAGGTAAGTAAACATACCATTGTATTCTTTAAACCATGGGGAATAAAAGCCCTATGACCTTCGGTATTAACAACAACGAATTGGCCTTCGATTTGGATCCGAACGAACCTAGGGTTCATCCGGATTGGGGATCCGAACGAACCTAGGGTTCATCCGGATTGGGGATCACTGGTTAACACTGCTTTTAACAATTTAGAACCAAGATATGCCGCGGCCACGGCCCTTGGTTCACTGGTTACACGCCTTGCATCTCACAGTGGAGGTCCCGGGTTCGAACCCGGCAACCCCCATTTTTTTTTAAAAGGCCTTTTTGGCCCTTAAAAAAATTGTATAAAAATTCTAAAAAATTATTGAAACCAGTTTTATAAACTTTAAATATTTTTTTATATATCAAACCAATTTCTGCAAATTTATTTCTTAAAATATATTAATATTTGATTTTATTTTATTAAAACAAATAATAAAACTAGTTAATAACTTATAAAATAGACTTTAAAATTTGTTTATCTTAACAAAACATTACAATTGGAGTATTTTCATGTTTTAGTTATTAATTATTATTGTTTCAAATAATAAATAATTATTTGTCTTAAATAATAAATAATAAAAGTTTGTAGAAATTATATATTTTATAATTTCATAAATCATTTTAAAATATTATTCTCTTATAAAATATACTAAAGGTTAGATTAATAATTCGTTATTAATCAAAACGTTATTCCAATTAATCTTAAATAATTAAAAAGTTTTATATATATTAAACCGTATCAATTTTCATACTTAAAATTTATACTTAAACACACATATAAAATTCTTCTAATGGATCGAAACGCAAATAATTACTTTATAAATTTAATTACTCGACAAAACCTCACAATTCCAATTGAAACCCTAGTTCACGTTAAAACATTAAAGCTTATTATTAAGACTTTAACCTTGTGAATATATATTTACATATTTAGGTGCCTTGTAACGATTCACGTTGGAACGACGTCTACTATTATTCTTATTAATCGTCATTATATACTTATTTGACAAGTGAGTTTTCCTTGCCCCCTTTTATTTTATTTCACACCATTTTGGGGTGAAACATGATACTTATACATTACACACTTATAAACGTTTGAGACTTGTAAAGCACTTGCAATTCATCTTTATATTTTTGTCATGGTTATTTGTGTGATGTAAGTGATTATATGAGATACATAGTTTGTTACAATCATTAACTATTGCTAGCCTGGCGACGTCTTAGATCTTTGGGCCTGACAAGCCTATTTGGTGCTAAAGTCGATGTATTGCCGACTCCTAGGAGCCGTATGCTTGTGCACTAGGGAACCAAATACACTTAGCCAATCTTATATACTTGTAATCAAGTCGAGGTTTGATTGTAAAGATATGTGTTCTATAACCTTACTAGCTTATAACCTATGACATGAATTGCTACTTATAATCTTTTCATATTATGTATGAAACCTTGGGAAACTCACCAACTATTTTTAGTTGACCTTTTATTTTTATCATGTTTCAGGTAACTCCCGAGTTTAAAGTGGTCTTTTGAAGCTTGCAATAAAACTAGGATGTAGACCTAGTTAAATAAATGAAATGTTATGTTATGTTTGATATTTGTTTGAATGTATTTCATGATTGAGACTTATGTTGTAATTCCTGTTGAAACTATTAATCTGATTATTTACATTTAAACATAGCGTTATGTGGCTGTGAACAATCGTAACTCTCACGCCTCGACGTTTCCGCCGTCTAGGTTGGGGTGTGACAACCACCCTCCGGCCACCACCCGATCGTGACCCGCATCCCTTCCCTCTTTCTCCTCCTCTTGCCGCCGAGCACCAACCTCCGGTCACCGCCCCCTTTCTCCTCCTCTTGTCACCGAGCACCACCCTCTGGTCACCACCCGACCCCTTCCCCCTTTCTCCTCCTCTTGCCGCCTGGCACCACCCGATCCACCACTGTAACCGCTGCTACAACCCACCAGAACCACCACCGCTGCTGCAACCCACCACCACCACCACCACTGATTTTAGGTATAAATTTTGATTTTGTATGAATTTTTTATTTAGTTGTGGTAAAGCATTATTTAGGTATGAATTTTGATTTAGTTGTGTTATTGGGTGAATTATTTAGGTATAAATTTGGGATTTAGTATGTATTTTTGATTTTAGTTGTGTTGAAACATTATTTAGCTAAAATTTTTGATTTAATTGTATTATTAGACGAATTTTTAGGTTATGTTAGTTGTGTGCCTCTTTAATTTAGTTTAGGTGTTTTGTTGGTTGAAAATTATTATGTTAATAATGCTTAATAATTAGATTATTTAGGTTATGATAGTCGTGTAACAAGTTGTGTTATTTGAAAATTATTGTTTAGTAATTTGTGTATAGACAAAACAATGATCACTATAAAATGACAAGTTATGTTATTTATAAACACAAATGATCATTATTTAGTTGTGTGATATTTTAGTGATTTCTTATTGTTTTTCGTTACTATAAAAACACAATTTAGGTTATGATCATTTGTGTTTTTATAGTAATGAAAAACAATAAAAAATCACTAAAAAATCAAACAAAACGTAATATTTTTTAAAACAATTACAATAATGTTTCAATTTGTTTAAACATTGTCACATTTCATTTAATTGTTATACTAATTGCTTATTGTTTTACATTATGAGTGTTTAGGTTTCGTGACTTCATTCTAATCATCACGAGCTTAGAAATACCCGCTCGAAATTGATTTAGTAATTAATTTCGAGTTGTCCCCGTTTTGGGACTGCTTTTTGAATATTTATCTCATTTAGGATATGAATGTGTATTACATGATTGTCTGTTTAAGAAAAATTTGGTTTTCATTTTCTCTTTGCTCCACGAGTATATATTTCTATATGTATATATATACTTGGGAGTTAAGAGAAAATACTGCCGAATTTTTTTTAAACAAACAATCATGTGAGACACGTTCATATATGAGATAAGGTATTCAAAAAGTCGGTGTAGCAGCCTACCCTTTTGAATTCTCAATCCATTGTCCTACTTTTTGTTAATCATGTTTCGTGGATAAATTTTCATCCACATAAATCCTAATACGTATTGCAGTTCCATAATCATGCTTGTCGATAAAAGTTGGCTACTTAATCCGAACCGTAGATCACCTGAGTATCAACAAGTGGATCATCAACGTTGAATGAAGTCGATATTTTTGAGACAGTGTTGGGACAACGGCGTGGAAATATTACGGGGACTGGGCGTAAACCATTCTCATCTTCAGAGACGAGTTCTTTTGTTCATGATCACGAACAAACTCCTCAGTCATTTACACAGGTAAGTGCATTATTTTATCTAAGTTTAACTTAAACGGGTCAAAACGGGGTGAAAAGGACATGATTTGACTTTAAACGGGTCAAAATAACTTACACCTGGATGTGTTAAGTTCATCATAGTTGTTTTACGTTAATTATGACTTTTAATCGCTAAAATAGAATTTAATTATCTAAGTTTAGCTTAAACGGGTCAAAACGGGTGAAAAGGACATGATTTGTGGTTAAACGGGTTAAAATAACTTAAACTTGGATGTGTTAAGTTAATCATAGTTGTTTTAGGTTAATTATGACTTTTAATCGCTAAAATAGAATTTAATTATCTAAGTTTAGCTTAAACGGGTCAAAACGGGTGAAAAGGACATTATTTGTGGTTAAACGGGTTAAAATAACTTAAACTTGGATGTGTTAAGTTAATCATAGTTGTTTTACGTTAATTATGACTTTTAATCGCTAAAATAGAATTTAATTATCTAAGTTTAGCTTAAACGGGTCAAAACGGGTGAAAAGGACATGATTTGTGGTTAAACGGGTCAAAATAACTTACTTGGATGTGTTAAGTTCATCATAGTTGTTTTAGGTTAATTATGACTTTTAATCCCTAAAATAGAATTTAATTATTTAAGTTTAGCTTAAACGGGTCAAAACGGGTGAAAAGAACATGATTTGCGGATAAACGAGTCAAAATAACTTAAACTTGAATGTGTTAAGTTAATCATAGCTTTTTAGGTTAATTATGACTTTTAATCGCTAAAATAGAATTTAATTATCTAAGTTTAGCTTAAACGGGTCAAAACGGGTGAAAAGGACATGATTAAAGTTTAAACCGGTCAAAACGACTTAAACTTGAATGTGTTAAGTTCAACATAGTATGTTTGGTTTACTCTTCATATACTTTGTCAAAATATAAATGTATATTTTGTTTTTGCAGGAGCAAATTTCAAGTTTGTTCCAAAATGCGCAATTTATATCACAAATGACACAATTAATTGCTTCGCAAAAGGCTCCTAATCAAGCAGAAGAAGATGATTCAGACAAGGGGATGAATAGCTTATTTTATGATTGTATAATATTGCGTAATCTAGAATTTTAGCTTTTAATTATGACTAAATTATATACGTATGATTGTATGATATTTCGTAATCTAGATTGTAGTTTATGTATAACTTTATGTTATTGCGTAATCTAGATTATGTTATTAGGAAATCTAGGTTTATTTTGGATGAAAACTAGATTTTTGAAAAAAAAAATTCAAAAAAACAACCATTAGCGGCGACAGCTGTCGCCGCTAATAGTTAAAAAAAACCACATGCTGACGACAACTTTTAGCGGCGATTGTAGAGTATTTTCGGCGACATCTTTAGCGGCGACCATTTGACCAATAGCGACTAACTTTTAGCGGCGACCCATTAGCGGCGACATGTCGCCGCTAATACCTATAGCGGTGACAAGTTGAGGTATTAGCGACGATAATTGTCGCCGCTAATGATCGAATATTTTGTAGTGTTAGATACATACCACATTAAATTTACTTTTAGAATGATAAATACATACACACTTATTAATCTTACTTTAAATCTATATTATTATCAGTCATGAGATTTAAACCTTTAACGCTATGGAAAGCACGGAGATACACCACTATTTACCATTAGATGTCATTTGACTACAAATGATCCTTACCTCAAATGGTTAAAGTGAGGTACCCTAAGATTTTATAAAAAGAGATAAAGGTCTTGGTTTCAAGTCCCACCTATGATAAAAATTAAGGGGGTTCTAGGTCGGGCATGTGGTTTTCTCACCTAATGCAAATTTCCTCCTAAGGGTGGTCTCAAGTTTCGTAATTGAATAATAGAGATGATCAAGTGGGTCAATGGTCCGTCAGTGATTCTATTAGTCGTTATAAAAAAGATGTCATTCGACTACATGACTTGCGTTTCTAATATTATTTATGCGTTGCAAATAATATCTCTTCAAAAGTTGTTTATGGTTCCATTTTTTAATATGTTTAAAACTTAGGCCTAGTTTGTTTTTCAGAAGTAATATGTTTGTAGTATGCGGATTATATCTGTAGACATCTTTAAAAGAAGTAATGGGCCAAACCTTTTCATTCTGCAAGAAAAATACTATTTGATTTTCAACCACAAACATAGACAACAACCAAAACCAAATAAAATCACAGGCGAATTATTTTTGAATCAGATATTCAATTACACTTTCAAATCACAAACTCTAACTCGATCACAAACAATATCAGGTACAAAGAAGTGAGCTTACCTTTATAGGAGGTTTTTTTGGTTGCGAGAAGCCATCTTTTTGATGTCTCTAATCGAAACCAGTTGACGATTACACCAGATTTGTAGTGAAATCAAAAGGATATGAATATATGATCATTTGGGAGAATAAGATATTCAAATGCTTTGGTGTTCAAATTGGGGAAAAATGGAACGTCAGTTTGGGCTTATGGTTAGAGAGAGAGAGAGAGAGAATGGAGGTCTTGCAGGCGAAGGCGGGAGAGCCCGCAGGCGACGACGGCTGCGGGAGAGCTCCCAGGGGACATCGACAGTGGGAGGGCTTGTAGAGACGGATGATGGCGGAAGAGTTCTTAGGGATGGTAGTGGTGGGAGGGAAAGGACGCGCCGCTGGCGCCAGGACGGTTGCAGGCGATGGGATGAGAATGGGGGAACGCGACCGAAAGGGGAGGGTGGGATGGGTTAGGATGATCAAGATGGGGGAAGGGCTTAGAATTTTGGGTTGATTTGTTGGGAATTAATTAGAAGTAAATTTTTAGGGTCTGCACCGAAAACGGGTCAAGAAGACCATGCATAGAGCTTTTTTAATGAAACGATTTAAAAAAAACAAACAGTTGGTAATGTCTGTGTAGCGCAGACAGAAAATATTGTATATGACCTTTTTAAAAAACAAACATCACGTAAAGATCTATATGTCTATTGTAGAGTATACTTCGAATTCTAGAGGCGGTTACAATTAACAATATCTTTTGATTTTTACGCTTACATTTATGTCTTAAATCATATCTTTGTTTTGACCATTTTGGGTTTTTAATTTTCAATTATGAATAATATAATTCCTATAACCAAACAAATACTGTTTTTAAAATTTTAATTTCCTTTTAAATTATATACTGTATTTAATAAGATTCATAATTGTAGCGTTTTTAGCAAGGTAGTATAATATGAGTATGTGCACATATCTTGATGTCATCGCGGATGTGACACGATGCATGCTCATTGACCAAATCAACGAAATAAGTTTTTTTTTTTTTAACGGCTTGTTAGCTGTTAGTTGTTAGTATCACCAAGTTAATATTCACCCCATGCCAAGGTTTGAACATTATCAACGAAATAAGTTATTTATTAAATTTAAATAATAATAGTAAATAATAATATAATAATAATAATAATAATAATAATAATAATAATAATAATAATAATAATAATAATATTATTATTATTATTATTATTATTATTATTATTCTTATATATTGTTGTAATTTTTATTGTTATTATTATTATTATTATTAGTATCAGTATCAGTATCAGTATCAGTATCAATATCAGTATCAGTATCAGTATCAGTATCAGTATCAGTATCAGTATCAGTATCAGTATCAGTATCAGTCAGTATCAGTATCAGTATCAGTATCAGTATCAGTATCAGTATCAGTATCAGTATCAGTATCAGTATCAGTATCAGTATCAGTATCAGTATCAGTATCAGTATCAGTATCAGTATCAGTATCGGTATCAGTATCAGTATCAGTATCAGTATCAGTATCAGTATCAGTATCAGTATCAGTATCAGTATCAGTATCAGTATCAGTATCAGTATCAGTATCAGTATCAGTATCAGTATCAGTATCAGTATCAGTATCAGTATCAGTATCAGTATCAGTATCAGTATCAGTATCAGTATCAGTATCAGTATCAGTATCAGTATCAGTATCAGTATCAGTATCAGTATCAGTATCAGTATCAGTATCAGTATCAGTATCAGTATCAGTATCAGTATCAGTATCAGTATCAGTATCAGTATCAGTATCAGTATCAGTATCAGTATCAGTATCAGTATCAGTATCAGTATCAGTATCAGTATCAGTATCAGTATCAGTATCAGTATCAGTATCAGTATCAGTATCAGTATCAGTATCAGTATCAGTATCAGTATCAGTATCAGTATCAGTATCAGTATCAGTATCAGTATCAGTATCAGTATCAGTATCAGTATCAGTATCAGTATCAGTATCAGTATCATATCAGTATCAGTATCAGTATTATTGTTATAACTGATATAAGTTTAGATTCATTAATTGTTTGATTTGTTTCTACTATTCTATAAGTTAACCTTTCAGCAATGATGCCTCATTGATTTGTACTTATTCTTTCGCTAGGTTTTGTTTTAGAGGTTAATTATTGGTTAATTTTCAGACTATCATGAGATCAAATGTGTCTTGGATTAAAGGGGTTTCAAAGTAGGAGCATACCCGCAACCATGCTTAATAGGTAGTGTTAACAATATACTAATTATTTCGTTAACCCTTTAATAAGTTTTATGTCAGTTATATAAAAGTGTCAATTCTACTACTAAAAGGTTTTTAATAAAATTTGTATATAAAAGCGTTTATTATTATATAAAGTGCCAGTTGTGCCACTAAGATGTCACGGTTAAAATTAAAAAGAAAAATCATTTAAACTACGTACAAAGGAGCTCCTATGATATCATTAAGATTAAATCTTACACCTTCGTCTTCATGTTACATGTCCCAACCACTAAATTGATGTCAATGGGTATGGTTCTATGAACATGATTTAAGGTTAGTTTGGTTTATGGACCATGATACATCAAGTCACCTTAATATTTAATAGGAAAAAATTATGATATGTTTGAATTTTTGGGATGTCGGGTAAAATACCGCTTAATATCATACATATAATATAATTAAATACAACAGTAAATGTAACAAAAATCAATACAATATTTGCAGTGAAAAGATCTAGCAGAAAATACGAGGTTGATTGGAGCATATGTTTAATACAGTTTTCTTAAAACAAATTTCATGTTTATTTTAGGGTAGATTGAGTAAAGCTGAGTAGCTTGAGAATCACACCGAGATTTTATGCTATTCTTTTTGGTCTACTTGACATGAACCAAACATGGGTTTTTAATTTTTTATAGCCAAAATATTTGAACCGCATCACCTTAGCTCAAATTTGAACAATATTAACTTGTTACAAGACTCTAATAAATGAAAACGTAAATCCACAAAATATTAACCATACATTACGTACACATAGATGGATCAAGTCTGGTGCTTGTTTTTTGTTGGTGTATTTAGCGAGCTAGAATCTCCCTCATAAAACTATTTGAAGAGATAAAATTAAGAATCTTGTATTTCTTGGATAAAATGTTATCGTTTGAATTTGCCGACCACCGATAGAGTAAAATGGTGTAGTTTTAGTTTTTAAATTATTTTATTGTAATGTTCTAGTCACTTGTTAGACCCTATATAAATCTTCCTGTGATCATTCAAAAAATATATCATGTCGTATACATGTAACTATTTATTTTTAAAGCTAGTGAAAAAACAATTATATCAATTTTTTCTATAGATATAGACTAGACTTTCAAAATTTTTTTTAATTTAAAAAGCACTACTACCTATATATATACTATGATTAAAATTATAGTAAATATACACATACATATGTATTTTGTAATTGTTGGGGATTTATAATTAAAGGTGAGTAGTGGATTACAAAGGAAGACAACAAAGAGAAGGAGTGGGGCATGGAGCCATTTGGTTGTGGATCCTCCAACAAATACCAACCACGCTTGGAAAGCTAAACACCAATTCATCCTCCACCACCTTCTTAACCTCCCTTTTTTACTTCATTCCTTTTTTTATTTATGCTCTACTTTTCTTTAAACAACACGGATTCGTTTTCAAGAAATCAATAAGCAACTCGCTTCTATACATTCATTCATTACTCACAACCTCACACAAATGCTATCAAAAGCAATTAATACGTACAAGAAACATAACAATACGACTTTCTCATCTATCCGAATACTTGACGATGCATGTTTTATATAAACTTCTTTTGTTTGAATGGTTAGGGACAATTGTATTCCTTCAGCTCCATAATTTGCCACTATCACCTTTTTCTCATTCATCCTATGATCAAAGGCCAAAACTGATATATTTGGTTTGAAGGTGTATCATTAATATGCAAATGTTAACATCTATCTTATGTTTTCTCTTATGCATGGCTTCTCTTCTTGAGTTTAAAAACTTTAGATGTTACTACGTATCTTAATTTTCTATATAGTAATTAATAATTGAGTCATGGTATGAAATCGTCAATGTTTTACTTTAAAGGCATGTTTGAAAATAGGCGCATTATGTGGACTTACAAGAGATGGTAATTGTCGTGTATTAGGTTGTAAAGTTACATCTCCACTAAACAATTTATTTCTATTATATATGTGTAACGCTTTATTATTTTGTGTAGTATGTTTTATCAATCGTGCATGTAACCTTGGAACTTCCGAACAAATCTCGAACTTAATAGCACATATGTATTTCAAAATCGTTTGTTTTATAATTTTTTTTAATTAAAATGATCCCATTCATTTTAAATAAAACGTTTACAATAAAGAGGCAGGTAAACGGGCAACAAATTACGCTGCAATCCCCTTTTGAATAACTAACCCAATTATATTCAAAACAAAGCTTTGAGACTTAGAGACCGATAAATTATTATGCACACCCGCTAAACCCTATTCAAAAGGTTCACAGCCCGAGGGGCGAGAAAACTAAACGTATCAAAAGCAAATGGATAAACACGTGTTGATCATTTAAGCAATTTTCTCGTATTTAGCAATTTGTTGATTCTATTTTCAGCGCAGCCTAACCCGCAACATGTAATTAACTTCGAGGATGAATAGTAGTTAAACTTTGACCACCATTAAACCATGTCTTTATCGAGTGTTGAATCAAATCCACTTACACTAGTCTGCGCCCACCCATGATTTAGTAGTCTCGTGGTATATTTTTACCCTCCATAAAATTTGTGGATTCAAATACTTACAAGTGTAAATATACAATATTTAGGTGTAAATGATTTTCAAAAAAAAAAAAGAAAAAAGTTCGCGCCCTATATCTTGAAACAAATATTGTAGCTTAACAAGATATATCTGTGTTCTAATATAAATTTAAGTTGCACGAAATGACTGATTACTCTAAGATAAACAATAAATATGCCTCAAGACTCAAGTCAACATATTTGCTCTATGGTACCTCTAATTTGCAGTTATATAATTGTGTATGTAAATGGTTTAAAAATGCCCAACATTTATTAGCATACTAAGATTTTTAAGATCTATAGTAGGGATGTTCCTAGCAACAATGCAGTAACTAAATATTTAGAAGCATATAGTGATTGCACCACCCTCCCTTAGTTCTCAAGGAAACATAATATGCCTCATCATGGTCACTTGGATGTGATTAGATGTGTTTTTTAAGGAACTTCTCATTGTGTTGGAGACTAAAGAGATGCTAAAGGAATAGAGATAATTTGTTTGTTAAAGATAAATTAATATTCTTTTAAATATCAACCAACAAACGCACGCACATTTGAATGATTTAATATGTTAAATGATAACATGAGCAAAACAATTAGTCACTAGACACATTGCATGCCACATGCCACATCTAAAATCCAACAATTAAATAAGCAGACTCTTAAATTCAATATGTAATGATATTATCAATAAATAGTTATCTACTTATGTTATAATTAAAATGTGCACATGTATTTTTGAACTACTCGAATTCAGCTAGTTAAAAACTTCTACAAACTTTAACTTTTTTAAAGTAAAAGAGTTAAGTTTGAGTTATTTAGATTTAGCTTAGCACGACGTATTTGTATAGTATTCATTTCAAATAAAGAAAGTTTAAAAGGTATAATTATATGGTAGTTTTTTGTGGATTTTGATTGTTTCACTAGGGGATCGTAACTTGCCTAATTTTATTGTCTTATACTTTTTTCAAAGAATCGTCTTTATCATTTGTTATATACATTTTTTAATGACGACCATACCCTTGTAATGAACCAACAATCGCATGCGGACTAAATACTTCAACGTTTGCGGACTTCTTCTCGGGAACAATAACATTAATATGGTTAACTAGATAAAAAAACCCATAATTAAAATTGTGGTTCTGATTTGAAATCAGTTATATAACGGCATTGATGTTTTTCAATCGGTATAAATTTTGTTTTTCATATTAGCAGCATGTTATCATTAGTCGATGTAACCTATTATAACATAAAAAAACACCAGATCTTCAATACAACCCAGTTTTTAACAGAATTTATATGAAGACGTCAAGTAAAAACACAGCCAAATAATTTTTTCAAAAAAGTTAACGAACATAGTTTATTAATTAGTAGAAGATTAACGGGCTAAAGGCGTATATTTATACTATAGGGGTAAAATTGAAACCTTAAGAATTTGAGGGGATAAAGTTAGAATTATAGAAACTGAAGGGCTAACATTAGAAATTAGAAACTTAAGAGCCAAAGTTACAAAATTGGTCCATCGACCTTGGTATTTATGTGTTATATAATGGTATAATACTTTTCAAAACATGATATTTTTTAAATGCCAATGTAAGGTATTCTGTCACACCCTCAAATCTACGTGCGGAGTTTTACCGCGAGACGTGTGAACAAACCAGGATCACAGTCAATAGTTACTCAGAACGACTCTATATGCCATATTTAATATAAACCAAACCAGAGTTCAAACTTTAAAAGCATGCGGAAGCGTATTGTAAATAAGACAAACCCAAATATAAAAATGTATAATATGGCAAAACATGCGTCAACCAACTGTTTAAAAACCCAAAATGTAAAGACAAGCAAATGTGTTTATAGTTTAAGTCTTAGAATGCATGCTCGACTCGTGCTGTGCTCCTATTGGCAAGCTGAGTTATCGACCTGATAATAGCATACTAAAATGTCAACACAATGGCTGGTGAGTTCAAGAGTTTGCGTTTAAACATAAACAGTTTAACAGTTGTGGTATATATATAAGCAGTGTATTGTAACAGATAGCTAGTTTATTAACAATAAATATTAATTCATAGTGATTTCGCAATTGAAGCTGACTGTGATAGTTTTCTCCTCCTGTCACGACTTACCATGTCGTCACAAATGTTCATAGGACAAATTGCACCCGGTTGACCTCGAGCCACATAGGTGGGACTCGTCAGACCCAGTAGTACTACCCAAGTTTCCCCGTTATTCAATATTAACAATTTGAAAGTGTGAGGACTTTTTCATGGTAAAAAGCACTATATTATATTATACACAACTTAAATACATAAAGCGTTTGCGAGATTACCAGTATCCTATCTCCCCCAAAAGAGATTTAAATAAAGAGTGGCGCATGAACTCACCTGATACGCGTATTGAGTACTTAGAGTTTACTTGAAAGAAAAGTGGACAGTCAACCCTCAGAGGTTACCTAGATCATGTAAGTACATGAGTATGTGTAAACAGAGAATACGTGAAACCCTAAGTGCACACAACCAAAGACTCAAGGTTTAGAAGGATAGATATGTTTGACCCAGTTGACCTGTTTGACCCGTTGGTGACATTATGTGTTGTAAACCATTTAAATAGACATGAGCATATATCATACATGGTTAACATTCCAATGGATCACATATGGTGCTGCATTCCCAATGCATTGCTTAGATCATCATACTATGTAAATATCATACAAGTTATGTAAGTCCTTAACATCTAGCATGCTCAGTGTATCTATAACACAACTAGTGCATCTATAAAGGTCAAATCATGCATAACCTACTCATATGACCTATAACTATAAATTAGCATATACAGGCCAAAACAGATAATTTACCAATTAATCATCCATACTAGCCACAACACATTCAACATGTCCATTACATTCAACATACATCAAGATGATCGATTTCCGTCCCAAACATGATGTCCTAGTTACTAATCAATATTCAATACCATATATGATCATCAAGGTTCATCAATCCCACATGATCAACTAAGCATCCATACAACTCCAATAACACTTCTAACACATTAGATATCCACAATAAACACTCTAGCATGATCCTATCATCAAGAACATGTCCAAACCATCATATTCAAAGTTCATCAAAAATAAAGTTTCCCTTTTGGGAAAGTACATCCCAAAATCTACTAAACACCCAATGTATACATAATTCATCAATAATATACTATTTCAAGTTCATAGTAACCCCTAAGCATGATCAACAACATCAAACTAGCATAATTCATCAATTCATATCTAAAAAGTTACTATCTTTAGTAATGTATGGATTCTAGCATGTAATCTTGAATTACCAATGTTCATAGCAACAATCTAACATCCAATTATCATCATAAACACATCTATAACATCAATACATTAACAATTCAACATTACATGCAAAATAAAGTTACTATTATTAGTAACCTATGAACAAAGCTTCCAATTCATCAATTTCTTACAAGATCAATGTATTCTAGCATTCATCTAATCAACTAACATCATGGAATCATCAACAACCATCACTTTGATCAATTATGAAATTTCCCCAAATCAAGTTTCTAGTTTGACCTAATATGACTAGAACATCAAAATCCATTGTAAAACATGAAATTGACACTTAATCTATCATCAATACAACCATACTAACATGGATTAACCATCAATTTCATGTCATCATCAAAAATCGCAAATTAGGGTTCTTCAAGAACCTAGAAATCGCAAAACAACATGCTACATACCTTTAGGTGATGATTAGCATAAGAATCAACCTGTAATACTTGATTAACACTTGAAATCGGATTGTTCTTGATCTATTAGCTTGATTTCGCAAGGTATGAGGGTGGGGGTGGTGTTTGCGGCCGAGAATGGGTATGGGGGCTAGGGTTGATTTTTGTGAAACTTAACTAAATTAGATTGTTACCTTAAACCCTCCTTTAATTGTGTTTTATAAAATTTAACCCTTGTAGCATTTTTTATAATTTTAACTAAGAATTATAAGTATTATTAGTCAATAATCATAGTCATAAACATTTACAATAAGTCACATAACACATGGAATATACATACAACACATAGTCACGTTATCGCGTAAAATTTATAAAATCAATATTAAAAATTCTATAAATTTATAAATCATATAATCACAACTAATAATCAACATTATAATTAGATTATCATTGTTTATCATAGTTACTTATTATTAAGTCACCAACGTTCAACGACAACTAGTGTGTGCTTACGACACGTGTATGCAAGACTTAACGGAACTAACGGAGTTTGGTAACGGAAAATTACCAGATGTCACATTATCCCCATGTTGAAAGAATTTTCGTCCCGAAAATTGCGTTACACGGTGAGAGTGTTCCATCACTGGTCTACTGCATTGGCACACAGAAATCAAAATCTAGTGAGTTTTGGATGAGTTTGGATGAGTTGTCACATCATCCCCATGTTGAAAGAATTTCATCCCGAAATTTAAATCAATACCTTATTCTGCGGGCATCGTCTCGAATAGTTGAGGATACTTAAGCTTCATTTGATCTTCACGTTCCTACGTGAATTCCGGTCCACTTCGCGAGTTCCAACGAACTATGACTATGGGTATCTTGCTTTGCTTAAGTGTTTTCACCTCACGATCCATCACCTCACGATCCATCATCTCAACCGGTTCTTCGATAAAGCGTAATTGTTCATCCACTTGAACGTCCTCTAGTGGTAAAATGAGTGTTTCGTCAGATAGACACTTTTTCAGATTTGAAACATGGAACACATCATGGACTCCACTCAGTGAATCAGGTAAGGCTAGTCGATAGGCCACTGGACCTATTCTTTCAATATCTCAAATGGTCCAACATACCTCGGATTTAGCTTCCCTCGCTTGCTAAACCGAACTACGCCTTTCCATGGTGAGACCTTCAATAAGACCTTGTCGCCAATCTAAAACTCTAAAGGTTTCCGTCTCTTGTCAGCATAACTTTTCTGTCTATCATGCGCTGCAGCCATATGGTTCCGTATCTGCACAATCTTCTCAGTTGTCTCATGTATTAGCTCGGGACCCGTTAGTTGACTATCACCAATTTCAGCCCAGCAAACCGGTGATCTACATTTTTCTCCCATACAAAGCTCGAAAGGTGCTGCCTGTATGCTAGTGTGATAACTGTTATTATAGGAAAATTCCACCAATGGCAGGTGAACTTCCCAGTTGTTCCCAAATCAATCACACAAGCACGTAGCATATCCTCCAAAGTCTGTATGGTACGCTCACTCTGGCCGTCAGTTTGTGGATGATAAGCAGTACTCATATCCAATCGTGTACCTAGAGATTTTTGTAGTGATTGCCAGAAGTATGACGTGAAACGAGCGTCGCGGTCAGAAATAACGAGATCGGTACACCGTGTCTCGAAACGATTTCCTTCAGATACAGTCGGGTTAGTTTCTCCATCTTATCCATTTCCTTATTGCAAGGAAGTGAGCAGACTTTGTCAACCGATCTAGAATGACCCTATTGTGTCACAACCAGTATTAGTCCGGGTAGTTTAGTAATAAAATCCACAGAGATTTGTTCCCATTTCCATATTGGTATCTCGGATTGTTGTAACAGTCCGGATGGTTTTAGGTATTCTACCTTGACTTTTGAGCAGGTCAAACACTTGCTCACATACGTGGCTACATCCGCCTTCATGTTAGGCCACCAGTAGTGCGCCTTTAGGTCATGATACATCTTGTCATATCCAGGATGTATAGAATACTTAGACATGTGTGCCTCACTCATAACTAAATCCTTAGATTTCCATAGACAGGCACCTAAGTCTATCCATGAAGTACCGAATTCCATCCTCTTTCACTACTAGTTGTTTATCCATTCCCGTAATGACTCAGAGCTAACATTTTTCTTTCAAAGCTCTATCTGTGCTTCCTTAACCTGTTCAGGCAGATGGGTGCTGATTGTAAGCTGTAAGGCTTGCACCCGCCTGGGTTTAGCTGTTTCCTTCTGGCTTAAGGCATCAGCGACCACGTTCGCCTTTCCAGGATGGTACTTAATAGCGCAATCATAATCGTTTAGAAGTTCCACCCAACGTCGTTGCCTCATATTCAGCTCCTTTTGCTCAAAGATGTGCTAAGACTCTTGTGATCGGTGTAGATAGTGCATTTGGTACCGTACAAGTAATGTCTCCAAATCTTTAAGGCAAAAACCACTGCACCCAATTCCAGGTCATGGGTGGTATAGTTTTTCTCGTGAACCTTTAGTTGTCTCGAGGTGTAAGCTATTACCTTGTCACGTTGCATCAGGACACAACCAATCCTTGAATGGATGCGTCACAATACACCACGAAATCATCTGTTCCCTCTGGTAGTGCCAATATCGGTTCACTACAGAGTTTCTTTTTTAATAGCTGAAAAGCCGCCTCTTGACTTTCACCCCATTGTATGTCGTTCCTTTGTGGGTCAAGGCTGTGAGAGGTGTGCAATCTTAGAGAATCCCCTATGAATCGTCGGTGTATACCCCGCTACCCCAGAAATTGCCTTATCTCGCTCGGTGTTTTGGGTATAGACCAATTCTTTATCGCCACAATCTTGGCAGGATCAACATGTATTCCCTTCTCATTAACAATGTGACCTAGAAATTACACTTCACGTATCCAAAAGTCACACTTGGAGAATTTAGCGTACAGTTGCTCTTTCTTTAATAGTTCTAAGATCAATCGTAAGTGCTCTTCATGGTCCTCCTTGGTCCTAGAGTATATCAGTATGTCATCGATAAACACAATGATGAACTGATCCGATAGGGTTTGCACACGCGATTCATGAGGTCCATGAATACCGCGGGTGCATTAGTCACCCAAAAGGCATGACCAAGAACTTGTAATGACCATAACGAGTACGGAACGCAGTTTTGGAATGTCTTCTTCTCGGACTTTAAGTTGATGATAACCAGATCTCAAATCAATCTTCGAGTAATAACTTGATCCCTGAGCTGATCAAACAAGTCGTCGATACGAGGTAAAGGGTATCGGTTCTTGACTGTGACTTTGTTTTAATTCCTATATCGATGCACATTCGAAACGTGCCATCTTTCTTCTTAACAAAGAGAACAGGGCTCCCCAAGGTGATGTGCTAGGTCGAATAAAGCCCTTATCTAAAAGCTCCTGAAGTTGTGATGACAACTCCTATAGTTCGTTCGGCGCTAAGCGATAAGGTGCTCTAGCAATCGGGGCTGCACCGGGAGTCAGTTCGATCTGGAATTCCATTTGGCGATGAGGTGGTAGTTCGGGAAGATCCTCTGGAAACACCTCTGGAAAGTCTTACCACAGGTATGTCCTCTATTCTCCTTTCCTCCGTTGTGTTATCGGTAATGAGTGCCAGAATAGCCAAACGATCTTTTCGCAACAACTTTTGTGCTTTCATGTAAGAGATAATGCATATTACTGCACCACTCCTATCGCCTCTGACTGTAAGGATTTCATTACCAACAGGAATTCGTATGATTTTCTCGTGACATATGACTTCCGCTTGCTTATTAGAGAGCCAATCCATGCCTATCACAACGTCAAAACTTCCCAGTGTAACAGGCATAAGATCTATAGCGAAAGTATGACTAGCGAGCTCTATCTTACAATCTCTAAGAATATGTGTTACGTGGATTATTTTACCGTCGGCCAATTCTACGGTGTATTTAGATTCTAAGGCAGAGGGAATATCATTTAGAAGACTACAGAACTTTAAGGATATGAAACTCCTATCGGCTCCGGTATCAAACAGTACTATAGCGAAACATCCATTGACAGAAAACCTACCAGTAACAGTCGTAGGGTCATTTAGACCTCACCTGAGCCAATGACGAAGGCTCTCCCCTTGGCTCCATTGTTGTTACCACCATTCTCATTGCTGTTACCATCATTGTTGTTGTTGCCTTGATTGTTGTTATTTTGACCAGTGCCATTACATTTTCCTCAGTTGCGGGCAGTTTCGCCTGTAATGCCCTTCCTTCCCACGTTCAAAACAACCCTTGGAGTCTCTTGAGGTTGTTGTGGCTTCTTTACCAACTCACCACGGCAATCCTTGGCTAAGTGTCCTATTTTACCGCAATGCTGACAATTGAAGTTGTCACACCTTCCCACATGGTGATAGTTACACCGCGTGCACCTCGGTTGTTTACCACCATAACCGCTTGGTCCTTGATTATTTGAAGCCGACTGGTTAAAGTTACGGTTATTATCGTACCTCCGTTGTTGTTGCTGACCGGCTGTTGTTGCTGAAGTTGATGTTGACCTCTAGACGATGATGATTTGTTGTTATTGCTGGAAGTATCCCATTTCCTCTCGTTATCGGGCACGCTAGCCACAGCGCCTCGTTTCGGTAACCGTCCTTGCTCCACTCTTCGTCGGTCAGTTTGTGAGCTAAGCGAATAGCTTGCTGAATTGTAGCTGGGTTGGAGGAAGTCACCATACTCCGTATCTCGGGCACCAATCCTCGAATGTAGTGCTCCACCCGCTTATGCATCCATTTACCATTCCTGGGCATAGAGTGGCCAATTCGTGAGTTCTAGTAGTATAAGCCTTGATTTCCGAGCCTTGCATTTTTAGTTGCCAGAATTCCATTTCTAGCTTTTGCACTTCACTTCGAGGACAGTACTCCTCGGTTATCATCTCCTTAAATTCATTCCAGGGGAGTTCATCTGCCATGGCTTGCCCTAACATTTGTACCTGTGCATTCACCAGGACAACGCGGCACCTTCCAAAGTTCCAGTGGCGTATTTCACCTGGTCGACAGGTGGGCAATTGCACTTAGAGAAAACGGATTCCGTCTTCTCAAACCAGCGTACTAGCCCTACAACTCCCTCAGTACCGCTGTAGGTATGTGGCTTACAGTCCATAAAGGACTTATAAGTACACACGGGTGGTCCTGTTTTAACACGATAAACATCGATAATATATCCTATACGATTAAGTATGGCATTTGATTTAACTTTCTATTATCGTTTACCTGCTGGCTGTCCCACTTGGGCAGCAGCTACCCTTCCTGAACTGTTCGTTTATCAGAGCAGCTAGTTTAGCAGGGGTCATGTTGATAGTACTCCGCCTTGATCACTGGCGCCACGTCCACGTCCGCGCCCACGCCCTCGACCACGTCCTTGGGCGTCCATTTTCTTTCACTTTACATTCACAAATACAATAATGAGTAACATCAAACATATTCATCTCATTGAAGTATAGTAAACAATAAGAAAAGTAATGAATCATCACATCCACCACATTCATAACAAAAATGATAACCAAGATAATAAATTGTAAATAAGTCACAATGTATTCACCAATGTCAAAATTTAAGTTTCTCATTTGGGTGGGGAAACACCCTTCCCACATAGGTTTCAAATAAACGCTATGCAGTCAAAGTTATAAGAATAAAGAGAATCAATCGAACAAAGTTGATCCATCACTGTTATAACATCTCGTATTTTTGTTAAATTAAAAGTTAACTTTGTTAATTCTTGTAAGGACTTTTATGTCAATGTTGTAACTTTGTGGAATTAATATGCTGATAATTATTTGGTTAACAAATTAATTAAATAATAGAAATAATATTTATTATGTTAAAACATTAGTGATAAAAATCATAAAAATAATTGTTATTATAATAATAATAATGATATTATTACTACTATTATTAATAATAATATTAATAATAATAATGTTAATGGTATAATAATATTAATAATAATGATAATATAAGTTTTAATATATTAAAGCTTATAATTAATAAGTTTCTACCTAAAATAATAACAATTTAAACTTCAGGGTCTAAATTATAAATTAATTAAAACTTAATCAAAACTTTAAAACCCAAGTGATAATGATTGGAAACTTCAGGGACCATTTGTGTAATTTCTTTTAATTCACCCAAACCACCCCCCCACCGTCCGTTTTTCCGGCCATCTCACCGGCCAAGTTCCGGACAAGCGTCAGCGAGGCCCAAACTAACCTAAATTGTTCGAATAACAATCACAAACCGTTCCAAATCGTTTCATGAACGTGTTTCGAACTTAACCACATACTTTAATTGTGTTTAATCGTCGGTTTCAAGATTAATCGACTACATAACCGATCCACATTAAACTACATAGCCGTTCAAGCTTTAAACCACAATTAAAATCCAATTAAACTAACCTAATCAATCATCTACAAATCTTAATCATTTCCAACTCTCAATTTCTCCTGAAACAAACACGAACATAGGCATCGATGAGCACCTTTCGTGGCGAACCGTAGATGGTCGAACCCAACCTTTTCCACAATCTCACTCACATTAACAGAGGGCTTTCGTTCATAGTGGTCATTAGAAGCTACCTGCACAACGAATTTGATTATCATCGTCGTTTGAGTTTCGAATCGGTGCTAAGAATTCGCGACCTATTTCCCCTACCTGTTCATCATCGAATCCATCTCTAACCGGGTAATTAAAAATGTTTACACACTCGGTTTCATCTGGGGAACAAAAGCCCCATGATTCATTTGGTCATAAATAATGTTTTGATGCTCGATTTGAGCCAAAAGGATTCTAGGGTTCATCGGTTGAAGAGGGGGCTTTGTGTTATGTTTTTATGATTTAAAACCGGTTGATACCGCAGCTGTATGCCTTGGTTCACCGGTTCCGTGTCCCCCTTGCTAACTTGGAGGTCCCGGGTTCGAAACCCGGGCACCCCCATATTTTTTTAAAAGTGTTTTTCTAGCCAAAATCAATTTAAGAAATTTTTATTAAATATAAAAGTAGTTTTTATAAACTTTAAATATTTTTTAAGACACCAAATAATTTTCTAGATGTTCTATTAATTTTAAAAACTAAATAATTGTTTAAAAGCATTTTAACAAATATTATTCTTGGCTAAATTCTATTAAAAATGGGTTTCAACTAATAAATTAGTTTTGGTTCAAACGTTAGTCCTTTAAAATCATGGTTATCTTAAATGTTTATTTAAAACTTAAATTTAAACTTATATGTTATTACAAATGTTTTCTTTTAAAATAATTAAATAATTTTAATGTGCATATGGACTTGATACAATAATTTAAAAATCATTTAAAATACTAATGGACACAATATTATCTTTAATCTTAAAAGAATTATTTTCTATAATTGTGGAAATTATATATTATTCTTAGAAAATTATTAAGATTTAATTACATCATTATTATCTAACTTCATTCTAAAATACCTAATCATATAAACCTATATATTCCTTTAATGGATTAAAAATGTAAATAATTATTTTATAAACTTATTACTTATTAAAAACCTCATAATTCTATCAAAACCCTAATTTTTATTTGAACATTAATCTTATTATTGACCTAAACTTGTAACATATTTTAGGTGTCTTGTAATGGATACTTTGGATTATCTTGTAATCTTTATTATCATCTTGAAATGCATATAACCATGTGAGTTTTCCATGCTCCTTTTACCTTATTTCACACTATTTTGGGGTGAAACATGATACTTATACATCATGCACTTACAAACGTTTGAAACTTGTAAAACACTTGCAATTCATCTTATTATTTTGTCATGGTTATTTGTGTGTTGTAAGTGTTTCTATGAGATACATAGTTTGTTTACAATCATTAACTATTGCTAGCCTGGCGACGTCTTAGATCTATGGGCCTGACAAGCCTATTTGGTGCTAAAGTCGATGTATTTGTTGGGTTTGTTGGACCTAAACATTGTTGTTTAACCATTTTAAACAAGAAAACGTAGCGGAATATGAACTTAATTTCGTGTTCTATAAACTGAAAATTTTAGTTCATAATATTGTTTCAACAAACCCAAAGACAAAGGATCATATATATGTGAATAGATTAGTTATCAAGAAGCAAATATAACAACCAAATCAACACAATGTACTACCTCTAGAGACTGTCAAAACCCGTGGATGAAGCTGTCAAAATGTGGATGCATGATGAAGATGAAGCTGCTCTTGGATGGTCAAAACATCAACAATAGATGTTCACATGTGTTCATATCCACAAGCCCTCTTAGCAACACCCTTTTGCTAAGATTTGTATACCTAAATCGTCCAAGAACCTTGCTGGAATCGAATTCCAGCAGTGAACAAACAATGCTGCTGGAACTTTGTTTCAACCATGAAACCCATCTTTCTCCAACTAGAAAATCGACTAAGAAAGGGTGTTTGCATGCTAGATCTTCGGCCAAAGCTTGAAGGAAGAAACTCTCAAGTGAATACTCCCACAAGGCTTCAAGTGGACTTCCTAGTTGCTTGATTTTGGACATCAAAACTTTAGGAAACAAGCTGCCAAAACATCTTACCAAAACCATAAACTTCCAGCAGCTTTCTTGATGAGGATTGATGTCACAAAACGGCCAAGGATCCAAGGAGAGAATCCCTCAAGTGTTTATGCCCCAAGCCTCATTGCAAACACCTTCTTGTTAGGAAGATTCTACACCAAGAACAACTCAAAACTCAGCTTGAAACTTGCTGAAAAACCCTCTTTTCAGCTTCTTAAAACCGTAGGGATAGAGAGAGAGAGAGCTGAGTTTGTTTCTTGTCAGTTGCATGTATGAAAGATCATCACCAAGATAACACAAAATTGCTCCTTGCAACCCTCTAATGCTGTTGTCCATTTCGTAACAAGAGAGGGAGAGTTGAGAGACTCTTTTTTTCTCCAAAAACCCAAGGCTGCTGCCTTTGTTCCGTAACAAAGAGAGAGAGAGAGGTGAGCTGAGTTTTTGTGTCTTTCATCATCTTTTGTGATGAGAATATGAGAGTATTAAGACTAGTGGTAGTGCTAGACAAGCATGTGTTTGTTCTTACCAAGGAGGGTGAGTGGAAGACATGCATGCTTTTGATCTTATCAAAGGAATCTAAAGTATAGAAAACTACACATACACATTATGCATGCTTCATGGCTACGGCCATTTATGGCTGAAAATTGGTTTTCTTTTAGTCTTCTATAATATATATATATATTGTCTTATATTGTATGAAAAATATAAGACACATATTATATTGTATAGAAAACAAATGGGTCTATTTTAACACACACATATATGTCTAGCCTTGTAACTAGTTTATACAATTAACCAATTAATTGTATAAGTAGTATACTCTCATTATTATTTGGTGTTATATAACTAATTTAAATAACACTTCAAATAATATTATTGAACAAAATATCCTAATAAATTGTTCCATCTCATATGCAACTTATTTAGAAAACCCATTTTCTAAATTGGTGTAAATATTTAATTGCATGATCATATCATCAATTAAATATTAATTGGTGTTTGCTAAGCTTGTTATTGGGTATAACCCGACTTGGATCATGACGTACTAACCACATCAATATTTTATGTGTCTTGGGCATATAGAATCCTACAATCTCCCACTTGCCCAAGATTCATAGAAGATTGATGCAAGCAGTAAATAACGCCTAACAACGGTTTACTACCCTTAATACGCATGACTTATGGCCATTCAATAACATCATCCCATTCAAGTATCCAACTTGAAATGATTTAGGTGAATCAATCATCTATCCTTTTGTTACAGATGTCATGTTAAATCCAAGGACACAGAATGATCATCCCTTGTTGATTTAACTTAATCAGGCCTTAGACATCTTACTCTCAACGAATAAGAGGAACAAATCCCATCTTGACTACATACGTTTCTCACAATCACCTTATGTATACCTGAACACAGCCTTATGTACTGACAATTATTTCATATCAGTGAAGAACTAGCTCAAGGTATAACACTTGGTGAATATCAAAACCCAATATGTATCTCAGGTCGGAGGATACCAAATGATATTCGCCTTTACTCAAATTTACTTATGATCAATCAATAAGATTCCATGTAGTAAGATTTGAGATGCGGGTCAGTCCAATATTTATATCCCACAAATATCTATGAACCTTGGTAGCAACCTATTGCTCTATATTCATCCTTATGAATATCAACCAATCCAAGTTCATAATAGTCTTACCCTCACACTTGTTCCCACAAGTATGAACGACTACGGACATTTAGAGTAAATAATTTACTCATGGATTAAACATGCTAAATCGGAACATTAATTGAGACATTATAACCAAATAATTTTACTCAAATAATAAAGAGTTCCACATATTCAAATACAAAGTTTGATCAAGTCCATCACTAGAATATCGAAGTCCTAAGGCATAGGTATGACTTCATGCTTTGCCCTTTCAAGGAGCTTCGTGAGTGGATCCGCAATGTTTTGATCAAAGTGAACTTTGCGAATACATATCTTTCCCTTTTCAACTTCATCCCTTATGTAGTTGAATCTCCGCTCATTATGCCTAATCTTTGATGTGTACGGGGTTCCTCGATTTAAACAATCGCACCCTCGTCATCACAAAGATTTCTAAGGAGTCTTGAATGGTAGAGACCATCCTTAGATTGGTGATAAACCTTTTTATCCATGCAGCTTCCCAAGCTGCTAATGAGGCGGCTATGTATTCGAATTCTGTAGTGGACAACGCTACCCTATTCATAATGGAGACGTACCCCGATTGTGATCGAGAATCATCTCGATCAGTTTTGAAAATAGCATTCGTGTAACCCTTTACAACTAGTTCCTCTTCATCAGGTCCGTATATTAGAAACATATCCTTAGTCCTCCTAAGGTATTCTAATATACTTTCAACAGCCATCCAATGGGTGTTACATGGATTCTGCTGATATCTACTTGTCATGCTTAACGCGCATGACTCGTCCAGTCTAGTGCATATCATCGCATACATGATGGATCCTATAGCAGACGCATATGGGATGTCCTTCATACGATGTTGCTCATCCTTTGAGCTTGGACATTGAGATGCACTCAATATTGTCCCTCTTTGAATAGGTACTATACTTTTCTTAGAGTTTACCATCTTGAACCTTTTCAAGATTTTATCAATGTATGCACTTTGGTTTAACCCTATCAACCGCCTCGATCTATCCCTATAGATCTTTATTCCTAAAATATAGGCGGCTTCACGGGGATCTTTTATGGAAAAACAATTTCCAAGCCAGGTTTTAACACCTTCCATGGTTGGAATGTCCTTTCCATATAGTATTATGTCATCAACATACAATACTAAGAATATGATCACACTCCCACTAGCCTTTTTATACACACAAGCCTTGTCAGTGTCCAAGTTTCCATGCATATTTGCTTTCTTCTCGAAAACCCACTTGCATCCAACCGGTTTGGAGTTAAGTGGAGTGTCAACCAATTCCTAAACTTGGTTGTCATACATGGATTGCATCTCTACATTCATGGCTTCCAGCCATTTGTCACAATCCGAATTGGACATTGCATCATGGTATGTAATTGGCTCTTCGGAGTCAACAACGTAGCATCCATTTATGAAAAATCCATATCTTTCATGTGGAATGCTGACTCTACCAGATCTGCGAACGTTTGTGTGTATTGATCAATCCCTTGATCACTATCAACAACCTCTTGTTGACAGCTAGTGTCAACCAAACGTGTATCGGCTTGTGGATCTTGATCCTCATCAAATTCCACTGTTCTATACATCATTCCTTCCATAAGGAACTTGGCTTCCAAGAACTATGCCTTTTGAGCAATAAATACCTTTTGCTTTGTTGGATCAAAGAAGTAGTATCCTATACAGTCCTTTTGGATATCCAACAAATATACACTTAGTGAATCGACTTTCAGTTGGTTTGGGTGTTAAGCTTAACATAAGCTTCATAACCCATACTTTTAAATATGATGGCGATGGAACTATTCCATTTCATATTTCAAAAGGCGTCGAATCCACTTTCTTGGTTTGGGCCATATTCAAAATAGGAGCCGTGGAGATTAGTGCGAAAACCCGAGATGATAAAGGTGGTAAGCTCATAGCCTTAATGAATTGAACCATATCCAAATAGGGTTCAGTTTCTCCTTTATCAGAATGAAGAACTTAGATAGTTATGTAGAGTTGATTTTCTACTTCATTATTGAAGATTTTGAACATTTCAAATTCTTCATGTTTATGTGCCATCAAGTACACATGACCATAGCGACCATAATCGTCGGTAAAGGTAATGAAGTAAGTTTTATCATACCTTGTCATTGTTTTAAAAGGACCTCATACATCCAAATGTATGACTCCTAATAAATCTTTTGCCCTCTCATTAGTACCACTAAAGGGCGTGTAGGTCATCTTACCTTGTAAACAAGATTCACACTTATCAAATGAACAATTTTCATTTGTTTTCAAAAGACCATTCTTTTAAAGTGTTTAAATCCGATTCTTGTTTATGTAACCAAGATGACAATGACAAGGATAAGAGTTAATTAAACCATTTTAAGTCTCTTGGTACATGATGGGTATGATGTGTTATTATAGGACGAATCTTTATGAACCAATTCATAAATATCATTAGAAGGCATAGCCTTGAAATAATATACATCATCCATAGCAACATAAATACCATCATTTACAAACTTTAAATCATAACCATATCGTTTTAAAAGGGAAACTTAAATCATGTTCCTAGTCAAACTAGGAGCATATAACATGTTTTGAAGAACAACTTTCAAACCTTTTAAAAGTCTCAAAACATAGTCTCCTTTCTTAAAGTGCTTATTTCTTTTGAACCCTCGCAACAGATTGCAAAAGTGAGTTCCACATGCGGTATCCAATTACCCATGTGCTTTGAGGAAATAACATTTAAGTCAATATGGATTATGAAGTTGTGCTTAAGGTTTGCCCAACATCCCTTTATTTCTCAACTCATTGAGATAGTTGGATGAATCCCTTTCAAATGACCTACCTCACCATACATAAAGCATGGATCGTTTTCGGTTACCTTAAGCTTCATAAGCTTAGGTTTTGGAGGTTCCGCTTTGATCTACCCTTACCCATTGCCTTTGATGTGCCATTCTCCTTTGTCAACATTTGCCTTAGGATCGGGAATGGCCTCAACATCGTGGGGTTCGGGTTGGTTAGGTGTAGGATCGTCAAGGACATATGCCTTTGCTCTTGCTTGAGAACAATTCTTAAGTTTCGAGACTAGTCCATAAGGTTATTATGGTAGAGACGATCCCTCTTTAAAATAGTTCTCGGTGATAGGGTATGGACGGTCGGGGTGGTAGCATTATTGTTTGCGGTCATTCTACAAATTTTTCAAAGTTCCATTTAGTATTTCAAAAAATTTCATTTTAATTATTAATACCCTTTATGTCTCATAGACAATTAATAATTAAAATCTAGAATCCAACGTTACATTCAAATAATGGTTAGGTGACCTTTATCCCATTATTCAAATTAACAAGGTAGTCAATATTGACAATTGCAACCCTTTGCAACTTCTAGCGGTATGGGATCGACTTTAAACGTCATATGCAAAGTCGGCATGTTAATCCCATCAACACCATTTGGAAACCATATTTTAGGTGATCCATTCAACATGGTTTGCAAATCAAGTTACCCTACTTGCACACACATGTGAGTTTACCAACACAAGTGGTTAGGTGACCTTTATCCCACCAATGTGGTATTCTCACCTTAAGTCATAAGTTCCCTCAAAATGGTTAGGTGACCTTTATCCCATTAAAAGTTTCCAAATGACTTAAGTGTTGTGCAAAAGGACGGTGTTAAACTTGTTTGAAAAAGGGATTTTTAGTTTTCATTGATTCTAGTTTGAAAACTCTATTTACCTTGTATTTGCATGCTTTCAAATGCAAGGTATCCTATGGTTCACTTTTAATAAAACCTCTTTTATTAAATCATTAACCCTTTTAATAACCTTTTATTAATCTCTTAATGATTAGGAACCATAAAATTCAGCTTGTTAAGTTTGTTAATTAGTTTGTTATGCACATCCAAATGTCAAATAACAATCACACAACAAACAACCAAACAAGTACAATCATACAAGCATATGTGCATAACTATAGCCACTAAGTTGACTACACTTGTTTGCCATCACAAGTGTTGTCATAAGGTCTTTCCTAAGGGTTCAACACAACACAAATGATGAGGTCTTCAAAGACTCCCACTTGAACTTGCATCCAAATGCTTCAAGTCCATCCTTTGTGTCTTCCTTTTGTGCTTCCTTCCCGAGCATCTTCTTTTACAAAATATATATCCTAATACATATTTTCTAGTAAAAGAAAAAAATACTCCTAATCTATTTATTACATTGCCAAATGAATAAATAAATTACAACCCAAATAGAAACACCAAAAGGATTATTACAACCCATAAAGAATGAATACAACCAACATGACAAGATTACAATCAACCAAATCCAAAACACACATGGTCAAGGCTATGTTATGCACTAATATATGTATCCACATACATCATTTCAAGAACCAAAATGAACCCCATTTGACCCTAAATTTTCAGCCAACACAAACTAAGAATTTAGGGTCTATTGTCCAACCAAAACATAATCAACCAATTTGATATTTTCCTTTCAAGATCCAATCATAAGCATGCATGATTACAACCTTGAAAGGTTGGGGTATCATCAAATCATCACAAAACAGCCCTAAGAAGGTTGTTAAACCTTATATATCCAAATATACAAGAACATATGAAACTAATCATCCACATAACCGGCTCTAGATGCCATTGTTGGGTTTGTTGGACCTAAACATTGTTGTTTAACCATTTTAAACAAGAAAACGCAGCGGAATATGAACTTAATTTCGTGTTCTATAAACTGAAAATTTTAGTTCATAATATTGTTTCAACAAACCCAAAGACAAAGGATCATATATATGTGAATAGATTAGTTATCAAGAAGCAAATATAACAACCAAATCAACACAATGTACTACCTCTAGAGACTGTCAAAACCCGTGGATGAAGCTGTCAAAATGTGGATGCATGATGAAGATGAAGCTGCTCTTGGATGGTCAAAACATCAACAATAGATGTTCACATGTGTTCATATCCACAAGCCCTCTTAGCAACACCCTTTTGCTAAGATTTGTATACCTAAATCGTCCAAGAACCTTGCTGGAATCGAATTCCAGCAGTGAACAAACAATGCTGCTGGAACTTTGTTTCAACCATGAAACCCATCTTTCTCCAACTAGAAAATCGACTAAGAAAGGGTGTTTGCATGCTAGATCTTCGGCCAAAGCTTGAAGGAAGAAACTCTCAAGTGAATACTCCCACAAGGCTTCAAGTGGACTTCCTAGTTGCTTGATTTTGGACATCAAAACTTTAGGAAACAAGCTGCCAAAACATCTTACCAAAACCATAAACTTCCAGCAGCTTTCTTGATGAGGATTGATGTCACAAAACGGCCAAGGATCCAAGGAGAGAATCCCTCAAGTGTTTATGCCCCAAGCCTCATTGCAAACACCTTCTTGTTAGGAAGATTCTACACCAAGAACAACTCAAAACTCAGCTTGAAACTTGCTGAAAAACCCTCTTTTCAGCTTCTTAAAACCGTAGGGATAGAGAGAGAGAGAGCTGAGTTTGTTTCTTGTCAGTTGCATGTATGAAAGATCATCACCAAGATAACACAAAATTGCTCCTTGCAACCCTCTAATGCTGTTGTCCATTTCGTAACAAGAGAGGGAGAGTTGAGAGACTCTTTTTTTCTCCAAAAACCCAAGGCTGCTGCCTTTGTTCCGTAACAAAGAGAGAGAGAGAGGTGAGCTGAGTTTTGTGTCTTTCATCATCTTTTGTGATGAGAATATGAGAGTATTAAGACTAGTGGTAGTGCTAGACAAGCATGTGTTTGTTCTTACCAAGGAGGGTGAGTGGAAGACATGCATGCTTTTGATCTTATCAAAGGAATCTAAAAGTATAGAAAACTACACATACACATTATGCATGCTTCATGGCCTACGGCCATTTATGGCTGAAAATTGGTTTTCTTTTAGTCTTCTATAATATATATATATATTGTCTTATATTGTATGAAAAATATAAGACACATATTTATATTGTATAGAAAACAAATGGGTCTATTTAACACACACATATATTGTCTAGCCTTGTAACTAGTTTATACAATTAACCAATTAATTGTATAAGTAGTATACTCTCATTATTATTTGGTGTTATATAACTAATTTAAATAACACTTCAAATAATATTATTGAACAAAATATCCTAATAAATTGTTCCATCTCATATGCAACTTATTTAGAAAACCCATTTTCTAAATTGGTGTAAATATTTAATTGCATGATCATATCATCAATTAAATATTAATTGGTGTTTGCTAAGCTTGTTATTGGGTATAACCCGACTTGGATCATGACGTACTAACCACATCAATATTTTATGTGTCTTGGGCATATAGAATCCTACAGTATTGTCGACTCCTAGGAGCCGTATGCTTGTGCACTAGGGAACCAAATACACTTAGCCAATCATATATACTTGTAATCAAGTCGAGGTTTGGTTGTAACGATATGTGTTCTATAACCTTACTAGCTTATAACCTATGACAGTATGACATGAATTGCTACTTGTAATCTTTTCATATTATGTATGAAAACCTTGGAAACTCACCAACTATTTTTAGTTGACCTTTTATTTTTATCATGTTTCAGGAAAACCCCCAAGTTTAAAGTGTACTTATGTTGCTGGCATAATCTAGGACTTGGACCTAGTTAATAAAATCAATTGATTTTACTTTGTTATGTCATGTCAAATATTATTTCATTATTGAAACTTATGATTGTAATGTTACATTTGAAACTTATGAATAATACACTTGTATTTATAATAGCGTTATGTGGCTGTGAACAATCGTAACCTTCACACCTCGACGTTTCCGCCGTCAAGGTTGGGGTGTAACAGATTGGTATCAGAGCCCATAACTATAGGGATTTAAGTTATTAGAAATGGTGACCTAGACTATAGTTGCATGAACCTCATAGAAAGATCTCTATACTTTGTGCTTACATATTATTTGCATGTTACATAATGCTATGCCTTTTGTACAACTTGATGCCTTAGCATAGGAATTGCCTTATGTATGCTTAAACTTAGTTACTTGTCTCCCTAAACTTAACTTTGACTCTTTAACTCTCCCCGATAAATGAACTTCCTAAACTTATTCTCAATGACATGTGGGATCTACACTTATCATCTTGGGTTCAATTCCTTAGACTCTATGTCTAATCTATGAAAATCTCATCAAGGTTTTGATTTCATAAACCAAAGAAATTATGTGACATATAGACACCTGTATTCTGGATTTCCTGGTAAAAGGCCTTCGGGCTAAGGCCAGCATATCGTATAAATCTCATTAAGAGACCAGTTATGCTTACCTGGGGATTTCTGGGATGAGTGATAAACTATGGTCAATATACACAAATCTCTAAGGCCAATGAGTCAATTTACCTTGACGTGTCAACGATTCCAAATGGTAATGCGTTACCAAATGGAACCATCCTCTTTGCATCTTAAAAATTCTTGATTCCTTGAACAGGTTTATCACCAAAGTTATATCTCCTCATTCTTATCGTACATAATGTTCCTGTTGATATTGAACTCATCCTAAATTTCAACTCTTACCTTTAAACATCGTTACACGTTGGGCGTTTCATGTAACTATTTCTATACCTTGACCAACGTGAATATGGATCTTATATACCCAAAGATATTGGGAATCTAAACCGAATGGTCTTCAAAACTTTAAATCGTTACTTATGGTTTTTAAATCTTCTTAAGGGTGTGTCCCATAACTAAAGACATTCAATGCTGTAAGGTGAAATTCTTACATCTCGGGATACTTTGTCTAGGCAAGGTGTAAATAGTGATTTGATTTGATCATTGAATCCGTTATTTGACTTGAAACCCTTGAGATGAGTGATCACTTATAGGTACGCGTGTCTTCAATAAGGTTATGGTTGACCTCATATCTTGAAAAGTCCATGTATATCCTTTCGATTGTGAATCGAATGTTCACATCTCATTACGATGTTGAATTATTCTTGTTCTTGATTTCGTCTTCCGGAATTACACCATCCAAGATTTGAACACCATCATAACTAATTCGTTATCTCGAACTTTGACCTTAATCTTGTAAGCATGATTTCCTTTTAGTTACATTGATGTAACTTGAACTTTCTAAATTTCTAATTGTTATACTTTTCCTTTTGTTGTTAAGTTGAACTTTAAACCGTTTGCACCGTGAGAGATTGATGCGGTGTGAAAGTATATATATATTGATAAAGAATTTTCGCACAGATTCAGTTTTTAATGGTTGTTACTATTACTAACTACACACACAAAAGGCAAGTGCACCTATCGTGAGGTAATATAGTGATGGTAAGAACCGAGTATCAATCCGTGGACACACTAAGACTACTCAACAATCCTTGTAATTGACTATCGATTTTGTTTAAGAGAATGATGAATTGACTTGATATAAATTAGGGTTTTAAACTAACGATAAAAATAAGAAATAAAGTAAAACAAATTGAAACTTTTGGATTTAGAATCAAGGGATAAAGGCTATCATCCTAACTTGGACTACACTTATGTAATTGTGATGAAGTGGTGGTGTGATTAAAGATATTGATTAAAGTAATTGTGTTAACGTTTATAAAGATGAGCTGGCGCGATTTCTCGTCTATCCGCTCCGTAGTGACCAAGACCAACACAGGCTGAGATTTACTGCTTAGGTCAAGGCCCTAGTGATGTAGGTAAATCTTTTGTGTCCTTTTCGACATACGATTTCTGAAAACATAACTTAATATAAGAAAAGAGTTGATCAAGTTCTATTCTAACATACCATTAATTTTAGAAAACCATAACAATTACTGTAGATTTCTCAGACTAATAAAAGGGAACCCGTAAATGATCAGAAAGTTAAGATCTTATGATTTCTAATAACCATCTCTAGTTAATTAGCCATAGTTTTTATGAATAAAAGTTGATCATACGTTTTTCAACCGTGTATGACAATCACAATTACAAACCATAAACTTATAACCCCCCGTTCAAATGTAGGTGCTACCCATCGAAAGTTTTCCCAAGACCACCATAACATTAACACAATATTTATCACACCATTAATTCATCACAAATTACATAAGTTTCATCCAAGTAGGATGATAATATGAGTTTAGCTCATGACGAGCTGTAATGTAACAAACAACATAGAAGATAGATATGGATTCATTGATAAAATAGAACAATCAAACCAATGATCCACAATGGATGGTGTTTAGACAATCCCGAGCTTCTTCCAAGTGTTGTATACACCTCCCGAGCCTCCAAATGATCTTCAAAGTGTGATTCCCGAGAGAATTCTGCAGAGTGTCACTTCCACCAAAAGCTTTTCAAAATGAAGAGCTTGGACCTCTATTTATAGGCTTCCCGGAGTGCTTAAGCACGGCCCCGTGACAAAAAGGCACGGCCCCGTGCTAGTACAATGCTTACGAAAGTTGGTCGGTTCGTACGTGCAGGAGCTGTCGGGGCACGACCCCGTGACAAAATAGGCACGGCCCCGTGAAAGGGGGAATCACGGCCCCGTGTCCATATGGGGCACGGCCCCGTGATCACTTTTGGGAGACAGTACTTTTGTCCTGTCAGATGTCCAAACACGGGGGTGTGTCAAATTAGCACGGGGGCGTGTTTCAGGCAAGGCATGGGGGCGTGCTTAATGAGGCATGGCCCCCTGCTTGGAGCTTTAAGCTTGGATTTCTTCAATTTCTTGTCCATTATGCTCCTTTTGTCCATCTTGCCCTTCACAACACCTGAAAACACAATTAAAAGATTTTAAGTACATAATCACCATATTTCGGGAGGAATCAAGGAATAAATGATGTGCTTTTGATAGTGTTTATATGTGTAATTTGGAGCACATCAAATATCCCCACACTTAAACTTTGCTTGTCCTCAAGCAAATCACTTAAAATGACAACTCCACCAAAAACCAAATAAAACAAAAGATAAATATGTCTTTCGGGAAATATGCAAGTAAAAATTATTTCATCCAAATGCAAACATTTTAAGCATATATAGAATGATATCCTAGCAAGCAATGGGATTGTTAGTAAAGATTATAATCATGCAAAGTCCACACTCCTCACAAAATACTCTCACGCTCGGCTGAATATATGAAATCATACATAAGATGAAGTATGACTAATACGCTCAATTGCCTAGCATGAATACGTGTGGAATCATAAGCTTGCTAAGGGATCAATTCTCCACCTACTTAGATATTTACTTGCATAAATCATTAGGTCTTTTGATGGGTTGTAACTTGGCTCGGGCTCGGTGTGGAGTGTTTGGAAAGAGTGGCTAAATGCTAAAGACGACGGTCTTGGTTTATTTTTCTAACATAAACTACAAGGAAAGCAGTAAAGAGTTCCCTATACAATACTTCAAGCTAGAAGGGATATGCTAACTTGAGGACTCGTTTAAGGTCAGATTGTCAAGACCGTATTTTGCTTTTAGAAACCTTACTTCATCCTTTACCCGAAGATACACAAAACTATCCTTTCGTAAGGATCGTTCGGCTTGAAGCCTAATAGCACCCAATCGGATCAGTTCTGTGTATTCGTATTGGGATTCAGTTTGGTTCTTTTTGCATTTTCCATCGTGTGACCAATTTCCACAATTCGGGCATCTTTCGTATCTTTTTGCCCGTCTCTTTATGGCGCTTTTTGAAATTCCACAAAATGGCGGAACTTGTTCCTTTTTTCGCCATTTCTTTCTTGCGTCGTACGTGAGGTTGTAAATTTGTTCGCGGATTTCCGGGGGAAGTCCCGGTTTTGCGTGATGAAGGCAACAAAGCAAATTAAAATCAAAAGAATGCATTCCAGTTCTTTTAGGTCTGCCGGTAAAAGACCAAATTTTTTTTTTTTTTTTTTCTCTTTTTTTCTTTTCTTTTCTTTTCTTTTTTTTTTTTTAAATAAACCAAAATCGTGTCTTTAACGAAAAATAGGTTTTGTTGAAGGCTTTTTGGTTGAGTGACTTGGTGATTCGGGTGATAAAAAAAATAAAATGTTTAGGCTCAACGGGGCTAACTAGGGTTGACGTTCGGGAAAGGAAGATTAAAAGAAAATGGTTGTGGCTTGAATGGTTAAGGGCTTCCTAATGCCTAACTCATTTTTATGCAGAAAATACTAATTAAGGTCTTGAAATGTATACCCAAAGCAAGTTCTAATCACACGTATCATGAGGTACTCTCAATTGAATCCAGAATGAAAGTAAAATTGCAAATATTTCAAATATTTGCAAAAGCTGTTCAGGGCTCAAAAATAAACTCACAAATGGATGGAATTGGGTAAAAGTGTTTCATTTTGCATGATTACATATGTTTACTTGATTATTGCTTTTAAGGATATCACAAAAAATATTTTCAATTTTTATTTGGATTTCTTTTATTTACTTATTTATTTCCCGAAAACGTATATTTATAATTTGGATTATTAAAAAAAATTTAAATTTTTGGCTTCGTGTCACAAAATTGATGGTTAAGTGATTTGGTTAAAAATTTTCAATTTGGACCTAATCTTAGCAAAGTATTAAGTATGTGTCTCGATTAATCCATCCCACACTTAAAATTCACATTGTCCCCAATGTGATAGATAAATTAAAAACAAGGTATGGAAACGAGATACTCCCCAAAATATTATGAAGTTGACTTGTATCTTTGCTTGCGAGAACCATCGGGATCACCTGAAATATCATCCATTTATTGAAAGCATTAAAATCCTAAACACACAAAATAAAATAAAAACATAAAGTAAAGGATAGATTGGCACAAAACGATTGTGCCCGGCCCTGAAAGTGATGTGGATTTTCAAGGGCTTTGTGGTGGGATATCCCCCCACTCATGATACATTCGGCTTCTGATGTATGTTATATCATTGCTCATGTCGTCCACTCGAGAGTTCAGATTTTCGACGCGGTTGAAAGCTTGTTGCGCGTATTCGAATGATCTCCTTGCATGGTCACTGGTGGTCTGAATTGCTTCATAGAGGTCTAACATGGTTGGAAATTCTCCGGCGTGTGAGCTGGAGGCCCCGGCGTCTTCATGATGTGCTGGCATATCAAGATCCATGATAATCTCTTCGGGGTCTGCCGGATCCCAGATTTGTCCCTTCCTATCCATGAATCTCGGTTGTCCATTTGGTAAGGTTGTAATCATGTACATGCTTGTGCAAATGCTTAAGTCCAACAATCCTGGCATTACTCCTTCGGTTCCTTCCGTGTTACACCCGTAACTCTCGTATAAATTCAAGATCCAGCTTCCTCCAAACATTGGTGTCGGGGCACCAGCAGTTGCATTCCTGGCAAACAAGTTACAAAACAAATACCCAATGTTGCAGGGCAAATGATTAGTCATACAGTATAAGATAAACAAGTCTCTCAAGCTAACAACTCCCTCGCTTTGTCCACGAGCTGTTATCGAATGGCTAAGCAACCGATGTATGTATCGTAGCAATGGGTCCCGAATCTGACTACTCTTGGTTTTACTTGAGTTGAATGCCCCTGTTCCAATCTTCTCCCAAATGCCTTTCTCATGGCGCCGCTTTCTGCGTCCCTACTTTCCTCATCTGGGAATTTATGATAAGCTGGCATTCCAGAGATTGCTTCCTCCTCCATTTCCTGTTCTGTATATATTCCTAGATAGACACCAAACAAAGCGATGGATGTTTTTCTCCAATGCCCTCCCAGTCTGAATGTAACTGCTTCCTCATCCCAAGGGTCGGAGTCTTTCATGCTAAATCTGAAAGATGCTAAAAATTCAAGAGTTAGTTCATAAATGGAAGGCCTGTTTTGTGAAAACAACCGCTTCCACTGAATACTCAATAAATTGTTATATCTTTCGAGCTGTCCGACTGCCACCAAGGTTTCTTCATCGGCTTGCAAATGTGACCTTTCGGCCCTTTGCAAAAGCCTTTGCAATCGATCACGACACCATCTTTCACGGTTTCCTCCAAATTGCAAGTATGGATGGTTCATGATCCTGAAATTTGGACAAATCAGTTAATATATACAAAACAGATTTTTGGAATAAACTATCTATTTTAGGGGAAAGATTGATTTTCAAAAGCCACGTCACCCCTTTTTGTCAACTTGTTTTGAAAAATAGCTGACACAGTTGCTTTTTAAGAAAAATCTGTCAAACATGGGGGTGCCTCTTGAAACGTGGGGGTGCGGTTAACATTTTGAATTATGAAATTTCAACTCGAGCCAATGTGGTTTTGTTTGTAAATCCTTGATTAAGCATAAATTTGTCATTTTCTTGCTTGGAAAACCAAAGATTATACGTTAAACATTTTTATCAATTGTTAATAATTCAAGATAAAAAATATATAATGTTTCAACATTACTTATCAATCCTTGTATCTTGAACATGATTAACAAAGAATTCACCACACATTATGAAGATAGTCTTGTAACACTAACGGGAAACATACTAACACTAACACTAATTCTATGGAAAATGACATTTAAACACTAATTACTAACTAATCAAACTAATTATCACTAATCAACTTTCAAAAGAACATAAACAAAGAGGCATGAAGCATTCATAATTCCATTACGTTTAAGCATAAGCTCTTACATATAACCATTAGGATTTCGGTTGCTTAGAAACCTAATCACCTAAATACATGCAAATAGCTATCATAATCATGGAAAATGACATACTAACCTTCTTGATTATCACCTTGAAATGAAGCTTGAACACAAGAAAGAAAACTTGAAAAAATGATATCAAAATGAAAGAGAAATGGAGTTGCAGGTCAAAATAATCGGGCTTTAACACTTGACATTGAAGGGGAACAAGACAAAATGCTGAAACAAGTCAGGTTTTGTCGAAAATTTGTCGTCACGGGGCCGTGGTCATATAGGCACGGGGCCGTGATTGACTTGTGCAGTCTCGGTTCAGAATTTTGTTGTTCCGTTTTTCAATTTCGCGCGTTGCGTAATTTACCCGGATAAGTTTTGACACGTCCAATTCATCAGAGAAGTTACGAAATTAGTCCTAGAATTCAAATAAACAAACCAAGCGACAAATACATTTTCCTATCTCCTACTATTACATAATACGTAATAACCGGGAATCTGAAACTGCAAAACCAGACTCCTTAACGCGCACTAGCGCACATGACCCTGCACGGAATGCTTCTAAAAGAAGCCTCCACACATTTCGTGTGGAAGGGTCGGGATAGGGTAGTGCGAAGTGCGGTTGCTGAGTTCCGCGAGCCGACGGTTGATGGAAACAAGCTCCTCGCTCATGTCCTGAACCTTCTGGATGAGTTCAGCCAAGCGTTGAGTTGCGGTGAGATTCATCTCCGTCAATTTCTTGATCAGCTCATGGAGCTTAAAGAAATACTCTTGAGTCGTTGGCTCTCTCGTTTCAGTTCGAGGCTTCGTTGCGGGATTCCAATTGGAACTTCCTTGACTGGATTCTTTCATCTTTTCTTCGTGAGATTTTGAGCAGAATTGGGTGTGATGAAAGCTTGGAACAAGTGTGGTATTTATACACAAGTCTGCAAAGTTGATCACGGGGGCGTGCTTGGGTAGGCACGGCCCCGTGCTTATCAGAAGTCGCCTTAAATTCGTCCTGCAACGTTCCAGAGTCGTCAGCGGAGATCGTGGAAAAAGTTTGTCAGAGTCACGGGGGCGTGCTTGGATAGGCACGGCCCCGTGCTTGTGCTTGGGAGTCTTACAAAAAGCTAAAATTTGAAATAAAATCTATGTACAGGTGCCGTGTTTTCGTTTCGGGTCTTCGGCGCGACCCTTCCCCACACTTAATCCTCGTCGGGGCGGAGGTGTAATTCCTCCGAGAAAATCTTGGTTGGCCCATCGTTATATGGCTTTAAACGATGTCCATTCACTTTGAAACTCAAACCGTCTTGGTTGTCAATTTCGATTGCACCATTTGGAAACACATTTTTAATCGTGTAAGGTCCAGACCAACGTGATTTTAACTTTCCGGGAAACAGACGTAAGCGAGAGTTATACAGTAAGACACGTTCCCCCACGCGAAATCGTTTAGTGCTCCTTAAACGAGAGTCGTGGAATTTCCTTGTCTTTTCCTTGTAAACCCTAGCGTTTTCGTATGCTTGTTCTCTCAGTTCCTCGAGTTCGTGGATTTGTAGAAATCGATTCTTTCCTGCAAGGCCTTGGTCTAGATTTGCTGCTTTGAGTGCCCAATAGGCTTTATGTTCCAATTCCACAGGTAGATGACACGACTTCCCATAAACGAGTTTAAACGGTGTTGTGCCAATGGGAGTCTTAAAGGCTGTTCGAAAAGCCCATAATGCGTCGTCTAGCTTGGCAGACCAGTCCTTGTGATTTTGTCCTACGGTTTTTTCCAGGATTCGTTTGATACCTCGATTAGTGACTTCCGCTTGGCCATTCGCTTGTGGATGATAAGCGGTTGTAAACCGATGATTTACTCCATAACGGCCATTGCTCTTTCGAGCTGGTTGTTACAAAAATGGGTCCCTCGATCACTAATCAAAGCCTTGGGGGTACCAAAACGAGAGAATAATTTCTTAAGGAATCTGACAACATTTCTTGCATCGTTGGTGGGTAGGGCTTGAGCTTCGGCCCATTTTGAGACATAATCAACTGCTACTAAGATGTAACGATTTCCAAATGATACCGGGAATGGCCCCATGAAATCAATACCCCATACATCAAATACTTCGCATACTTGAACGGGTTTCTGAGGCATCTCATCCCGTGTCGAGATGTTGGTTGCTCTTTGACATGCATCACAGGTGCGTACCATGTTGTGAGCATCTTTGAAGATCGTTGGCCAATAGAATCCAGAATCGAAGACCTTTTTGGCTGTTAGAGTTGCTCCATGGTGGCCTCCTGTGGGTCCTTCATGACAGTGCCTTAGGATTTGTTCCGCTTCACTTCCGTATACGCATCTTCGAATGAGTTGGTCTGCACCGATTCTGAATAGGTATGGATCTTCCCAATAGTAATGTTTAATATCAGTAAAGAATTTTTCTTTTGCTGATAAGTCATTCCTTTGAGAAGGATTCCGCTTGCCAAATAGTTTGCGAAGTCGGCAAACCAAGGATACTCATCGATTGAAGATTGGATGTTCAAAAGGAATTCGTGAGGGAAATTATCGTTTATTTTGAATTCCTCGGTTTGTGGATGGTTTGAATCTTCAAGACGCGAAAGATGATCAGCCGCAAGATTTTCTGCTCCTTTCTTGTCACGAATCTCAATGTCGAATTCTTGAAGCAGAAGTATCCATCGTATCAATCTCGGCTTTGCATCTTGCTTGTTGAACAGATAACGTAAGGCTGCATGATCGGTATATACGACTGTTTTTGACAGGACTAGATACGAGCGGAATTTGTCAAATGCGAAAACTACTGCGAGAAGTTCTTTCTCAGTGGTTGTGTAGTTTTCTTGTGCGTCGTTTAAGGTTTTGCTCGCATAGTGAATTGGGTGGAATTGCTTGTCCTTCCTTTGTCCTAACACGGCTCCTACCGCAAAATCGCTTGCATCGCACATGAGTTCAAATGGTAACGTCCAATCTGGGGAAACCATAATTGGAGCGGTGACCAACCTATCTTTTAATAGATCAAATGCACTGATGCATTCGTTGGAAAACACGAATTTTGCATCTTTCTCAAGAAGTTGAGTCATCGGTCGTGCGATTTTTGAAAAGTCTTTAATGAAACGGCGATAGAATCCTGCGTGACCTAGGAAACTTCTAATTTCTTTCACGGTTGTGGGATATGGAAGTTTGGAAATAGTGTCCACTTTAGCTTGATCAACTTCGAGGCCTGCTCGAGAGATCTTGTGTCCCAACACTATTCCTTCAGTAACCATGAAATGACACTTTTCCCAATTTAGAACAAGGTTAGAGTCCTCGCATCTAACCAGCATTTTTTCCAGATTTTCAAGACATTGTTCGAATGAGTTTCCAAAGACTGAGAAGTCATCCATGAAAACTTCCATTGAGTGTTCAATCATGTCATGAAAAATTGCTACCATGCATCTTTGAAATGTAGCAGGAGCATTACACAATCCAAACGGCATTCGTCGATACGCAAAAGTGCCATATGGACAGGTGAATGTCGTTTTCTCTTGATCTTCGGGAGCAATGGGAATTTGAAAGTACCCTGAGAAACCGTCGAGGAAACAATAGAACATTTTTCCAGAGAGTCTCTCGAGCATTTGGTCAATGAAAGGTAAAGGAAAGTGATCCTTTCTTGTGGCGTCATTGAGTTTGCGATAATCGATGCAAACTCTCCAACCTGTAACCGTACGAGTTGGAATAAGCTCATTCTTTTCGTTAGTTACCACAGTCATTCCTCCTTTCTTTGGAACAACTTGGACGGGACTGACCCAAGGCGAATCAGAAATAGGGTAAATCAAACCGGCATCTAGCAGTTTGATTACTTCTTTCTTCACCACCTCTTGCATGCTCGGATTTTAAACGTCTTTGAGGTTGAATGACGGATTTGAAGTCCTCCTCCATCAATATTTTGTGAGTGCAAAAGGATGGATTGATTCCCTTGATGTCCATGATTTTCCATGCAATTGCTCGTTTATGTGCTTTCAGCACATTGAGCAATTTATTCTTCTCTTCTTTTGATAGGGCGGATGAGATTATGACAGGAAGCTGAGAGGTATTTTCAAGAAAAGCATATTCGAGATGAGATGGAAGTTCTTTGAGTTCTAAGGCCGGAGGGTCTTCGATAGAAGGTTTGGCTTTAGGTTCTAATTCTTGATCGATGATCTCAAATGCTTCTTGACAAGATGATGTTTCGTCAACTTCGAGTTCTTGGATGATTTGGTGCTCACAGACGGGTTCAGTGGTTTGGATTTCTATTAATTGAGTATCGCAGGCTTCAATTTGACTAGTGTTCTTCAGATGACAGCTTATGATTGAGTCGCAAACATCAATGTAATAGAGTGAATCGTCATGATGTTGAGGATGTTTCATGGATTGTCCTATGTCGAATGTCACTTCCTCCTCATCCACTCGGAGTGTGAGTTTGCCGGTGCAAACATCAATGAGGGCTCGAGCGGTTGCTAAGAAAGGTCGACCTAAGATGAGAGGAACATTCTTATCCTCATCCATGTCGAGGATCACAAAATCAACGGGAAATACAAACTTGTCGATTTTAACTAAGAGATTTTCAACAATGCCCCTCGGATATTTGACAGAACGGTCAGCTAATTGGATGCTCATACGAGTAGGTCTAGGCTCACCTAAGTTTAGTTTTTCAAAAACTGCATAGGGCATGAGGTTAATACTAGCACCTAAATCGGCTAACGCGTTGCTGACAGAAAGATTTCCTATTAGGCAAGGTATGGTAAAACTCCCTGGATCAGTCATCTTTTGAGGTAGTTTGTTTTGAAGAACTGCTGAGCATTCCTCATTCAAAACTACATGTGATAACTCTTCCAGTTTCTTCTTGTTTGACAATACACCTTTTAAAAACTTAGCATAATTTGGCATTTGGGCTAAGGCTTCCACCAATGGCAGATTAATATGGAGTTGCTTGAACAATCCCAGAAATTTGCCATATTGTGCCTCCATTCGTTGTTGTCTCAGACGACCGGGATATGGAGGTGGTGGAACATAAGGTGGTGGTGGTACGTATTTCTTGGCTGGTTCTTCAACAATGACAGGTTGCTTTTGCTTGTCACTTGTATTACGTGGTGTCTCGAGTTCTATTTCTTCAAGGATGGGCTGTAATACAGGTGCATCACCTTGAGTGGTTTTGCCACTCCTTGTGGTGATGGCTTTGACTTGAGCATTATGGTTTGTTACAGTATTGCTGGGCAAAGCACCTTGGGGTCTCACAGATAGTTGTTGTGCTATCTGTCCCACCTGGTTTTCAATGGTTTGCAATGATGCTTTGTTGCTTTTGATTTCAGCTTCGTTTCTTTGGAACCTTTCCTCTTCGATCAGATTTCCGGATGTACTCATCTGTGGCTTGTGTGGTTAATAACAATTGCTGTAGTAAATCTTCCATTGATGATGCTCCACGGTCTTGATTACTACTGCTTGGACCTTGATATGGTGGTTTCTGTTGCTGGTAAGGTGGCCTACGGTTGAATCCAGTTGATGGTTGGCTGTTACCGGCTTCTCTGTAATTCGGATTGCTCCTCCAATTTGAGTTGTTGCTATATGCGTTGTTTGGGCCTCCTACGTAGTCAACATCTTCCATCATCATAATGCCTTGCGGGCATTCATTGGTCTTGTGTGAGCTTCCACATGTGTTGCATCGTGTTGGAGTCTTTTTAAGTTCAGCTTGCAATTGTTCGAATCGTTTGGTTAAGGATTCTAACTGGGCTGTGATCAGTGTTTCAGAATCTACTTGATGAATTCCTCTAGAGTTGATTTTGTTTCTCAAGGGATTGTAAGCAAAACTCTTCTTAGCTGCTTTCTCTAGGGCTTGGTATGCTTCTGTTGGTGTGACACTTCCGAAATCTCCTCCCGCACTTTGGTCTACGGCTTGTTTGTGTGCTCCGCTGATTGCATCATAAAAGGTTTGACACTGCAGCCACAGATCGAGTCCGTGATGTGGGCATCTCCGAAGGAGACCTTTATATCTCTCCCATGCTGCGTGTAATGATTCATCATCGTCTTGGCGAAAGCTTGTGATGCTGCTTCTCAATTTGGCAGTGCGATCGGGTGGAAAGTATTTCAACAGGAATTGTTCAGCCATTTCCGCCCATGTGGTGATGGAACCAGGCGGAAGTGAATCGAGCCAGTCGATGGCTCGGCCGCGAAGTGAAAATGGAAAAAGTCGTAGTCTAATAGCATCGTCTGAACAGTTGTTGATTTTGAAAGTTGCACAGATACGAAGGAATCGTGAGATGTGAGCGTTAGGGTCTTCGTCTTGCAATCCGTGAAACTGAACAGAGTTTTCTACGAGTTGAATAATACTAGACTTAATCTCGAAATTGTTGGCCGCTATTGCTGGTTGGACAACACTAGACTCATAACCGTCGATTGATGGTGTGGCATAGTGCGTCATCTTCATTTCCTCATCTTGATTAGCCATGTCTCCCTCGGATGGTGTATCTTCTGAGATGTCTTCTTCGATGATTGTTGCTGCTTGTTGCGGTCTTTCACGTATCCTTTGTCGGAAAAGTCGTTCAGGTTCCGAAAGAGGTGAAACAAGTTCAGGACTAGACGAGTCGGACATACACTAACCTAAGGAAGCATAAACTATCTAAGGCAAAAATGAATCAGGCAATTGTAACTAAACTAACTAAGGTAAACTAACTATAAAAATCAAAATGAATTTGAACAAAAATATTAACAAGATATAAACAGGACAGTCAAAAATTTAGATTGTCTTTCAAACTTGCCGTGTGTCCCCGGCAACGGCGCCAAAAACTTGATGCGGTGTGAAAGTATATATATATTTGATAAAGAATTTTCGCACAGATTCAGTTTTAATGGTTGTTACTATTACTAACTACACACACAAAAGGCAAGTGCACCTATCGTGAGGTAATATAGTGATGGTAAGAACCGAGTATCAATCCGTGGACACACTAAGACTACTCAACAATCCTTGTAATTGACTATCGATTTTTGTTTAAGAGAATGATGAATTGACTTGATATAAATTAGGGTTTTAAACTAACGATAAAAATAAGAAATAAACAAATTGAAACTTTTGGATTTAGAATCAAGGGATAAAGGCTATCATCCTAACTTGGACTACACTTATGTAATTGTGATGAAGTGGTGGTGTGATTAAAGATATTGATTAAAGTAATTGTGTTAACGTTTATAAAGATGAGCTGGCGCGATTTCTCGTCTATCCGCTCCGTAGTGACCAAGACCAACACAGGCTGAGATTTACTGCTTAGGTCAAGGCCCTAGTGATGTAGGTAAATCTTTTGTGTCCTTTTCGACATACGATTTCTGAAAACATAACTTAATGTAAGAAAAGAGTTGATCAAGTTCTATTCTAACATACCATTAATTTTAGAAAACCATAACAATTACTGTAGATTTCTCAGACTAATAAAGGGAACCCGTAAATGATCAGAAAGTTAAGATCTTATGATTTCTAATAACCATCTCTAGTTAATTAGCCATAGTTGTTATGAATAAAAGTTGATCATACGTTTTTCAACCGTGTATGACAATCACAATTACAAACCATAAACTTATAACCCCCCGTTCAAATGTAGGTGCTACCCATCGAAAGTTTTCCCAAGACCACCATAACATTAACACAATATTTATCACACCATTAATTCATCACAATTACATAAGTTTCATCCAAGTAGGATGATAATATGAGTTTAGCTCATGACGAGCTGTAATGTAACAAACAACATAGAAGATAGATATGGATTCATTGATAAAATAGAACAATCAAACCAATGATCCACAATGGATGGTGTTTAGACAATCCGAGCTTCTTCCAAGTGTTGTATACACCTTCCGAGCCTCCAAATGATCTTCAAAGTGTGATTCCCGAGAGAATTCTGCAGAGTGTCACTTCCACCAAAAGCTTTCAAAATGAAGAGCTTGGACCTCTATTTATAGGCTTCCCGGAGTGCTTAAGCACGGACCCCGTGACAAAAAGGCACGGCCCCGTGCTAGTACAATGCTTACGAAAGTTGGTCGGTTCGTACGTGCAGGAGCTGTCGGGGCACGACCCCGTGACAAAATAGGCACGGCCCCGTGAAAGGGGGAATCACGGCCCCGTGTCCATATGGGGCACGGCCCCGTGATCACTTTTGGGGGACAGTACTTTTGTCCTGTCAGATGTCCAAACACGGGGGTGTGTCAAATTAGCACGGGGGCGTGTTTCAGGCAAGGCATGGGGGCGTGCTTAATGAGGCATGGCCCCCTGCTTGGAGCTTTAAGCTTGGATTTCTTCAATTTCTTGTCCATTATGCTCCTTTTGTCCATCTTGCCCTTCACAACACCTGAAAACACAATTAAAAGATTTTAAGTACATAATCACCATATTTCGGGAGGAATCAAGGAATAATGATGTGCTTTTGATAGTGTTTATATGTGTAATTTGGAGCACATCAGAGATGCAAAGTTGCAATCAACCTATGACTAAGAACACTTGTATCTCCTAAATGATTCTAACTCATCAGAACAGGGGTGATTCCCTTACTATTGGTGATTATTCTTCAATCTTTGATATGTTTCCAATGTGTTTTTCTTCTTAAATTTCATCCTCTGGATTAGGGCATTTCCTCATCCTAGGATTGACTTCAATTATTCTCATTGGAACTTGCACTCACAAATAACAGATCTCACCAAATAGGATTGAAACCCGTACTTTAGCGACAAATATTAATCTTGATTGTTTTCTTATTATTATGAAGCTCAATCATCAAGATAGACGTAAATTCCATACCTTGATGATATTTCATTTTTTGGATTGTATTTTCTCAAATGAAACGATCTCGTCAAAGTAGAGTGAATCTGGATTCTGATGAAGAAGTTCATCTGTTATATCTTGTTTTTGTAAAACTTCACGTTAAGATAGGCGTGATTTCCCTTACCTTAATGGTGAATTCCTCGTCTTATTTCTGTGGATCTTAACAATGAGTTGGGATCGAACTTTTTGATTGGTAAGTTAGTGGTCATACCTTGGGAATACACCATCAAGTTAGGAGAAAACCACACCTTGATGACTATTCTCATTTCTTGATCTTCAACTTACAAGTTGTATCAGTGACGAGAAGCATGTAGTAACTTGAAGGTGAATCAATGTTAGTGATTCGACCTATCAACCAAAGCTGATCTCTGACTTGAAGGAACCCGATCGCTTTAGTGATTTTGATTTCAAGCTTGGAGCATTTAAATCTTAAATTGATTTCTTTCCCTTTATTCTCATGTTTTGATTTGATCTAGCTATATGGAACCATTTATTCTTATTCATCGACTTTCATTTTGAGTTATCATCAAAACCTGATTGCGCGATGGTAGCCTTCCTAAACAATCTTTCTCTGCTAAAGACATTATTAACTTGTATTCATGCCTTTCTAGTCACACGAATGTCCTCGATTAAGCTTTGATGAACTGCGTATGCAAACTGTACTTGGAAATTTGCTACCTTGCAAAATATCTTTACAAATGCATTTCTTACTGGTTGCGTCACTCCTTGCATCGTTTTTTCCCTTAACTTGAAATCTCTAAAATTCCATCTTGATTTCGATCAACAAGACTCGTTATTATCTCATTGCGATATGTATAATAGTTCATAAACCTTCGTAACTTGTAGTCATGGGTTTGGCATAAAGGAAAGGACGTAACTTGGTGTTTGTCCAAGTGTCTTACCTTCACATATGACAAACCTAACATTCGTGATCCTATGGACTCCTGTTTAACTTTTCGTTCACTAAAATGCTTCTTATCTTAGAGGTCATATTGACTCATGTTGGATAACGGTCGAGAAATTGACCTGTATCTGTTTCAAATATTCGTACATCGTGGTATAGCGTTAAAACATCGATCGTCATTTTGGATGGCCGATTCATTTTCTGCTTTTAATAATGTTCCTAATCACCATCGTGAACTCATTTCAAAATTTCCGCATATCGTATTATACATAGACCGATGGCTGGTCAAAGGAGAAATGCATATTCACAAGACATGCGTTAAATCGTTGCATATGGTAACGTTTGGGATTCTTAATTCCAACGGTTAACTTTCTTATCATTGTTGGTCTTTTATTGATTTCTAGACGTCACCTTACCATGAACTTATATTCTGGAAGTTGTGATTTATAAGTTAACATACCATGGTAACTCGTCATCATTTCCAATGTTTTCTCTCAAAACGTCTCGTATTTCACGGAAGAGTTCAAGTTGGCATATATTATGTCAAGGGACTTGAATGATTCCCTAAAGTGAAACATCTCATCTATAATCAAACGTCTATCACTGTCCGTTCGTACACTTATCTTTCATTTAAACCCTCTTGTTCGTTTAAGTTTCATTCTTAATTTCGGATGAAATTCTTAAAAGTTGGGGAGACTGTAACATCTCGTATTTTTGTTACTTAAAAGTTAACTTTGTTAATTCTTGTAAGGACCTTTTATGTCAATTTTGTAACTTTGTGGAATTAATATGCTTGATAATTAATTTGGGGATTAACAAATTAATTAAATAATAGAAATAATATTTATTATGTTAAAACATTGGTGATTAAAATCTTAAAAATAAATGTTATTATTATAATAATAATTATATTATTACTACTATTATTAATAATAATATTAATAAAATAATGTTATGGTAATAATAATATTAATAATAATGATAATATAAGTTTTAATATATTAAAGCTTATAATTAATAAGTTTCTACCTAAAATAATAACAATTTAAACTTCAGGTCTAAATTGTAAATTAATTAAAACTTAATCAAAACTTTAAAACCCAAGTGATATGATTGGAAACTTCAGGGACCATTTGTGTAATTTCTTTTAATTCACCCAAACCCCCCCCCACCGTCCGTTTTTCCGGCCATCTCACCGCCAAGTTCCGGAAAAGCGTCGGCGAGGCCCAACTAACCTAAATTGTTCGAATAACAATCAAAACCGTTCCAAATCGTTTCATGAACGTGTTTCGAACTTAACCACATACTTTAATTGTGTTTATCGTCGGTTTCAAGATTAATCGACTACATAACCGATCCACATTAAACTACATAGTCGTTCAAGCTTAAACCATAATTAAAATCCATTAAACTAACCTAATCAATCATCTAACAAATCTTAATCATTTCCAACTCTCATTTCTCCTGAAACAAACACGAACATAGGCATCGATTAGCACCTTTCGTCGCGAACCGTAGATGGTCGACCCAACCTTTTCACACAATCTCACCCACAAGTAACAGAGGGCTTTCGTTCATAGTGTCATTAGAAGCTACCTGCACAACGAATTTGATTATCATCGTCGTTTGAGTTTCGAATCGGTGCTAAGAATTCGCGACCTATTTCCCCTACATGTTCATCACGAATCCATCTCTAACCGGGTAATTAAAAATGTTTACACACTCGGTTTCATCTGGGGAACAAAAGCCCCATGATTCATTTGGTCATAAACAATGTTTTGATGCTCGATTTGAGCCAAAAGGATTCTAGGGTTCATCGTTGAAGAGGGGGCTTTTGTGTTATTTTTTTTATGATTTAAAAACCGGGTGATACCGCAGCTGTATGCCTTGGTTCACCCGTTCCGTGTCCCCCTTGCTAACTTGGAGGTCCCGGGTTAGAAACCCGGGCACCCCCATATTTTTTTAAAAGTGTTTTTTTTAGCCAAAAATCAATTAAGAAATTTTTATTAAATATAAAAATAGTTTTTATAAACTTTAAATTTTTTAAGACACCAAATAATTTTCTGGATGTTCTATTAATTTTAAAAACAATATAATTGTTTAAAAGCATTTTAACAAATATTATTCTTGGCTAAATTCTATTAAAAATGGTTTCAACTAATAAATTAGTTTTGGTTCAAATGTTATTCCTTTAAAATCATGGTTATCTTAAAATGTTTATTTAAAACTTAAATTTAAACTTTATATGTTATTACAAATTTTTCTTTTAAAAATTAAATAATTATTAATGTGCATATGGACTTGATACAATAATTTAAAAATCATTTAAAATACTAATGGATACAATATTTCTTTAATCTTTAAGAATTATTTTCTATAATTGGGAAATTATATATTATTCTTAGAAATTATTAAGATTTAATTACATCATTATTATCTAACTTCATTCTAAAATACCTAATCATATAAACCTATATAATTCCTCTAATGGATTAAAAATGTAAATAATTATTTTATAAACTTATTACTTATTAAAAACCTCATAATTTTATCAAAACCCTAATTTTTATTTGAACATTAATCTTATTATTGACCTAAACTTGTAACATATGTTTAGGTGTCTTGTAATGGATACTTTGGATTATCTTGTAATCTTTATTATCATCTTGAAATACATATAACCATGTGAGTTTTCCTTGCTCCTTTTTACCTTATTTCACACTATTTTGGGGTGAAACATGATACTTATACATCATACACTTACAAACGTTTGAGACTTGTAAAGCACTTGCAATTCATCTTATTATTTTGTCATGGTTATTTGTGTGTTGTAAGTGTTTCTATGAGATACATAGTTTGTTTACAATCATTAACTATTGCTAGCCTGGCGACGTCTTAGATCTTTGGCCCTGACAAGCCTATTTGGTGCTAAAGTCGATGTATTGTCGACTCCTAGGAGCTGTATGCTTGTGCACTAGGGAACCAAATACACTTAGCCAATCATATATACTTGTAATCAAGTCGAGGTTTGGTTGTAATGATATGTGTTCTATAACCTTACTAGCTTATAACCATGACATGAATTGCTACTTGTAATCTTTTTATATTATGTATGAAAACCTTGGAAACTCACCAACAATTTTTAGTTGACCTTTATTTTTATCATGTTTCAGGAAAACCCCCAGTTTGAAGTGTACTTATGTTGCTGGCATAATCTAGGACTTGGATCTAGTTAATAAATCAATTGATTTTACTTTGTTATGTCATGTCAAATATTATTTCATTGTTGAAACTTATGATTGTAATGTTACATTTGAAACTTATGAATAATATACTTGTATTTAGTAATAGCGTTATGTGGCTGTGAACAATCGTAACCCTCACACCTCGACGTTTCCGCCGTCAAGGTTGGGGTGTGACAAATTGGTATCAGAGCCCATAACTATAGGGATTTAGGTTATTAGAAATGGTGAACTAAACTATAGTTGCATGAACCTCATAGAAAGATCTCTATACTTTTGTGCTTACATATTGTTTGCATGTTACATAATGCTATGCCTTTGTACAACTTGATGCCTTAGCATAGGAATTGCCTTATGTATGCTTAAACTTAGTTACTTGTCTCCTAAACTTAACTTTGACTCTTTGACTCTCCCCGATAAATGAACTTCCTAAACTTATTCTCAACGACATGTGGGATCTACACTTATCATCGTGGGTTCAATTCCTTAGACTCTATGTCTAATCTATGAAAATCTCATCAAAGTTTTGATTTCATAAACCAAAGAAATTATATGACACATAGACACCTGTATTCTGGATTTCTTGACAAAAGGCCTTCGGGCTAAGGCCAGCATATCGTATAAATCTTATTAAGAGACCAGTTATGCTTACCTAGGATTTCTGGGATGAGTGATAAACTACGGTCAATATTCACAAATCTCTAAGGCCAATGAGTCAACTTACCTTGACGTGTCAACGATTCCAAATGGTAATGCGTTACCAAATGGAACCATCCTCTTTGCATCTTAAAAATTCTTGATTCCTTGAACTGGTTTATCACCAAAGTTATATCTCATTATTCTTATCGTGCATAATGTTCCTGTTGATATTGAACTCATCCTAAATTTCAACTCTTACGTTTAAACATCGTTACACGTTGGGCGTTTCATGTAACTATTACTATACCTTGACCAACGTGAATATGGATCTTAATATACCCAAAGATATTGGGAATCTAAACCGAATGGTCTTCAAAACTTTAAATCGTTACTTATGGTTTTTAAATCTTCTTAAGGGTGTGTCCCATAACTAAAGACATTCAATGCTGTAAGGTGAAATTCTTACATCTCGGGATACTTTGTCTAGGCAAGGTGTAAATAGTGATTTGATTCGATCATTGAATCCGTTTATTTGACTTGAAACCCTTGAGATGAGTGATCACTTACAGGTACGCGTGTCTTCAATAAGTTTATGGTTGACCTCATATCTTGAAAAGTCCATGTATATCCTTTCGATTGTGAATCGAATGTTCACATCTTTTGCGATGTTGAATTATTCTTGTCTTGATTTCGTCTTCCTGAATTACACCATCCAAGATTTGAACACCATCCTAATTAATTCTGTTATCTCGAACTTTGACCTTAATCTTGTAAGCATGATTTCCTTTTAGTTACATTGATGTAACTTGAACTTTTCTAAATTTCTAATTGTTATACTTTTCCTTTCGTTGTTAAGTTGAACTTTGAACCGTTTGCACCGTGAGAGATGCAAAAGTTGCAAGTCAACCTATGACTAAGAACACTCGTATCTCCTAAATGATTCTAACTCATCAGAACAGGGGTGATTCACTTACTTTGGTGATTATTCTTCAATCGTTTGATAAATGGTTTCCAATTGTGTTTTCTGAAATTTCATCCTCTGGATTAGGGCAATTTCCTCATCCTGAGGATTGACCTCAATTATTCTCATTGGAACTTGCACTTCACAAATAACATGATCTCACCAAAATAGGATTGAAACCCGTACTTTGGACATCGACAACCGCTACTCAATTATAGCCATCTTTAGCCATAGTCGGCGTATATCGTTCTTAAGTGTGGAGTTCTCTTCAGTGAGCACTCCAACTCGTCGACGCTCAGTCTCAAGTGTCGTGGTTAATGCCGCCACAGCTTGCTCAAGGGTACATCTAGAGATGGGAGGGTGGGTGTTGCAGAGGTAGTTGCTGACCTAGTCCTAGATCCAGTAGTGGCCGGCTTCGGAACACGCTCCCTACAAATCATGCGATCTATACAAGTCGAGTAATAACTCCATCTCATGGAGGGTCGCGTTCAGGTGGCACAAACGGTTGATCCCAGCCTATCTCACCGCAGGGGTAAGGATGTCGCGGCCAGTCATACACTCGGTGAGATACAGGTGGAGGGGATCCAGAACGAGCATGTCTTTTTCCTAAAACCCGTGACGATGATGCCATGCTGCAGAGAGTGTGATGTGTATGCCAATGAGTATACATTAGAGAAATCAGGAACAAGTAACTAACTAACTGTGTGCGGTTATAGTCTAGTGTGTATGCAACCTAGTTCTCTATAACCAATGGCTCTGATACCAATCTGTCACACCCTCAAAATCCATGTGCAGAGTTTTACCGCGAGGCGTGTGAACAAACCAGGATCACAGTCAATAGTTACTCAGAACGACTCTATATGCCATATTTAATATAACCAAACCAGAGTTCAAACTTTAAAACCATGCGGAAGCGTATTGTAAATAAGACAAACCCAAAAAATATAAAAATGTATAATATGGCAAAACATGCGCCAACCAACTATTTAAAACCCAAAATGTAAAGACAAGCAAATATGTTTATAGTTTAAGTCTTAGAATGCATGCTCACCCGTGCTGTGCTCCTATTGGTAAGCTGAGTTATCGACCTGAGAATAGCATACCAAATGTCAACACAATGGTTGGTGAGTTCAAGAGTTTGCGTTTAAACATAACAGTTTAACAGTTTTGGTATATATTAAGCAGTGTATTGTAACAGATAGCTAGCCTATTAACAATAATATTAATTCATAGTGATTTCGTAATTGAAGCTGACTGTGATAGTTTTTGCCTCCTGTCACGACTTACCATGTCGTGACAAATGTTCATAGGACAAATTGCACCCGGCTGACCTCGAGTCACACAGGTGGGGCTCGTCAGACCCAGTAGTACTACCCAAGTTTCCCCGCTATTCAATATTAACAATTCGAAAGTGTGAGGACTTTTTCATGGTAACGGCACTATATTAATATTATACATAACTTAAATACATAAAGCGTTTGCGAGATTACAAGTATGATATCTCCCCCAAAAGAGATTTAAATAAAGAGTGGGGGATGAACTCACCTGATACGCGTATTTAGTATAGTTTACTTGAAAGAAAGTGGACAGTCAACCCTCAAAGGTTACCTAGATCATGTAAGTACATGAGTATGTGTAAACAGAGAATACGTGAAACCCTAAGTGCACTACAACCAAAGACTCAAGGTTTTAGAAGGATAGACATGTTTTGACCCAGTTGACCCGTTTGACCCGTTGGTGACATTATGTGTTGTAAACCATTTAAACAGACATGAGCATATACCATACATGGTTAACATTCCAATGGATCACATATGGTGTTGCATTCCTAATGCATTGCTTAGATCATCATACTATGTAAATATCATACAAGTTATGTAAGTCCTTAACATCTAGCATGCTCAGTGTATCCATAACACAACTAGTGCATCATATAAAGGTCAAATCATGCATAACCTACTCATATGACGTATAACTATGAATTAGCATATACAGGCCAAAACAGATATTTACCAATTAATCATCCATACTAGCCACAACACATTCACATGTCCATTACATTCAACATACATCAAGATGATCGATTTCCAGTCCCAAACATGATGTCCTAGTTACTAATCAACATTTAATACCATACATGATCATCAAGGTTCATCAATCCCACATGATCAACTAAGCATCCATACAACTCCAACGACACATTCTAACACATTAGATATCCACAATAAACACTCTAGCATGATCCTATCATCAAGAACATGTCCAAACCATCATATTTAAAGTTCATCAAAATAAAGTTTTCCTTTTAGGAAAGTACATCCCAAAATCTACTAAACACCCAATGTATACATAATTCATCAATACATACTATTTCAAGTTCATAGTAACCCCTAAGCATGATCAGCAACATCAAACTAACATAATTCATCAATTCATATCTAAAAAGTTACTATCTTTAGTAATGTATGGATTCTAGCATGTAATCTTGAATTACCAATGTTCATAGCAACAATCTAACATCCAATTATCATCATAAACACATCTATAACATCAATACATTAACAATTCCACATTACATGCAAAATAATGTTACTATTATTAGTAACCTATGAACAAAGCTTCCAATTCATCAATTTCTTGCAAGATCAATGTATTCTAGCATTCATCTAATCAAACTAACATCATGGAATCATCAAACAACCATCAATTTGATCAATTATGAATTTCCCCAAATCAAGTTTCTAGTTTGACCTAATATGACTAGAACATCAAAATCCATTGTAAAACATGAAATTGACACCTAATCTAGCATCAATACAACCACACTAACATGGATTAACCATCAATTTCATGTCATCATCAAAAATCGCAAATTAGGGTTCTTTAAGAAACTAGAAATCGTAAAACAACATGCTACATACCTATAGGTGATGGTTAACACTAAGAATCAACTTGTAATACTTGATTAACACTTGAAATCGGATTGTTCTTGATCTATTTGCTTGATTTCGCAAGGTATGAGGGTGTGGGGTGGTGTTTGCAGCCGAGAATGGTTATGGGGGCTAGGGTTGGGTTTTTGTGAAACTTAACTAAATTAGATTGTTACCTTAAACCTCCTTTAATTGTGTTTATAAAATTTAACCCTTGTAGCATTTTTATAAATTTTAACTAAGAATTATAAGTATTATTAGTCATAATCATAGTCATAAACATTTACAATAAGTCACATAACACATAGAATATACATACAACACATAGTCACGTTATCGCGTAAAATTTATAAAATTAATATTAAAATTCTATAAATTTATAAATCATATAATCACAACTAATAATCAACATTATTAATTAGATTATCATTGTTTATCATAGATTATTATTATTAAGTCACCAACGTTCAACGACAACTAGTGTGTGCTTACGACACGTGTATGCAAGAGTTAACGGAACTAACGGAGTTTAGTAATGGAAAATTACCGGATGTCACATATTCGTACTTTGATTATCAAACATGAATAACCTAAAAGTCATGTAACACCTTTCAGATTGAAATAATTTAGGAGTTTCATCCAAACACTAAGTCAGATAAAACTAAGATTATTCTCAAAGACAAGTAATATATGTGCATGAATTTTAAACTAGAAGAAGAACCTTAGTGGCTTGACCTCAACCATAGGCTCTACCTCTTGGACCTAGCCAGTGGTTGCTGCCCATTGAACCTCATTTTTCCAAACGCTTTTGTCTTGCTTGAAACCTCCATTACTTAGGGGTTTCACCCCTAAGGACAAATGAGATTCTAATTCCTGTAATTATAATAAAATTATAATATTATGCATTCTGCACTTCTTGACTTATCTTATAAATATGATGATATTTTAGTCATCTAGTAATGCAAGTTTCTTTCTTTAATGCCTAAAAGATGACACTTCCCTCAAGAACAATACCCACGTGTAGAAGAAATGATCTTCCTTATTGGTAATCCAGTTTGCATCTGAATAATCTTCAATAATGGAAGTAAAATCCAGTATAAGTTAAACCATAATCCAAGGTTCCTTTCAAGGAATATCCACACAATATGCATCTAACTTATAAATGTGTGTCAAAGTTGCTCAGAACTGAGACATAAAACGAGTCATGTGATAGTAAGTGTGATTCCATTTGTTACAATTGCCTTTAAACCTATTTTTGTTCAATGAACACATACCCTTAAAAATGCACATATCACGTTCTAGATCTTTCATTCACATGTTAACCTACATGTGTCTCTATACACACATACACATAATAAAACAACTAATACTATTCATATCAGCTTCCCTATAATTTCTCTCTTGTCTCTAATTATATGGAACATATAAAAAATCATGCAAATTTACTCCCATGTCTCATCATCATCTCCATCCCCTATATTTCTAGGGAAACTATAACAATCCGCCATATTTGATGAGTTACTATTCATCCACATAACTATTTATTAATACTACTTGTGAGTGGTTGTGAGTGAAATTAAAAGAAAATATACTACTACTACTACTACTGCTGCTACTACTACTGCTACTACTACTGGTACTACTATTGCTACTACTACTGAGCTGCTACTACTCCTCCTGCTGCTGCTGCTACTATTATAAATAATAATTATTAGAGCAAATTACATTTTTCATCCTTTAAGTTTATATCAAATTTCATTAATTGTCCTTTAAATAAGAAATTACAATGATTGACCTTTACATTTAAGTTGTGTGACATGTTTCGTCCGTTACCCTAACGGGCGTCAATTTCAAACGTTAACTTATGTCATGTGCCACGCACATGAGGGCAAAACTATCATTTTGGGTCCATTTCTTTTATTTCACCCTTTAAACCATCTTCCCCTTCACATATGAAGATGTAATTTTTAAATTAGGGCTCAAAATCAATAACCACTTCATCATCAAGACCTACTTCATAATCAAATTGACCTTAGTAGCTAACGATGGTGTTTTGTCGTTGTGGAAAAAGGCAGTGATCGCGACATCATGGACTCCCCGTAACCCAGGTCGTCATTTGTATGCTTGTCCAGTATCAAAGTGTTGATTTTTTGGATGGTTTGATCCCATAATGTGTGAAAGATCCATGGACATCATTCCCGGACTTCTTAAAGCAAAGATGTAACACCCGTAATTTCTTATTAAAGAAATTAAAAGAATGAAATAGAAAGAAAGGAGAAGGAATAAAAAGCCTGCTTTTGTGGAAGGACCAAAAGTGTAAAATAATAAAAAAAAATCTTATAAAGTTGGTAAAAAGGTGGCATGGCCGCCCATTACCTTTGGCATAACATTTTTATTCGACTTTTAGAGAGAGAAAGCAGCAGGAGCAGAAACCATCGGGATTTTGAAGAAGGACCTGAGAAATTCGAAGTTTTTGGTAAGAAATCTCGAATTTATGATGTTAGGACGATTCTAGAACCATATATGAGCTTATAAATGTGACTAGTGTGTTCGGGTTGCACGGTGTGTGTGTTTTAGGTGTAAAACGACTGAGAAGTTCAAGGAAAGGGCATCCAAAACCCGAAGGCAAATTAAGGTGAGTTCTAGACCCCTTTTTTACTGATTTTTAAACGTTTTGGGGCTGGAAATGCATATATATATGTTTTTGTAAAGTTTGGGTTGATACACGTATGAAATGAATGTATGTATGTTTATGTTTATGCTAGATTTATGCCTAGAATCAGTGTATATGTTAGAATAGGCATTATGATGTTTGGGACTTGGATTATGGATTAGACACATGAACAGGTTGCAAATATGCCTGAAATTGGACTTAGAATAAATAATTACAGGTTGATGAGTCCACCAGTGCCATACGACCAACAGTGTGCGTATGACCCAGTAATTTTTCTAAGTATGATGAGAGTCCTCTAGTGGTTATACGACCAACAGTGTGGTCGTATGATCAGAACATGTTTCTAAGTCTAGGGAATGGTATGACCAATAGTGCTCATACGACCAACGTGTGGTCGTATGACCATATGATAATTCTAAGTATAAGATGAAAAGTCCAGCAGTGTTCATACGGCTAACAGGGCTCATACGGCCAGAGGGCTTTTACGCCCAACAGGGCTCAAACGCCTAGGACACTTAGAATTTTTCAGAAATTTCCTGCAATACCGAAGTTCGAGGTTTTGACCAGGGTGACTAGGGTTAACAAATGATGATGTTTCATGCATGTAATGATGATTATGGTTAACCCTTATTGTTACTGATATTATTATCAGTGTATTATTGTTGACAATATTATTAAAATATTGTTAAGTATGGTATGATGCTACGTATGATGATGAATGTATGATGATGAATGTATGATGAGTATGTATGATGTGTGTGTGTGTTCCTTGTAATTATGTATGCTTATCTTTCTGAAACTTTACGAATAACGAGAATGAACTAATGAAGTATTATGTATCGTAAAGTGAAAGATAATGAAAGAGGAACATGATGACGAATGCATGTATTAACGAATGAACGAAAAGAAGAATGATGATGAATACATGCATTAATGAACGAACGAATTGTCTTGCAAACATTGAATAACGCGATTGGTCCTTCTTTGTGATTGACCATGGTCATGGTACCTCTACCGCTTACCTCTAGTACCGTGGCATACGATTTTCCGTCATATGTTGACTACGGCCCGGTAGCTAATAACGTTCGGGGTGTAGCATATGGTATTGGTACAATTCACCTTTCAATGCGTGCAAGTAAGTATGAACGGGATTCTTGTCATTCGACCACAGTAATCATAGCCAAGTGCTATGAAGTGGGTAAAGCCTGACAGAATCCATACGAGAAGTTAAAGATAACGATGAATAACGAATGATGAAGATAGTAACGAATATTATCTCTGTGTACGTATGATGTATGAACGCATGCACGAAAGGATACTTCTAAATAAGTAAAAGTATGTTTATTACAAAACTAGAACTCACTCAGCAACGCTGACTTTTATGTATTTTCCAGTTGGCAGGTAGTGTTGCTGAGGATGGCACGAGGCGGCTACTCAGCTCTTTTGGGATGGTATTCTTTTGTTAATGTTTTTGTATTGTAATGCAAACAAACGATATTTTGTAACGGGTGTTGTATTACTTTGCAAAATCATTTATAGTAAATTCAAAGTTTCCGCTGCAAGATTTTTATTAAGTTATATTAAATGTATGTTTTATGGGTGATGACGACCAACTGTGAGGTGCCCGGGAACGGGGCCTTACAAGTTGGTATCAGAGCCAAAGTTTAAGTGAAATGGGTAAATTTTTAAAACAAACCTAAAACTTAAACTGAGAATGGGACAGGGAGAATGAGAATGCCATCTGAGTAGCTGCGTGCCATCAGGTATTTTCTTGAAAGTTAACCAGTGTTACGTGCGCATGTTATGTGTTTATGTGTACTGTTAGACTTAGATACTAATGTAGTCAGGACAGGTAATGCTCGGGGTGTGAAGAGTAGAGTAAGTGGCTAATCACAACTGGCCACTGTAATTAGGGACTTACTATACTTGACATAAACTGAGCTATTTCCTTAATGACCGTGTTGGTGTTTAAATCTTTCAGTGTGATAGAAGATGGTCGGTGGTAGATCATCTAAAGCCCCAATTGGTGGAGGCAGTGGCGGAAGTGGTGCGGAACCACGAGCCACAAGAGGTAGGCCTAGACAAGAGAAGAAGGTTCCCGAAGAACCTAATACTACTCCCTCGGGGGAGTGGATGAGAGTGATAATGTGAGAGCCTCGGTGAAAGAGACGGTGATCGAGGAGGTGCACCAAGTCATGCAGACGATCTTACCGTCTGTAGTGACTGAAGTGATAAAGGCAGTACGTGAAGACGATAGACGAGGGAGGAATCGGTCCTCAGGTAGACAACAACAGGCGGAAGCAGAAACGGTACTATCTGATGATGAAGAGGAAGAGAAGAAGAACAGTTACGGGAGACCGCCCGGGGTTGTAACTACGGGGCATTCATGAGGTGCAAACCCCCAACTTTTGATGGGTCTGGTACTGCTACTGATGCTCACCAATGGGTGATGGAAATGGAAGCTGTCCTCGATATTAGTGATTGCCAGGAGGACAAGAAGGTGAAGTTTGCTACCCACTCTTTTACAGGGTCGGCTTTATGCTGGTGGAAAAATATAGTCCAAGCCGAGGGTAGCAGGGCTATAGGGAAGATGAAGTGGGCTGAGTTGAAAAGGCTGGTGATCGAGGAATTCAGTCCTCGTCGGGAAATGGATAGAATAGAGAGAGAGTTCCTGCAGTTGGAGGTGGGGACGATGACCCACCAACAATATACCACCAAGTTTAACGAATTGGCGCTGTTGGTGCCGGAGCAGGTGACGCCGGTGTCTCGAAAGATCAACCGGTATATTCAAGGACTGCCGGCTGAAATTCGTTGGCACTTGATTTCTGCCCGACCAAGCACTTTCAGGTCGGCAGTGGATTTGGCGGGAAGGTTATTCGATGAACGTGCTGCTTTGGTAAAGGCTGAGGGAAGCAAGAAAGGAAGTGGAGAGAAGAACTGGCAGGGGAAGAGATTTGGTCGGGGTGATACTTCGACAAACAACAAGAAAGCAAGGGTGGATGACCGCCGAGTGGTCGTGTCTGGAGCTGGGGTGAGGAAGTGTGGTAAGTGTGGAAAGGAGCACTCAGGGGAGTGCAAGTGGGGATCTAACCTCTGCTTTAAGTGCGGGAAGACAGGGCACATATCAAAAGATTGCCGGATGGGCAAGTGCTTTAACTGTGGAGAAAGTGGCCATATGAGCAGGGACTGTAAGAAGCCGAGGGCTGAGGCTTCAGGGGTAAAGAAGACGGGAAGTGAAGGTCCGAGAGCAAATGCCAGGGCTTTCACTATGACGCAGGAAGAGGCTAGGACGGACCCCGATGTGGTGTCAGGTACGTTTCTAGTAAACCAAACTCTTGCTTCTGTGTTATTTGACTCTGGTGCTAGTAGGAGTTTCATTTCTGCTACTTTCTGTGCTAAATTGCCTGTTAGTAGCAAATGCATTAGTGAGCCTTTTTATGTAGAAACTGCTATTGGTAAGTCCACTAGAGTTACTGATGTGATAGAGGACTGTACCATGGAGTTAGAAGGTCATAGGTTTGCTGCTAGATTACATGTGATGCCCTAGGAGGATTGATGTAGTGTTAGGGATGGACTGGTTAGCAACCTACGAAGCGAATATCGTGTGCCGAAAGAAGATGATTAGACTGACGGCGACCGACGGAAGTCCGGTGACAATTTATGGCGATCGAGTTACGACGATTCCGAAGGTGATCTCGATGGCGGTGGCGGGAAAGTGTATGAGGCGCGGATGTAGCGCCTACTTATGTTATGTAAAGAATGTAGAGACGCCAACACCACAGCTATGCGATGTGCCAGTGGTGTGTGACTTTCCTGACGTGTTTCCCGAAGACTTATCGGGATTGCCACCTGACCGAGAGATCGAATTCCGGATCGACCTGATACCGGGTGCCCAACCTGTCGCAAAAGCACCGTATCGCTTGGCTCCGACGGAGATGAAAGAGTTGATGGAGCAGTTGCAGGAGCTGCTGGATAAGGGGTTTATCCGACCGAGTATCTCACCTTGGGGTGCTCCGGTTCTGTTCGTAAAGAAGAAGGATGGTAGTATGAGGATGTGCATCGACTACCGCGAGCTGAATAAGCTAACGGTGAAGAACAGATACCCCTTACCGAGGATCGATGACTTGTTTGATCAACTTCAGGGTGCCAGTTGGTTTTCAAGGATAGATCTTCGATCGGGTTACCATCAACTAAAGGTGAAGGAACAAGATATCCCTAAAACAGCCTTTCGTACGCGCTATGGTCACTACGAGTTTCTTGTCATGTCTTTTGGGTTGACCAATGCGCCGGCTGCTTTTATGGATTTGATAAACCGAGTGTGCCGACCAATGTTGGATAAATCAGTAATTGTATTCATCGATGATATTCTGATTTATTCAAGAAGTGAAAAAGAGCATGCCGGGCATATTCGGGAAGTGTTGGAAACGTTGAGAAGGGAGAAATTGTACGCCAAGTTCTCCAAGTGCGCCTTTTGGTTACGCGAGGTGAAATTTCTGGGTCACGTAGTGAATGCAGAAGGAATAATGGTGGACCCAGCAAAGGTTGAGGCTGTGATGCAATGGAAATCACCAAAGACGCCATCCGAGATTCGTAGCTTCTTGGGATTGGCGGGCTATTATAGAAGATTTATTCAAGACTTTTCAAAGATCGCCTCACCTTTGACAAAATTGACTCGTAAGGACGTAAATTCGTGTGGGGTCGAGAGCAGGAGATGGCTTTTGAGGAGTTGAAGGCAAGACTAACACAAGCTCCTGTCTTGACTTTGCCTGAGGGAAGTGAAGACTTAGTGGTCTATTCGGATGCATCTATTCTGGTTGGGCTGGTATTGATGCAATGCGGAAAGGTCATAGCCTACGCATCTCGACAACTGAAGACCCACGAAGTCAATTATCCCACGCACGACCTAGAACTAGCTGCGGTGGTTTTGCGTTGAAGATTTGGCGGCACTATCTATACGGGACGAAGTGCACCATCTTCACGGACCACAAGAGCTTGAAGTACTTCTTCGAGCAGAAGGATCTAAACATGAGGCAGAGGCGGTGGTTGGAACTGATAAAGGATTATGATTGTGAAATCCATTACCACCCGGGCAAAGCCAATGTGGTGGCTGATGCCCTTAGCCGAAAAGAAAGGCCTGAACCGATTCGGGTGAAGGCTTATCAGCTGATCATGACCCCCGATGTGATGACACAGGTTAAGGAGTTTCAAGACGAGGCTTTCAAAGAAGATCGTCTTAACTCCGAAAGGATGAGAGGTCTAGTTACGGAATTGGGTGAGAACACTCTTGGTGTTAAGACCCGATTTGGGCGAATGTGGATTCCTTGATACGGGGATCTGCGTGGAAGAATTATGGACGAGGCCCATAAGACCCGATACTCCATTCACCCTGGTGCTACCAAAATGTACCACGATATGAAGAAAGACTATTGGTGGCCGGGAATGAAACGCGACGTAGTGGAGTATGTAAGTAAGTGTCTGACTTGCTTACAAGTGAAGGCGGAACACCAGAAGCCCTACGGGAAGACCCAACCGTTGGATATACCCGAGTGGAAGTGGGAACACATCACCATGGACTTTATCACGAAGTTACCACGTACCCCTAAAGGGTATGATGCCATATGGGTGATAGTTGACCGCTTGACAAAGAGTGCCCACTTCCTACCGATCCGCGAAACGTACTCATCTGAAAGATTGGCGGATCTGTTCATCAAAGAAATTGTAGCTCGTCATGGTGTGCCGGTGTCTATTGTATCTGATCGTGACACCCGGTTTACCTCCAAGTTTTGGAAGAGATTTCATGATGCGATGGGGACGAGACTACACATTAGTACAGCATATCACCCTCAGACGGACGGTCAGTCTGAGAGGACGATCCAAACACTCGAAGACATGCTTCGGGCGTGCGTGATCGATTTTGGAGGAAGTTGGGATGATCACTTGCCGTTAGCAGAATTCTCGTACAACAATAGCTATCATGCCAGCATTGGCATGCCACCATACGAGATGCTATACGGTAGGAGATGTAGGACGCCCGTATGTTGGGGAGACATTGGGCAGAAAGAACTGGGAGGTGTCGAGGTGATTGAAGCAACGACTGAGAAATTAGAAAAGATCAAAGCCTTCATGAAGGCGGCGAAAGATAGGCAAAAGTCGTATGCTGACAAGAGGCGAAGACCGATAGAGTTCAAGGTTGGTGACCGAGTCATGTTGAAGGTCTCGCCCTGGAAAGGGATCATTAGATTCAGGAAACGAGGTAAGCTAAGCCCGAGATACATAGGACCTTTCCGAATTATCGCACGAGTAGGAGAGGTGGCCTATCGACTTGAACTGCCGGATGAGTTAAGTGAAATTCATCCCACATTCCATGTATCCCATCTGAGGAAGTGCTTAGCTGATGATGACATGGTTGTACCACTGGAGGATATTGAGGTGGATGAGAGGCTCAACTACGTGGAGCAACCAGTGGCAATCATTGATCGTAAGGAAAAGAGGTTAAGGAATAAAGTGATTCCTCTTGTGCGTGTACAGTGGAAGCACAGGAAGGGATCCGAGTCTACGTGGGAGACTGAAGAAGAAATGAGACAACACTACCCACATCTGTTTGAGGAATAACAGGTTTCGGGGACGAAACCTATATAAGGGGGGTGGACTTGTAACACCCGTAATTTCTTATTAAAGAAATTAAAAGAATGAAATAGAAAGAAAGGAGAAGGAAATAAAAAGCCTGCTTTTGTGGAAGGACCAAAAGTGTAAAATAATAAAAAAAAATCTTATAAAGTTGGTAAAAAGGTGGCATGGCCGCCCATTACCTTCTGCATAACATTTTTATTCGACTTTTAGAGAGAGAAAGCAGCAGGAGCAGAAAACCATCGGATTTTGAAGAAGGACCTGAGAAATTCGAAGTTTTTGGTAAGAAATCTCGAATTTATGATGTTAGGACGATTCTAGAACCATATATGAGCTTATAAATGTGACTAGTGTGTTCGGGTTGCACGGTGTGTGTGTTTTAGGTGTATAAACGACTGAGAAGTTCAAGGAAAGGGCATCCAAAACCCGAAGGCAAATTAAGGTGAGTTCTAGACCCCTTTTTTACTGATTTTTAAACGTTTTGGGGCTGGAAATGCATATATATATGTTTTTGTAAAGTTTGGGTTGATACCCGTATGAAATGAATGTATGTATGTTTATGTTTATCTAGATTTATGCCTAGAATCATGTGTATATGTTTAGAATTAGGCATTATGATGTTTGGGACTTGGATTATGGATTAGACACATGAACAGGTTGCAAATATGCCTGAAATTGGACTTAGAATAAATAATTACAGGTTGATGAGTCCACCAGTGCCCATACGACCAACAGTGTGGTCGTATGACCCAGTAATTTTTCTAAGTATGATGATGAGTCCTCTAGTGGTCATACGACCAACAGTGTGGTCGTATGATCAGAACATGTTTCTAAGTCTAGGGAATGGTATGACCAATAGTGCTCATACGACCAACAGTGTGGTCGTATGACCATATGATAATTCTAAGTATAAGATGAAAAGTCCAGCAGTGTTCATACGGCTAACAGGGCTCATACGGCCAGAGGGCTTTTACGCCCAACAGGGCTCAAACGCCTAGGACACTTAGAATTTTTCAGAAATTTCCTGCAATACCGAAGTTCGAGGTTTTGACCAGGGTTGACTAGGGTTAACAAATGATGATGTTTCATGCATGTAATGATGATTATGGTTACCCTTATTGTTACTGATATTATTATCAGTGTATTATTGTTGACAATATTATTAAAATATTGTTAAGTATGGTATGATGCTACGTATGATGATGAATGTATGATGATGAATGTATGATGATGAATGTATGATGAGTATGTATGATGTGTGTGTATGTTCCTTGTAATTATGTATGCTTATCTTTCTGAAACTTTACGAATAACGAGAATGAACTAATGAAGTATTATGTATCGTAAAGTGAAAGATAATGAAAGAGGAACATGATGACGAATGCATGTATTAACGAATGAACGAAAAGAAGAATGATGATGAATACATGCATTAATGAACGAACGAATTATGTCTTGCAAACATTGAATAACGCGATTGGTCCTTCTTTGTGATTGACCATGGTCATGGTACCTCTACCGCTTACCTCTAGTACCGTGGCATACGATTTTCCGTCATATGTTGACTACGGCCCGGTAGCTAATAACGTTCGGGGTGTAGCATATGGTATTGGTACAATTCACCTTTCAATGCGTGCAAGTAAGTATGAACGGGATTCTTGTCATTCGACCACAGTAATCATAGCCAAGTGCTATGAAGTGGGTAAAGCCTGACAGAATCCATACGAGAAGTTAAAGATAACGATGAATAACGAATGATGAAGATAGTAACGAATATTATCTCTGTGTACGTATGATGTATGAACGCATGCACGAAAGGATACTTCTAAATAAGTAAAAGTATGTTTTATTACAAAACTAGAACTCACTCAGCAACGCTGACTTTTATGTATTTTCCAGTTGGCAGGTAGTGTTGCTGAGGATGGCACGAGGCGGCTACTCAGCTCTTTTGGGATGGCATTCTTTTGTTAATGTTTTTGTATTGTAATGCAAACAAACGATATTTTGTAATGGGTGTTGTATTACTTTGCAAAAGCATTTATAGTAAATTCAAAGTTTCCGCTGCAAGATTTTTATTAAGTTATATTAAATGTATGTTTTATGGGTGATGACGACCAACTGTGAGGTGCCCGGGAATGGGGCCTTGCAAAAGAACAGCCTTGAAGAAAAGCTAAAAACAAGTGAAGCTAAAGAAAGAAAATGGAAGACATGTTTAATTATTAGTTGGATCAACTTCATAGTGGTTGTAATTGCTCTTAAGTTGTAATTATGATGTTTAGCTTTAATGTTTCAGTTGTAATGATGCACTTGTACTAATGGTTTGATATTTAATGGGAAACATCATATTTTGGGAGAATTTTAGAGTAAATTGATCCAGTTGTGATGTTGGTATTATACTGAGTTTGGTACATGCAATACATACATATGTCACAAACAACATACATAATTTAAAATAACATAAACAACCTGCATTGTCATTTAGTACAAAGTTACATTGTCCCCAAATAGAGTGCACAATAAAACAAGATTCCAAAAGATAGTATATGCTTAACCAAAGTGTTCAAAAGACCAACCAGACATGCTAAAACAACGTTCCAAAACACCAACTAGACAACACATCCTAACCTTGTTCCTCTTAACCTTTGCAAGTCCTGCTATTATGGCCCCTCTTTCCACATTTTCCACAAGTTACAGTACTGTTCTTTTTAGACAACCTCCCTCCCTTTATGATGTCTTCCATTTCAAATGCTGATCGCTTTCTTGCCTTTTCGGGTCTCCCATTTGTTTATGATGAGTTAGTGGAGTTAGTGTTGTAGGGACCTATGTTTTTTCCTACAAAGACCAGCCATTAATTGGAGTGATTTTGAAACTATAAACTTGTTTCTATTTATCCATTATGTAAACTGGATGAACCAACTTTCTAACACCTCAACTTCTTATCCATTGGTAGCTTTGTTCTAAATAGCTGCAACTGCATGCTTGCATAGCACTCCTGTGATTTCTCATATTCTACAAGCATATAACTTCCTAGTCATATCCACCACACACTCATCCCCATTTGGTCCACTAACTTGATACTGATCCTCGCCATTTCAAATCACAGAGTATCTTGTAGCCTTTTCTTAATTGTTTTAAACATTTTGGTGGCAGTGGGTGTGAGCAGTCTTTCACTCCTTTCAGTAATCTTCAAAACAATCACAATCTTTTTCAATGAATACTCTCTAATGTATTCAAGGGCTGTTATGATGGGCTTGTCCTTGCCCTCAACTATCTTGCTATTAAACACCTCGCACATGTTATTAAGCAATACATCTAACAATGCCCTGCCAAAGAATATAAAGAAAATGCAATTTGAAATGTAAAAGTTCACATTATAACTAAAAGTCAATAAAATAGTGATACTTCATACTAGAGAAATGAGATCTTGACCAATGTTTAGGTGGGATGTTGGACAACCACATTATCTTGTTGCATTATGTCTTGATTTAAATTGATTAAATGGTCTAGGTGATCACTATCTTGGTCATTAATATTATTTTCATATTGCCCACTTCCTGTTGATTTTCCCACTTCAGGTACATGATCATGTCAATCCAACAACAATCTTTTTCAAGTGTTACATGTAACATGAATGCTACTTTCTGTTTCATCAGTTATCTCTTCAATTCTAACCTTTGTTGGTGAGACGAAATATGTATGTTCTAATGTTTAGTGTACACATTTATTAACTTATGCACAGAGACATGTTTGGCCAAGTTCAATACATCATAATCATTACCTAGGGCTTGAAGACCAAATCCATATCTTTTTCTGAAACTAAGAAGTGGTAATATATATAGCCTCATCACTAGTATATCCTAACATTACCATAATTCTATCCATTTGGAACACAGAGAATTTTTCAATGCCAATCAGGTCCATATAATCTATTTTACCTCCCATATATGTGCACCCTGGAAATCGAGTAAACTTTCCACCGTGATACAACTTCATGGAAAAAAGGTTATCAAAACCAACTGCATTTCCAAAAGTTCTAAATTTAGCAAATGCTAAACACAATAAGTAATAGATTCATACGAAATTAATAGAAAATGTACAAACTTACAGTTATTGCATCGCATCAGTTTGATTGAGTGATTCTCTGATGAAGAAACTATCAATTGGCATTTTTGGATGAACTTAGCAATGAGGAAGATGACGGGAGAGAAGTTTTTTAGAAGGGCAAGGGGAAGAGGGGTTAAAAGGGTGAAATGGAAGAAATGGACCCAAAATGATAGTTTTGCCCTCATGTGCATGGCACATGACAGATTTAACGTTTGAAATTGACGCCCGTTAATGTAAAGGACGAAACATGTAACACAACTTAAATGTAAAGGACAATCGTTGTAATTTTCTTAGTTAAAGGACAATTAACTAAAATTTGATATAAACTTAAAGGACGAAAAATGTAATTTCAAAAAATTTAACTCTAAAAACTAACGAAAATTCACTCTAGGGACCAATAGTTGATGGTGTGGTAAACAATTGTTATTAAAGATGTAATTTTTCAAAAATTAAGATTAATACTATAATATGAGTATATCACAAGAACCAATCATATAACTAACTCCTCAATACAATTAGGATAGATATGAAGAATGAAATGCAAAAAAGTTTTGAAGAATGAGGGATAAATTTGGAAAATAATGATTTTAAGTTTAATTATAAAGATGTAGATGATCAACCTACTCTGAATGCTCTAACTCACACACCCTTTAATGCCTTCCTTAACCTATATTTACTTCCGCTATGAGGTTTAATTACTTAACCATAAGGAGTAACATTTTCTAACACGCGTTAATACTAAATATCCACATGCACTTGGTACTCGTCCATATATGTGTGTGAATATTTTTCTCAACAAACGGGGGCCATTGTCATTATGAAATTACCTTATGATCGTTAAAGGGGACGAAAGTTTGTCTTCTAAAATATTTAATTCAACAAATGACTTTGTCTAAAATATCGAAGGTGTAATTATTAATAATTATTTGTTCAAAAGCCTGAATTGAGTGATTCCATAATCTTTCTAATTTACATAAACATAAATGCGAAGGAACAAAAGAGGAGGAGGAAGAAATTATGGGAGACATTATTAGTTGTATACACGGGTGATTTATGTTCATTTCTATCAATTAATTTAGCCTGAAATAAGTAGTTTTTTTCTTTCTTTCTGTATAAGAGTCACTTAGATTAACTCGCCAAATATTCAAATCGAGTCGAGATTTGACGTGCACCATGAGTTCCAACCTAATATATATAGCTCATTTAATAACGAACCCAAGCCCTCGAGTTTTATATATTAAGTTTGATTAAGTCTAAACGAACCTATTATTAATATAAGCAAATGTATATCCGAAAATATAGAAATTCAATTACAAAATAGATAATATTATATTTAAATGAAAATAATATATATATATATATGTGTGTGTGTGTGTGTGTAATGTACAAAGAGAAATAGTTGCATGTATAAACAAAAAGGAGTCCAATAATAAATATAATAAATAAGCAAATCCAAAATGAGCTTGAACTTTTAGTCTTACTCACGAGAGAAACTTAACCATTAGACTTAGAAATCCAACGAAGAGACCTCAAACTTAGCTTAGATCTTGACTTAATTGCAACCTGAGAATGATTTTGATTTTTAAAGCAGTTTAAATCAGTGTTTTCACGGCCGGATCGGACCGGCCGGTCGAACCGGGGATCGGTTTGGTGGCCGGTCCGGTCGTGTGTGATTCGTTTTGTGGGGGTCGAACCGGCCGGTTCTACCCGAGTCGGTGGTCGGACCGGGGAACCGGACCGTTTGGACCGGTTTTGTATTTTTTTTATTTTTTTGAGTAAAAACGGGGTGTTGAAATACAAAATTAGTGTGCTAGATCAAAAAGTAAAACCGAACCGAATTAAAAAAACGGGCTCGCACGGGCCTGGGTTTTGAAGCTGCATTCGTGTCCGCGACACATGCGGGCACACACGAGTTCGCTGGAAATCCAACCTTTTTTCCCATTTTTACACCCCCCTGCGCGCGGGTAGTACTTGTGGCAAAATATGTCATAAGGATACACTAGAGTGATAAAAAAATTACTTATAAACCAAACATCACTTTGTCCCCACACCAATGTGGGGCAAAGTGTTCAATATAATTTTAAACATACATTCACACACACCCAAATATACTTAAATTTTATATATAACTATAAAATACATATATAAAGCATATATAAATTACTTATATTTAATTACATATATAAATATAATTAAAATATAGTTAAATCCGGTCCAACCGGTCCGACCGGTCCGACCGGTCCGACCGGTCCGACCACCAAACCAGTAAGGCGTCCGGTTCGACGTCCGATCCGGTTCTGAAAACATTAGTTTAAATGGTTAAGTTTCTTTTGTAAAAACTTTAAACCATGTGATTGATTTTAAGAACGGTTTGACTGTGCGCACCACACCCTTAACTCCATCAAGATTTCAAATATTTGGTGGCGTGGTATAATGTATTAAAACTAGGGGTGAGCACAATACGGGCCGACCCGAAAAATCGGACCAAAAAACCAAAGAATGGACCGACCCAACCCATTCTACATATTGTGGTATGGTCATCGGTCCCAAGTTTTAAGTTATTTTGGTCCTTGGTCCGGGCCAATCCGGGCCCAATGAAAACTCGTATTACCCGAAAAGACCAATTAATTATATATAAGATTAAAAAAAGCCCTAAATACTTAATACATAAGTATGTGGGTTGTTGGGTGAAATAACGAATGACGGTAATTAACTTCTTCAAAAAGTGATTGTTGTTCACCATCTTTTCGTTGTTGTTGCTTAATTATCTTTTCATCATTGTTGTTAAAATCAAGGTGGTTATCTTCTTTTAGAAATCTCTATCGATACAGCTTTTGTTATTAACCTCTATAATTTGATTTTTTATGTACTAGATTAAATTTATAATCATGACTCATGAGATATATGCATTGAATATTGATATACTACATTAAAGTAGATTATGAGCACCAATCGATAATTAATCTTAATGTCATTATTTTTTTATTAAATATTGAATATTTTAGCAACATAATTCTATTTGGGTCGGCCCGACCCAATTTAGAACCGACCCGTTAGGACCGAAACCGGACCGGACCTACCCATCTTTATATAGTTCGGTTCTCGATCCTTAAGTTTCATACATTTCGGTCCTCGGTCGGGGCCGGTTTGAGCCGGTCCGGTCTGGATTTAACCCATTGCCCACTCCAAGTTAAAACCAAATCATTATCATTATATTTTAATAAAGAAGTAACTGTTGTGTCATGTGTTTCTTTACCAAGATGTTCTGATGTTCATATAGGATTTTTTTCAGGTGATAGCATCATAATCACCCTTCGCATTCAAATACATCGGTCAAACTTATCAAATTTGTCCAACAAAATCCGATTTTCAATTTAACTAGGTTTAATCCTTCACGCGCGTTGCGCGGGGAATTCTGCCACGAATCTAAATATTTAAATGCAGATGCTAAAAAACGTCATAGAGGTTGTCAGAATGACGTAAAACCGTAACACATCAGGCCTAAAGGCAAGGCTAAAGCCTAAAGGCTCACCTGGGCCATCATTAGTGCAACATAGACACCAGCTGTGAAAGGATATAACGGGCCTAAATCACCTGGAGGTCGGGCAGCCCGAACCGTTCACCTACTTTCCACATTCGGGTCTGGTCAATCTTGCCCATAGGGAATGCTGGCAAACCCTCTTTTTCCTGGATAATATATATCAAAACATTAGTTTCATAAAATTATCAATTATATGGTTATATAACAAAGCAAAAGATACAAAAAAATTACATAAAATCTACGGCCAGCCAACACAACGCTTCTTATCTCACTTCCAGTCGTCACATCCTCATAGCACTCATACAAAATGTCCATACAAGGATAGTAAGATGCACTGTATGCTGTCAAGAACTCCTTTTTCCCTTCTTCTGTTAATGACTCGTATACAGCTTTCATGCCCTGTTTAAGTTGAAGGCTTAGAAAAAAACATGTAATAAACATTATAATGGAAACTAATTTAGCTATGAAAACAGATCAAAAACCTGAGTTGATATTATCTTTGATATTATGCCAGTAATGCATTCTACGGTGTTTTTGTAAGCCAAATCTTCACTCATACCACCTTCTGTATACCTTGTAAACAAAGACTCCACAATACCATGCACCGCTCCAAGTAAAATACCTAATATTTACCAAAAGAAAAGATAATTATCATACAGAATATGTCAAGACTGCTTAGTGGAGTAAGGTAAGTAAAGGCTAACCTCGCTCCCCGAATATATCACTCCTGTACTCCTGCTCAAGTGTAGTGGCGAATGTAAAGGGTGACCCAAGAGCAACTGACCATGCAAGTGCAACATCAGTGGCTCTACCATTAACATCCTGCACACACATATACATTAAAGTCCTCATTAAATATTTAAAAACTACATGTCATAGCATGTCGGCATATATAAGGAATAAGCATAGATATTAGATAACTAACCTGATGGACAGCAAAACTTGCATTGATTCCGGCTCCATTGACCTCTTTCCCTTGAACATACAGCCTCCTGACAGATGGACCTATTCCTTTGGGACACACAGTAACCACACTTATGTTCTTGGGGAAATCAAGCCCAACTGATTGCAGATGACCAAGAAGGAATCCATGTGAAAGTCCAAGAATGTTGTTTGGCTTCATGTGGGTAAAGATTTTCTCATAGTTATCAGCCTGAAACAAAAAATAACATTAAGGTTTTATGAGTACATGTTACTAACTGAAGCTATGTTTAGAGACTGGACAATGGTCAAATCAGACGAACCGACTAACCTGAGCTGAATCAGAAATTAAAAGCAGAACCAAGTCACTGCCAGAGATGGTCTTGTATATATCTCCAAGGGTTCCAGTTTCCTCAGTAAAGCCAGCAGCACGAGCCTCGTTAAATGAACTCGTTCCCTTTCGTAAGCCAATCTGTTTAATAAAACGAAAACGCAAATGAATCAACATAGCATCTACATACCAATATTATAAACTATTGTTCATAAATGAACTCGATCCCTTTCGTAAGCCAATATTTATAGATTTCCTCACTAATATTATAAACTATTGTTCATATGCATGAACCCTAATTCGGAACTAAAAGAATTGATCTACATGTTGCTTTAATCCCAAATGAATCATTAATTGAATCAACATACCATCTAAACAGCCAATAAAAAACTAATCAATCAAATCAATGAGATTACAAACCTGAGAACCCCATCCAATAACACCGATCTGCTTGATACCTTTAAAAGCCTCAGGTAACAAATGAAACAAATCTCTTCCTCCTCTCACAATATACTACATAAACAACCAAACATTACACAAATCAGGTACAGAGTATCATTACCACAAAGTATCATTACCTACAAGACACGCTTATGAATCTTTAAAATTCAAAATTGTGGTCAAGTGCCATTTACTGTTTAATTAAACTACCATTAGCAAATTCAATCTCAAATGAACTAAGATAAACATGAATGTAAACCATATGTGATCAAATAAATATATAATTCGACCAAATTTGTGAGGTTTGGTTAGAATTTTTACCTGAAATGATAGTGGCCAAGCCCATGTTTGATACCTCCTTTGAACTCACCAGAAGACTTGCTACCATCTTCATATGTATGAACTCCACATCCATGACACTACCCCTTGAACCATTCTCCAGCAGAAAATATCATTTTTGAGTTGGATGTCAAGCAAGAGTTAAAAACCTCATATAGAACATACTAATCTAAAAAAATTTGTTTGTCTACTGTAAGTGTAGACATTCTTGTGTTGGTCTACTGTAAGTACCAATAAATTTTCTATCAAACAATCTACTTTGAGACTCTGGTCCATATCAAATATACTTCAAAGGACTTTATAAAAATTGTGTTGATGCATAAATGTATTCCATAATATATGATACTGATGTGCAAATAAACCAAACGATAATCATCAACAACAGCTTACAGGAAATCAACCCACAATTAAGTTAACTAAACAGCTAAAATCATCAATAAACGCAAAACCCGAATTGAGTTTGCAACAAAACTTTGCATACAGTCATACAAAACACAATCCCCAAATCAAATCAACCATCATCAGCAACCAAAACCCAAATCACAAACCCCAAATCAAAAACCCTAATCGAGTATGAATATGAAGAAAACCCAAATCAAAACCCTAATCGAGTATAACTATGAAGAAAACTTACGTAGAAGACGAAGGACCGAAAAGGGGCCGGTGGTCGGAGGGCGGAGAGCAGAGGATGGACCGTCGGGAGGGCGAAGGTGGCAGGCAACGGGAGGGCGGCAACGGGAGGGCAGCGACGGGAGGGTCTGACGGTGAGCGGTCGGAGGACGGAGAGCAGAGGATGGATCGTCGGGAGGGCGAAGCTGGCAGGCAACGGGAGGGCGGCAACGGGAGGGCAGCGACGACAGGGGTCTGACGGTGAGCAGTGAGGTCGCAAGGGGGGGCGGGCAGCGGGAGCGGAGGTGGCAGGAGGTCGAGTTCGATGGTGTTGGAGGTGATGGGGGGGGGCGAAGAGCGCAGGCGGTCGATGATGAAGAGCGATGGGGGGAGGACGAAGAGCGCAGGCGGTCGATGATGAAGAGCGGTTGGGTTAAAAGGGGTTCAAAGTACTATTCAATGAATAGTACTATTCCCGCTTCCTTTTTTCATATTATGTAATTATGTGAAATTATTTTTCTTTCATATTTTAATCAAAATCCAATCGCTAGATATATAGTTTACATTTTTAAAATTAATCAAAATTGTATACGATTAATTTATCAAAACCGTGAAGGATCAAAAAGGAAATTTATCAAATCTTAGCCGGTTCATTTCTCTTTGTTATATACTTGTATGTAATGTAATGTAATCATATATTTTGTTTTTCTATTTTCAAAAAACTTTAAGCCAAGTAATATATTAAAACCAAAACAAGATCAAATATTATATATTAATAATTTTTTTCTTTTTCTGGTGTTTGATTTTTAGTATACCATAGTTTAAAAACATTTTGTTTTTTCGCTTCGTACGTTTATATATGTAACATATTAATTTAAGAGAATTTTTATTTTTCTAATTTTTGATTATTAGTATTACAAACAAACAAACAAACAAACATACCCAGTGTATCCCGCTGAAGAGCAGGGTCTGGGAGGGGTATGTGGTGGCAAGTCTTTCCTCTATCCTGAGAGATAGAGAGACCGCTTCCGAAGAGACCCCCGACTCGTTAACGAAAGCAGTAACCATAACAATCATAATACATATCACATATTACATATCACCTACAACTCACATATTACATATCATACGTATCACATATCACATATCACATATCACATATCACATATCACATATCACATATCACATATCACATATCACATATCACATATCACATATCACATATCACATATCACATATCACATATCACATATCACATATCACATATCACATATCACATATCACATATCACATATCACATATCACATATCACATATCACATATCACATATCACATATCACATATCACATATCACATATCACATATCACATATCACATATCACATATCACATATCACATATCACATATCACATATCACATATCACATATCACATATCACATATCACATATCACATATCACATATCACATATCACATATCACATATCACATATCACATATCACATATCACATATCACATATCACATATCACATATCACATATCACATATCACATATCACATATCACATATCACATATCACATATCACATATCACATATCACATATCACATATCACATATAACATATCACATATCACATATCACATATCACATATCACATATCACATATCACATATCACATATCACATATCACATATCACATATCACATATCACATATCACATATCACATATCACATATCACATATCACATATCACATATCACATATCACATATCACATATCACATGTCACATGTCACATGTCACATGTCACATGTCACATGTCACATGTCACATGTCACATGTCACATGTCACATGTCACATGTCACATGTCACATGTCACATGTCACATGTCACATGTCACATGTCACATGTCACATGTCACATGTCACATGTCACATGTCACATGTCACATGTCACATGTCACATGTCACATGTCACATGTCACATCTCACATCTCACATCTCACATCTCACATGTCACATCTCACATCTCACATCTCACATCTCACATATCACATATCACATATCACATATCACATATCACATATCACATATCACATATCACATATCACATATCACATATCACATATCACATATCACATATCACATATCAATCACATATCACATATCACATATCACATATCACATATCACATATCACATATCACATATCACATATCACATATCACATATCACATATCACATATCACATATCACATATCACATATCACATATCACATATCACATATCACATATCACATATCACATATCACATATCACATATCACATATCACATATCACATATCACATATCACATATCACATATCACATATCACATATCACATATCACATATCACATATCACATATCACATATCACATATCACATATCACATATCACATATCACATATCACATATCACATATCACATATCACATATCACATATCACATATCACATATCACATATCACATATCACATATCACATATCACATATCACATATCACATATCACATATCACATATCACATATCACATATCACATATCACATATCACATATCACATATCACATATCACATATCACATATCACATATCACATATCACATATCACATATCACATATCACATATCACATATCACATATCACATATCACATATCACATATCACATATCACATATCACATATCACATATCACATATCACATATCACATATCACATATCACATATCACATATCACATATCACATATCACATATCACATATCACATATCACATATCACATATCACATATCACATATCACATATCACATATCACATATCACATATCACATATCACATATCACATATCACATATCACATATCACATATCACATATCACATATCACATATCACATATCACATATCACATATCACATATCACATATCACATATCACATATCATATCACATATCACATATCACATATCACATATCACATATCACATATCACATATCACATATCACATATCACATATCACATATCACATATCACATATCACATATCACATATCACATATCACATATCACATATCACATATCACATATCACATATCACATATCACATATCACATATCACATATCACATATCACATATCACATATCACATATCACATATCACATATCACATATCACATATCACATATCACATATCACATATCACATATCACATATCACATATCACATATCACATATCACATATCACATATCACATATCACATATCACATATCACATATCACATATCACATATCACATATCACATATCACATATCACATATCACATATCACATATCACATATCACATATCACATATCACATATCACATATCACATATCACATATCACATATCACATATCACATATCACATATCACATATCACATATCACATATCACATATCACATATCACATATCACATATCACATATCACATATCACATATCAATATCACATATCACATATCACATATCACATATCACATATCACATATCACATATCACATATCACATATCACATATCACATATCACATATCACATATCACATATCACATATCACATACATATCACATATCACATATCACATATCACATATCATTCAACACATAGGTAAATATGACATGCAGAATTAGATAGTGCGCACATCATAGAAAGCGACATGTAACACCCAAAAAGGTTAGATGACGAAAAACTACACTGCCACATGTAACCATAACCCGTCCCACCCACAAAACCCACTAGAAGTCCTTAGTTTTTATTCTACGCCTCCACTCACTCCTATCCTCGATCATGTGCTCAGAGAGGTGCAAGTCTATCATATCTCGCCTAATAATCTCATCCCAAGTCAACCTAGCTCTACCTCTACTCCTCCTACCCTCTACGCTTATGTTCTCTACTACTCTAACAGGTGCTGCCATCGTTCTCCTCTTCACGTGCGCAAACCATCTTAGTCTTCCCTCTCGTATTTTATCTGTGATACATGCCACCTCTAGTCTCTGTCGAAAGACGTCGTTTCTGATCCTATCGAATCTTGTGTGTCCACACATCCACCTCAGCATTCTGCGACCTCTATTTGTCTCTCTTGCGATTTCTTTATAGCCCAACAGTCTGTGCCGTAAAGCATAGCTGGCCTTACTGCCATTCTGTATAGTTTTCCCTTTAGTTTTGGTGGGAACCTCTTATCACACAAAATCCCTGATGCTGCTCTCCACTTGCACCATCCTGATTGCACACGGTGTGCTACATCGCTGTGTATCTCTCCGTCTTCCTGTATACACGAGCCAAGGTATTTGAACCTAGATGTCTGGGGACCGCCATGCCCTGTATACTTATTTGGGTGTCCTCTAGGGCCTCACCACTAAAGTTACAATGCATGTATTCTGTCTTAGAGCGACTTATCCTTAAGCCCCTGCGTTCTAGTGCTGCTCTCCACTTTTCTAATCTCTCGTTAAGTACCGTCTTATCTTCTGATATTAAGACAATATCTTCCGCAAACAGCATACACCATGGGACTGGTTCTTGTATAGACTTGGTCATCTCGTCCAACACTACTGCGAAGAGGAATGGGCTCAATGCCGATCCTTGGTGGAGTCCCACTTCCATCGGGAAGAAGTCTGTGTCTCCGACGGGTGCTCGTACACACGTTTTTGCCCCGTCATACATATCCTGTATTATTTTGATATACCTCTCTGGTATCCTTCTAAGTCGTAGACTTTCCCAGATTAGTTTTCGCGGCACACTGTCGTAGGCTTTTTCTAGGTCAATGAATACCATATGTAGGTCTCTTTTCTTTTCTCTATATTTCTCCATTATCCTCCTTATGACGTGTATAGCTTCTGTTGTAGAGCGTCCTGGCATAAATCCAAATTGGTTTACCGCTATCTGAGTTTCTCTTCGAATTCTCGCGTCAACAATTCTTTCCCATAGTTTCATCGTGTGACTCAATAGCTTTATTCCCCTGTAATTTGCGCAACATTGGACATCTCCTTTTTTCTTATATATGGGGACTATGACACTGCTTCTCCACTGCTCTGGCATCTTTCCTGTCTTAAAGATAGTGTTGAATAAGTCCGTTAGCCATTGTAGGCCCTCATCTCCAAGGCACTTCCACACTTCAATGGGGATGTTGTCTGACCCTACCGCCTTAGCCCTTCCCATTTTCTTCAAAGCTCTCATAACTTCATCGACTGTGATGCTTCTACAATAACACTTGTTTTGTTACGTCGTTTGAGTTGTTTCATCGATCTCCGTTTGTTGATTACGGTTCGTTATGTTGAAAAGGTTATCAAAGTAAGTTTTCCATCTCCCCTTAATGTCTTTCTCCCTCACCAAGACCTTACCATCGGCAGCCTTTATAAACTTCACCATTCTCAAATCCTGTGTTCAACGTTCCCTTGCCTTGGCAATCTTAAACATGTCATGTTCACCCTCTTTCGTCTCTAATCGCTTATACATCCTCTCGTATGCTGTGTTCTTGGCCTCTGACACAGACTTTTTCGCCTCTCGTTTAGCCTCTTTGTATTTATCTTTTAGCTCAGCTCGTTCTTCCTCATTATCACAGCGTAAAAGCTCTTTAAAACTTTGTTGTTTAATTCTTATCTTCTCCTGTACATTTTCGTTCCACCACCAGGATTCCTTATGACCGAGTGTCCTATTTGTTGTAGTCCCAAGCGTTTCCTTAGCTGCTTGAATGACTCTCGTTGCCATAGCCTCCCACTTTTGGTTGGCGTCTTCCTGTTGCCCACTCAGGTTCATTGGTATGATTTTATCTCTAAAGATGGTAATCTTTTCATCTTTGAGTTGTCCCCATCTGATTGTAGGTCTACTTCTCTTAGTTGGTTGGACAATTGCTCTCTTCATTCGTAGATCTGCAACCAACATGTGATGTTGAGTGAGTCCTGTCTGTCCCTTTATTGTCTTGCAATCTTTCCACGAGCTACGATCTTCTCTCCTCATCAACAAATAATCTATCTGTGTGTGTCTCCCGCCGCTGCTAAACGTAATTAGATGCGAGTCTCTTTTCTTGAAGAACGAGTTTATGATGCTTAGTTCATGCGCTAATGCAAAGTCACGAAGCTCCCTACCGACGTCATTCCTCAGACCATACCCAAAGCCTCCATGCACCAATGGGAAATGATCGTTGTCCTTACCGATATGCCCATTAAAATCTCCTCCTATGCATATTTTTTCTTGTCGTGGTATGTCTCCCATAACGTGATCTAAAGTCTCCCAGAACTTCTTTCTTTCCTTTTCCCCTAATCCAACTTGTGGTGCATACACACTAACTACAGCCACTACTTCGTCCCCTATTATTATCCTTAACAACATAAGTCTATCGTCGTATCTTCTAACCTCCACTACATTATCCTGAAGTTCTTTAGCAACTAGAAAACCTACTCCATTTTTTGTTCCATCTGACCCTGAATACCATAGTTTATACCCATTACACTCCTTTGCCCTCCCACCCCGCCATCTAGTCTCCTGGAGGCATGCTATCTGAACCCTACGTCTCCTTAACACATCTGTTAACTCTAATAACTTACCAGTAAGGGTTCCTACATTCCACGAAACCAGTCGTAATCTATAACCTTTTTTCCCTGTAGTTGCATCTCTCGTCACCGAACATGATCTAGGGGTAACATAATGTCTCCTGTTACCTATTACACCTCACTCACTCAGCGTGACAAGAAACACCTTAAAAAGAGGTTGACACAGTTATAAAGCATAAATAAAAGCAGTCACTCAGCAAATATAATCACAGTTATGAGAAAGAATCACTCAAGCACACGCACGAAACCACCACCAATAATAGTCAGAGAATAACAGAAATATAGAAAACAGAGAACACAAGTAACAAAGGAATGTAATATAACAAACGGATGAAAACACACCAAGTTAAGAGACAGATACTGGTACTCCTAACCCAGTCAAAACAGGCCTATCAGACTATAGAACAAAACAGAAAGAAATAAGGAAGAAAGAATATCCTCACAGCAGGGGTTTTCCCAAGTTAGGGTTCTCCTTCCAGAACTCAGGTAACTCGCAACCGTCTAGGATTACAAGTCACACGTGAGAAAAAAACAAGTAGCAGTAGGTGGCGACGGGGTGAGTAGCAGGCGGCGACTGCGAGTCGTCGTCGGGGAGGCGGCGGCGGTTCGATCGTGAAGCTGAGTTGCAGGGGTCGATGGTCGATGGTCGATGGTGTTGACCGGTGGTGTTGAAGGGGTCAATGGGCGAACTTACAAGCTGAGTCGCAACCTTCTAGGTTGCAGGGGTCGACGGCCGTGAAGCTGAGTTGCAGGGGTCGATGAAGCTGAGTTGCAGGGGTCGGCGGTTCGGCGGCGTAGACGAAATTACCTGCGGTGAAGCTGGCCGGCACCGGCGGTGGTGTTTACCGGTGACCGGTGACCTGTCGGTGGCGGTCAACAAGGCGGTGATGTTGACCGGCGACCGTTGGCCGGTGGTGTTAGAGCAGCGACAAAGAGAGAGCCGTTCAGAGCTAGAGAGAGAGAGAGAGTAATCGAGTTTTGATTATTAGTATTATAATCAGAAAAATATTTAAAATAGAAAAGCTTTTAAAAACTAAAAAGTGTAATAAATAATCTTAATCATCCATCTCTTTATCAACTATTAAGATCAAATTGTAGAAAAAAATTTGTTGGAGTGATATTTTAATAATAGTCACTTTTGTTGACTTTTTTTAAGTTTTCCTATTTTTTTAAACGTTTATAATTTTTATATACGACATTATTTTTATAAAAATTACACACAAAAACGAGAGTTTTTTTATGTTTAAAATGAGTACAATACTTTAACATAAAAAGATTAAAAAAATATTTTTAAGCGCATATTTTGTCATTGTGTTTTTAGTGCATTTCATTGTATCTTTTTTAAATACAATTGTATTTTTCTAAAATGATGAATTTAAAATATAATGGTGTAATGGTGAAATAACATTGTTGTGTATCTCTAATACGTAAAATACAATAATAAATTAACAACTAATAATCTAGTATATTAAAAATAATAATAAAATAACACAATGTCTTATAGTGTGTTTTGATCGTAATTATGTTATCTTGAAAATTATGAGTTTTGAACAATATTGATGAAACAATATCATTGTGCATTTCTAATTATAATTAACAATGATAAATAACAAGTTTATATAATCTTTAAAAAAATAATAACAAAAATAACACATTGTATTACCTTCAACATAATGAGTTTTAAAAATATATTGTTGAAAGTATATCATTGTGTACTTCTAATTGTAAAACACAATGATAGATAATTGTAAAACACAATGATAGATAATAAGTTTATCTAATCTAAAAAACAATGATAAAAATAATACAAAATGATCTATAAGGTAAAACAAAATAATTTAAAATATATGACACAATAAGCTGACGTATTTAACACAATAACCAAAATGTCATCTTTTTTAAAACAATAGAAAAAACGTGTCAACCCACAATCCTTTTTGGACTTTTAGATCAAATACTCGTTTTACTGTAATCCTTCCCTTATAATTAAGTTAAAAATGTTTTGTTTTTCTCATTAAACTTTTGAAATACTATGTGTTATTAAATTTCGAGTATACCATTAGAACGTACTTACTTTTATTCATATATTCATGTAAATTTTACTTCAATACAGTTGGGCGTGATAATAGAAATGATATAAGCTACAAGCCGTAAAAGTTGCTTCAAGGTGTGTGTGTGTGTTTTTTTTTTAATTACTTTCTTTGTTTTCCTCTAACCATTTTCAAAACATAATGTGATAAAATTTTGAATTTGATTTTGCACTTTGCTAATTTTTTCAGCAATTCTAAGAGAAGTTTTTTCAAAACCAAGTAGGAAATAGTAATGCGCACTTTGCTTATTTTATATACATTTGGATGTATGTTTTTTAAAACTAAAAGTCAATGTTCATGTATGAATCACCAAAACTCATTCTTATAAAATTTCCTCTGCCACAACACTCGGGTTATCTACTAGCTAATTATCCATAACAATAATTTCATTATCCGGTTCGTATTTATGTTCGTAATCTTTATCCTGTATTTTTAGAATATAGAAAAACTGATGGAGCACAAAAGAAATTAAAGAATGAGAATTAAATCATGGAATTCCGACAACAAAATCTACAAGTACGGTGAACGAGGAGATGACTTTCTTATAATAAGGATTATAAAATATATTTTAAAAAGTGAATAATTAATTATTTAATCCTTTTACAGTACTGCCTGCCGTCTCTTTAGCGGAAATTGTCGCTATTCTCGTCCCACCCATGTTTCTCTAAGTTGCTTCGTTTTTATACAACAAAAATGCAACAATAATAAAATATTTTTTCCTTATATTAAAATGTAACTAGTGGAATTTCTGGCGTGATGGGAATTTTAAAAAAATAAGTAAGAAAAAGTAAACAGCTTCAAATTCAATTTAGGAGTTGTGTAAGCATAAATACAAATTACTTTATGCGAAAATGAATATTATGGAACTTACTATGTTCTGAAAATGAATATCAAGCAACAATGAGTTGTTATGAAAACAAGTGTTAAGAAACATCGAATTAAGATAATATATTATATTTAAACTGGCTTTTTTTCTAAAACTCATTTAAAATGTAGCTAAAAATATATACATCTTAACTTAAGAAAATGTAATATTTAAAAGTTATAAAATAAACACAAAATTTGTCTAAATTTAATTATAAGCGTATATATAATAAAAAAGCACCGTGGCAAGAGATGATCAGTGGTGGTACTAGTCACTATGATTGATTTTAATATGTATTATAATAATAACAATTTTTAAACTAAACTAATAGCTTTATGTTCATTAAAATACCCTATCTTTTTTGTTAAAGTTTATTTATTGCTTAATTGCAATGAATTTTGTTTGTTACACTAGCTTCCTTATTTTGTTCACGCTAGTTTGGATTTAGTATAGAATAGATATGTTTTTAGATATTGTATGTCATGACATATATTTTAAATTAATAAAGTTTTAAAAAAGAATAAAATATAAAAGCTAACGTAACAAAGATATATACTTTGAATAACGATATGTTTTATAATAGTTTTGCTTCTAGATCTTGTATATATACAATGTATTATCATATATCTTGTGTTAAATTACAAAATCTGAGGTCATCTAATAACTAAATTGTGTAAATCGGATTCGGTGGAACCAAATATCTCATTATTAACTTAAATTATGTTGTAGATTTTAGTAATCATATTTTTTTGACGGTTGGATTCACTTAAAACGAATTTAAAGAGTATAATTAGCTTAAAATAATGCAAGTTAATTTTGAAGGGTCCAGTGAATGCTTGTTTAATACTAATTTGATAGTTTTCGCCGAGGAATCCCAAGGGTTTAAAGAGACAACACCCTTTTGACGGGGATCAAGGAGCAACACCCCTAGCCGAGGTCTCTCAAGCGGTGCCTATAAAAATTTGATTTCACACTTGAAAGCGTATAAAGATTGCATATTGATATGATTAGTTGCTTAATCTATGAGTAGGAACTAATCATAGATAGAAACTTATTAATAAGCAATAACTACATGATCATGAGTGACTATGTTACCAACAGTACTATGTTAACAATACTAATGATAATAATATTGGTTATTCAAACAATTTAACAATATAGTATGAGAGAGGCAAATATACATGTTTTAGAGCATTCAAAGCCTGTACTTTATTTTTATATGAATGATTGTTCTATATATTATAGAGGATGGTTGTAGGTGAAAAAGAAATAAAATTTATAGGGGTTGTACTACTATTCCTCATATTTGGGAAATCCCATAAATTTTTTAATATTTTAAAAGTGGTTATGAGTGGATGAAAAAGAATAATGATAAAAGTATGAAAAAAAATATTATTTAATGAAAAAGTAGATAGAAAAAATAGATGTTTTTTAATGTAATTATAACTTATAAGGATGAAAATGAGGATGGACTGTGAATGCTCTTATCTGTTGGTGACATAGTTATTTTCAAAAACCTAAAAGTTTTATATTTCAAATGCTAGTAAAGACCTACCTTGTGTTGTTACAAGTGTAATATAAACTATATGAAACTTGTTTTGTCTATTAAGTCAGCAGACAATTGTTAAGAGTCGTAATGGTTGTTGTGAATCCATATTCGTATACACTGCTTCATATGGAGGGTGACTTTAGATGGCTTGCCAATGAAAGAAAGGTTATGTTACCGAGGTGTGTCGGGGTTTGGTTTAGAATGTTCGTTATGCTTAGTTAAGCAAAATTTGTCAACCATTTACAACTTAAGTGCAGTGGCGGACTTACCTTATGTGGGGAGGGGTCAACCGAACCCGCAGAATTTTTTTTTATCTGTAACGTGTATTGACGTTTTTCAATTGACCCTGTATATTTTTCAACTTCGACCCCTATGAAAAAATTTTACGACCCCTATGAAAAAATTACGACCCCGGAGAAAAAAATTTCTGGGTCCGCCACTGCTTAAGTGTCCCTTTTTTATCTCGGGTGTGGTCTCAAATCTTGGATTGGAGCTGTTCATCTTCGGTTTCAAATGCTTCTATCAGATATCTTCTTAGTTCCCCATTCCACATGACGTGTTCTAGCATGAAGAAAAAGGCTTTATATACCTTTTTTTTTTCATTTACAATATTCTAGGCATTAGTTGACTAATCGGTTAGTTTGTTAGTTATCGTCACATTTAGTTCTTTATTCATTAAAGACGCAATGTCACGGGGCTAATACACCACATAGATACCACTTCGCTAGTTGCACCACATAAGACACTTTAACTCATATGATGGCACTTAATTGAGCCTTGATTAGCAAACACTATATCATTAATTAAAATCAGTAACTTTGATTATCATTAACATAACCCTTTTATCGTGTCTTGTTAATAAACATCTTGAACGTAAAAAAAAATTTAAATTGCACATCAGATTAGATAGAATAGTGTTAAATTAAAATGAGATAATTTGTCTCACTTTTTTGTGTATATGATATTTTTATCATAAGAAAAAAATTCACAGATTAGTAAACAAGTTTTTCTGTATATATGATATTTTAAAAAAAAATGAGTGACTTGGATGAAAACAAAAAAAAATTAAATGAATGACTTAGTTAGAAAATTTTTAAAACTTGATCACTATTTTATAAAGTTATCCCATTTAACCTACTATGTTATGACTATAATAAGACTAGGGTAAAATTATTATGTGTTTTGCTTTTGACTTGCTATGAATTAATCATTTGTTAAGACATTTGTAATGAAAATTAATGATAAAAAATGGGTATAATAATACCAAAAGTAGAATATAGAATAATGGAAGCATGCCCGAAGAATATGGCAGAAAATGATGAGCGTGAAAAGAGAATCGTTTACTTGCGGTGTACACGCATGCATTTGTGCACGCTTTACTCCCCAAAATCAACTTATGTTATAATCTCTTTATCTTTTCACCTTAAACAAATTTCTAATAATATTTTATTACGTGTTACCATAACAATATGCGTGATTCATAAATTGTTAAAACTAATTAAACCGGATCTCCAAACCAATGCAAGTTTTAGAATGGCCATTGTTTGGGTCACGGTTTGATTTATATGGTTTTATGGTCCAACCGCCGGTTTGGAGCTTGAAAACGGTTGTCTAAACTGAACAATAAAACTAATACTTTGCAAAAAATGGTTCAAGCTACTAAATCATGCAGGTCAGGAAGACCAAACGAACCTATTTGGTCTAGTTTCTTGTTTTTTGAAATTGCAGTTCACACTTCGATATAGAATTTTCATCAAACTGACCGAATCAAACAGTGAGCTTCTCAATTTTATAGCAATCACGTCGTTTTTTGCTTCATCTATAGTAACAATAATATATCTATTGGTAAACTAGAAAATGATTATTTCATTATTAAATAAGACAATCTTCTTTCTAATCGTTTATTTTTCTCAAATGTTATACGATCCATAATATTTCCAAGCCACGAAAATCGTCATCGTTGAGCTGTATAACTAGAGCATACTCTTGCACACGAACTATTTGACTATTATAAATTTTATAGTTAGAGTCTTCGAACTTTTATTAATCGTATACATGATCAACGTTTCAAAGTAGTCTTTCAAGTAGACACATATTTATATGATGTATGAATGTTACTACAGTATGAAATAATATACGGATTCAAAAATATTTTTATAATAAACTATTAATATGTGTAGAAAACAAGTAAACCTTCCAAAATAAAATTATTTGATTACCATACTTCTTTAAGATTGTAGTTTTTCCTATTTTAATAACTTTTACCTCTTTAATGTTAAAATCATTAAAAATACTTGTAAAGCGTACAAATCATTTTATAAATACATGCAATTTAAGAAAACGTTGGATTACTAGACCAGTTTTAAACTTTATATAGGGCTACAAAGGGCTGAGTTGAGTTGAGTTGAGATTAATGATTTTGAGTTAAACATGTGGCTGACTCGATAAATTGACAACCATCGGCACAAACTCAGCTAGAAATTAAATGTGTTCAAGTTTTGATGAACATCAACGCTTTGTGGATTTGAAACACATTTCGTATCATGTATTTTTTTTTTTTTTGAGGTTTAATATTTTGGCTTATCTATTGAAAATTGTAGGGTTAGATTAATGGATCTGACTATTTGAGTTCCAACTTTTTTTTTAATTGTCAATGAGTCCTATATCAACTGGTTTAGGAAGAGGCACTCTATAACTTTTCAAAGTGGAGGTCATAGGTTGGAGTCTCACTAGGTGCAATATGCTCCAAGTGGGCCAAGAGTTTTACCACAGTGGACCTTTGCGTGGCGGGTTTCCCTTGGAATGGTGGGCGAGCCGGGTCACCAGCGCTGTCTGTGTTTGCGGGCGTGGGTGGTCTTTCGCCAACGGGTTTACCCGGATGACCGGGCTTAAAAATTATTCGTTGGCCGTTAAAAAAAAAAAAAAAAAAAGTAGGAAAACATGTCACAACCGAATTATAGGTATTTGTGCTTTCATGTTCATGTATAGGTTTTTGGGCTTTAACTACTGTAACTGAAGTAATAATATTTTTAGGTTATGAGCAAATTTGGGCCATATGTTTCTTGGGCTGGGATGTAGGCTGTGGCTAATAATGGCCATGTTTACATATGAAATAAATACTTTCTCTTCTTGTGATGCCATAGTGATATTTCAAATGTCATCGTAGACATTTTAATAGATAAAGTACTTTTATTTCTTTCTATATGAGAAAATATGAACTAAAAACACCAATTAATCAAGAGTTAATTTTTAAAACTAGAAAAGTAATTTTAAACCTTCACTAATCAAGAATAAGATCCCTAGATCTCTTACTCTTTTGTCCTTTCTATTCAATTTATATTATCTTCCTTTAAACCAACACCTTCTTTCATGTCGTTTATATCTTCTTTCATGTCATTTAAACCAACACCTTCTTTCATATCCATAGATCAATCAAAATCACATACGTAGATAAGGTGACTAAAAAGGGTAATTTGCAATGTAAAATGTCAGTCAAGTATATGTGTATGGACATCACCTTCATACGTGTAGGTGATAAATATGTATATATATATATATATATATATATATATATATATATATATATATATATATATATATATATATATATATATATATATATATATATATATATATATATATATTATATATATATATATATATATATATATATATATATATAGGTAGAGGTTCAACTAAGAATAATTAGTTGCCTAAGTTGCCTAAGAAGGAATAAGGGGATTACATGTGTCACTCTTCAAATTAGGGTTAAAGGGGCATTATGGTCCTAAAATACATTCATTAGTCTCTTTTGTATTTAATCAAAATGCAGCACAACCAAACACAGCTTTCCCACCACGCAAATTCCAATTGCTTTGACCTTGACTTGAGCCCATCTTTATAAACAAAAATTCACATGTTTCATATTATTTCTATTCGTTCAATTTCAAATTCTCACAATTTTTGCAGCTTTGACCACCGGATTCTCCCTCGCGATCGCCTCACGACCGGCGGTTTTGTAATCGTAGGTGCAGTCATGGCGATCGGAGTAGCGATGCTCTGCACAGAACAGATCGCCGCACCGGCAACGGAATCCGGTGAAACCGACTCTCTTCCGGCAACCGGAGCACCGATTCACAACCTTCGCCGTCGGTTTTTCCTTCAACACTTCATCATCTACCACCACAACCGTCCGATCTACCACCAGATCAACCGATGACGTTGACCTCGTCTCCGAATCGCAAGGACCGTGGTTTCTCGGTACCCAAGTTCCTTAATCCTTCATGGCGGACCGCATAATAATCTATTGGTTTCAATCATTGGAAATCAGTTTCACTCTGTTTCTGATTCACGCAACAAGGTAATCACAGAGAATTGCATTCTTTTCAAGGGTTTATACATTCGTTTGATTTGGGTTTTGTTAGGGTTTGATAGCTGTTACCCTAATTTGAGTTATTTCTGACCTTTATGCGATGATTTTGTAGTTTTGATGTGTGTTTCTTTAGGTTAGATGTCCGTTTGGTATCTACTGGTGAAATATGAGTCGATTATCTGTATATGAATCATACTCAGTGTCAATACGACTTTGATTTGTGCTGTATTGTGCTGTATTCTTGATTTGTGCTGTATTTGTGCTGTATTCTTGATTTGTGCTGTATTGTGCTGTATTTTTGATTTGTGCTGTATTGTGCTGTATTCTTGATTTGTGCTGTATTGTGCTGTATTCTTGATTTGTGATGTATTGTGATTCGTGCGTTTTGTGCTGTTTTATGAAACACAGCACAGCCTTGTGCTGTTTTTTGAAACAGAGCACAGCCTTGTGCTGTTTTATGAAACACAGCACAGCCTTGTGCTGTTTTTTGAAACAGAGCACAGCCTTGTGCTGTTTTATAAAATGCAGCACAGCCTTGTGCTGTTTTATGAAACACAGCACAGCCTTGTGCTGTTTTATATAATACAGCACAGCCTTGTGCTGTTTTATAAAATGCAGCACAGCCTTGTGCTGTTTTATGAAACACAGCACAGCCTTGTGCTGTTTTATGAAACAGCACAGCCTTGTGCTGTTTTATGAAACACAGCACAGCCTTGTGCTGTTTTATGAAACACAGCACAGCCTTGTGCTGTTTTATAAAATGCAGCACAGCCTTGTGCTGTTTTATGAAATACAACACAAAAACGTTAAAAATGCAGCACAACGTCACATAATTTGATTTTTTTTAAAAAAAAACTATAGTAATACTGTACTCAAATTAAAGAGAAAAAATGCTTGATTTTATGGTGTAATTTTTTAAAAAAATAATGTCGTATGAAAAAGTTATTAGCATTTAAAAAAATAGGGGGGAAATTTTAAAAAGTCAACAATTGTGGGTAATGTAATAAAATACCCAAATTACCCTTGATTAGTCATTTTTTTCTACACTTTGATCTTAGCCCTTAATTAGATAATTAGAAGGCTAAGATTACTTCTTAGCATACTTAGGCAAAAATTAATTTGTAGGGGAACCTCCTCCCTATATATATATATATATATATATATATATATATATTATATATATATATATATATATATATATATATATATATATGTATGTGTGTGTGTGTGTGTGTGTGTGTGTGTGTGTGTGTGTGTGTGTGTGTGTGTGTGTGTGTGTGTGTAGTTATACACTTAAAAACCGATCATAGTATATTACATTTTTATTAAAGCATTCATATATCCTAGTTTATTACATAGCTTAATATTTCATAAATTAGAGAATATACAAAATAATAACAAGTTTTTATTTAGAACGAATTCTCCTAGCATCGTGATTGCCTTCTTCATCGCCGAACACAACTAGCAACTGATCATTTGCAGTGTAAACACTCGATACAATATGCGTTGATGATTGTTAAAAATCCAACTGTATTAACACCTTGAACCCCAATATTGGTAGCAATGTTGGTCATGATTCCCGGAAACCCTTAACAAAATAATCGAACCTGAAAAACAATATTGCTTATATGTCAGTTGGTTAATAAATATAAAAACATTGAAGGGATGATGAGAGAATATTGAAAGGAAATGAGTACGGTGGGGGTTAACTTTTTAACTTTAGTGCATGGGACAAACTTTTACAGTCTAAAATTATATAAGTTTTTAAAATATTTAAGTGAGTTACAAGCTACAAATTATTTGAATATTTCATGTCAAACTCGATCTCAGATTTGATTCAATGTTGTAATCAGTTATGACTTTATAATCATCTTCCTCCTGATTACTATTGTAAGTCCAACTAACACGAGTACTAAAATGGACGTAATGTTTATACAATGGATGGATGCAATATCATCTTCAAATCAGGAAGCATATGAACCCATTTGTATATTTACTATTTTTTGTGAAATATCGTTTATAGGATTTAAATCGCAATTTCAATCAGTTGTTTCATGCTATTGGTTTATTTTATTTATTTGTATTTGTTTAGATTGTATTTGACATTTATTTAGAAATTAGTGGTTGTTTATTGTCAGTAATTACAAAATCAGGAAGCATATGAGCCCATTTGTATCAACCTGGTTAGATACTTTTTCATCTCAAAATTATGTCTGGTTAGTATATTGTTATTGTTGGTTGCCTATAATGTTATTGAAATGTGATGTCATAATCCGCTAAATTTTATACGAATTAACGTAACTTTTTTAACCCGACCCATTTCAACAGTTTTACGTGAGTCGTTCTAAAATAATACACTTTTAGCCCCCCACAGAGGAAAATTTTGGATCCGTTATTAAGCTTATATGATAAATTCATGTATGCATAAATTCTTTTGGCTCTATGACTCTATCTACATTTTTATAAATTATTTTTACGATAACTAGACACTCTATCATAATATTTAAATCATTTTACTAAAAGAAGAAATTATTATTATTATTCGTGTAAAACGAAAGCATCTATAGCGAGAAGATGTGTTTCTTTATGTTAGAACTTAAAATTTTTTCATTCCGAATCCGTGAATAAATTTAAACGAGTTTCCATTCATAGAAACATTCAATTTTTTGCAGAATCTCGAAAGATTTCTTTCATCTGCATTTATTATATCTTTCCTATTGGCCATTGATAATTGAACACCCTGTCAGGTGTTAAATAAACGCCCTTTGACTTTCTTCACGGCCCGTGAAGGGCCTTACGGGCCGTGAGGGCCTCGAAATTTAATTCTCACAACTGCATTTAATCACGGCCCGTGAAGGAACAAACGGCCCGTAACGTCCGCACACACAGCCCGTTAACTACCTCAATAACGGCCCGTGAGATCCTTCACGGGCCGTAGTTGTCCTTCTCAGAATTTACTTTCCTCGTTTTGCGTGCACTTTTAAATTTTATAATTATGTGACGCGACGTATTATTCGTTGATTCGATTTAAGATTCTATATAAACCGTTATATATATGACTTGTTATATGGTTAGTGAGAAACGAAACAGTAAAAATGTCTTCTCGTGGAGGTAGGAGAAGACGTCAAAATGAGTCATGTTCAAACTCACGAGATATTGTGGAAAGTATTCCCGATCCAATAGATAACCATAATTGGCAGAACGGGAGGAACTGGTCTCAGAATATTATTCACTTTATACGTAACGGTGACTCCCAAACATGTAGAGTGTATTACATGGGTCATTCCGATATTCCGTTACAATTTTGGCGTGAATTACTCGGAAACGTGTCTTTAGGTACAGAGGTATGATTTAAAGTTTTTTTATATATTTTATTTTATTTTAAAATTCTAACAATTAAAAAGTTGTTGTTTTATAGCATGTTCGGGCGTGGACAAATAGACTCACAATATGGAGATACGAAGAAATACGTAGAACCGAAGAGTTGCCGGGTAGTGATCGTTGGACGATTCTCCCATTTGAGTGGTTTAACTTAATATACTCAGGGTCCGTAATGATTCATGGTGAAACCGTTTGATGATTCATGGTGCATTCATCGTGGTCCATACGAATGCCGACCAGTTGCCGGGGTCCATACGAATGCCGACCAAATACGTGTGATGATTCATGGTGCATTCATCGTAATGCGCGAACGATTTTCGTACAATTCGAATCGTACTTTTTACATTTTCTGTCACGTATACAATATTGGCAGCACTCCGGACAAGAAGAAATCGAAGAACTGGTGGTATCGGGTGAAACCGTTTGGCCCCCTAACGCCGGTCATATTGGTCGAGATTCGGGAGTTGTAATTTGTATGTTATTGTGTAGGTTGGTTCAAAATAGATCTTTAGAGTGGCAAGAGGTTAGCTTACAGGATGCTTGCTTTAGATTCCGAAGATTTATGGCAGACGAACTGTATTCCAGACGTGTAATGTAGAACAGTAATGAAATATTTTATTAAAACATAAACGTTTATTAGTACACTTTTTCAAAAACGATAAACCGTTATTATCACACAAAAATAAAACACATAAGTGACTCTTGGGTTTTACACCCAAGAGGAGACGGAGGATCCTCGTTTTTATACTGACGAGGTCCAGTCGGAGCCGGCTCCTTTGGTCGGATGGTGGCCGACCATTTCCGACCAGCCGTGGGAGGGCGCCATTAGGGCGACCTCTATTAGGGATCCTTTGCACCGGTATCTACACCGGTGCATTGCCGGCACCATTGCCGGCAGAGACCAGAGCATGGAGCAGGTGTCGCTCCTTGACTTATTTTTTTTGAGGGCCTTGCTTTCACCCAGACGGGTGAATCTAGCTCACTGCATGGCCGCCTATTTTTTGAGCGTCATTCAGGGCAAGGTAAAAAATATTTCTACTAATTGTTAACAAATAAGTATTATCTATTATGCGATTCATAATTATGCCTATTGTTTGATTGTTTTGCAGATGGATAGCCCGATTGTTTGCGGCTCGTACATTACCGTCATTGCCTCGCGCTTAGGGTTGTTTACGGACGCCCTAATTGCGAGGCAGACTACGGACACGCCGCCTCGGATTTTGGGTCGACAGACCGTCATGGCCATGGGGATTGCCGCCAAATTTGGCGACGACCTCCGATGGTCCACTGATGGTGGTCGGACCGTCTGGCAGCCGGTGCCGGACGTTGGTGAGGAGGAGGAGCAGCCGGCGCCGCAGCAGCAGCCGCAGCCCCAGCCACACGCCGGACCACCCGTCCCACCGCCTGTTCCCAGGACCATCATTCGGCAGATTCCGCCGACGGGGGAGTTTATGGCGGAGGCACTACATTTGTTGCGCCAGTCCCAGGCCTTGCTATTATGGATGGCGGATGCGTGCAGCATTTTTGCTGCTAGCCAGGGTATCGACCTCCCCCCTCGGCCGGAGTTGCCTCCGTTTGTCAGACGACCTGCGGGTGATGACGAGGAGGCTGCTGGTGGTGGTGATGCGGAGGATGCTGGTGGTGGTGATGCTGGTGGTGGTCATGACGCATAGATAGTAGGATTTTATTGTTTTATTTACCTTTCATGTAAAAATTTGTAAAATTATGTTATATATTATGAGTTATTTTGGATGACGTTTAAATGTTTAATTATATGTTTACAATTGGTTGTGCTTGTGGAGGAAGTGGTTTGTACGAATAATATTAAATCAACCTTTTGGAGAATAAAATCAGTACTTTTTCTTAGAGTGAATGCTCCCTTATATACACCACCCCGATCGCATTTCAACCAAATTTTAACCACCAAACCATTCGAATTTCTTTTTGAACGTTTGGTGACAATAACGAACCCATTATCTCGCCCCACTTTAGTTGCCCAATCAACTAATTCTTCACGAGATGAGAAAACCTAATCAATTTAATATTTTTAGTTAGTTATTACTAAATGATAGTAAAATGAAAGTAAAATTAAATATGATATATCTTATAACTTGATTCGTGTCGTATAAACCCTTTTTACCGGAACCAGAACCGTCATTATCCCCGCTGCTATCGCCACCGTTATCACCCCCGTCATCGCCGCCGTCATTCCCGCCGTAATTGGACGCGAACTGTCCTGGATAGTTTGAAGCAGCCTCTTCGTAATAACCGTAACCCTCCTGAGGGTAATAGTTAGATTCCGAACCAAATAAATAGTTGCTATCCCAGAAAGACATCGTAACGTTAGATATTAACGTTTATATAGTACTTGAAATGGAATATTGCGTTTATGTAGTAGTTGAAATGAAATGAATTTATATCGTTGAATTATGAAATGAATTTATAAACTAACGTTTATATAGTAGTTGAAATGGAATATTGCATCTCGTCACATAATTAACACGAATATCGAGGAATATTACGTCATATCAAATAATGTAATAAATACAAATTTACACGACTATCGAGGAATATTACGTCATATCAAATAACGTAATAAATACAAAATTACACGAAAAACGAGGAATAATATATCTCGTCAAATTATTAAAAGTGAAACTAGGACCCGTAAGTAAGTTCACGACCCGTAAGACGAATTCCATACGGGCCGTGAAGAAATTCACGGGCCGTAAATAAACACGACCGTGATCATATTCACGGGCCGTTACGTTTTTGAATTACGTTTCTGAATGACCGATTTGACTTGCGACAGACCATACGGCCCGTGAAGGGCCTTACGGGCCGTAAAGAGGGCGTCCAGATATCCTGGAGGGCGTCTCTTTAGTAGGCCCCTTCCTATTTTGTCTTTTATACCCGGGAAATAATAAATAATGCATAGAAATTCTGATGAATAGATCACGAAATCAATAATGGTAGCAATTTATTGGAAGAATTATTAATTCATCAAACTTATAAATTTCATTCTAATTTTACAATCTGAATAGGTTTATGAAATTGTGAACTTTTAATTCATAACTTTTATATAACATATAAAATAGTTAGTTTCTAAACCTGTTTTTCTCTTCACGCTTCAAAATATGAAAATCACATTTGATTAAGATTCATGATTTTGTCGATTTTCTCTATTAATAACTCAAGATTTTTCTAAAACGTTTTCGTTGTCATGCGATATATATATCATTTTGTTTTCTTTGTCTTGCTTTATAATTATGTTAGTTAATTTAGATTAATGAATTAAAGGGAAATAAAATTTCATAGAAAAGAGGACCGAATGGGTATCGAAAAGATGTTGGTGGGAACATAGGTGGAGCTTCATTAGGGCCGAGAGCCGGGGCGGCCACCACCCTCTTTTTTTTTTTTCTATCATCAGTAGTCTTAATTTTTTGTTCGTACTTTAACTTTTTTTATATATACATTGAGTTCCCTTTTCCCCTAAAAATTTATTTACGCTCCTGCCCTCGCAATAAACTAGTTTAAATTCATCATTGTACGAGACACCAAGCTCTAATCAGAACACTATTATTCTTTGAAGAATTTACCTGCTCACTAGTCATTTTTTTTTTGTATCTTAGGTAGTTCTTTTTTTAATCTATATATTAATGTAATCTAAATGTTTAAATCGTCTTACTTTTATTGTTTATAAACAAATGTTTGTAGTTTATTTTAAGAGGCTACTCTTTTAAATGCTTGTGAATTTTTTTCTTATTTATTTTTTTTTTTGTAGAGGAAGTCATTTCTGACTACAAGGAGGTTAAACTTTTTATCAAAAATTTTATTTTATCACGTATCTTTTTAGAATTAGCTAGTGAAAGTCTATTTTAATTATGTATTTAATTTAATTAAATTAAATTATAAAGTATGAAAAATAAATATAAATTTTAAAAATAAATTAATTTGGTAAAAGTGGATAAACCGAAGAAAAACCAAGACACACTCTGAAAATCCGAGTAGCATGCAAAACCTTATGTGTCGCTAATATATTAACCGATAAAAATCTGAGAAAAGCAAGACGGCTTCTTCTACCCTTTATCGTCCGCATTGAACTAGAAAATAGTCGTAATGCAACAACAGAAATCTTTGTACTATCTAGAATTCTTTTAGAATAGTTAATATTATCCATTTATCTTTTTTTGTTCCAATGACAATGTTTGTTAGATTAAAAGTTCATTGATTCATTGTTATAAACTTTTGCCTCTTGTGTTTGATTTCAAATTTAAAGAAACTTTCTCAGTCTACTTTTTATAAAACGATGAAAATTTGAATGTCAAAATATTAAAATATGTAATGTGCGTAGTTGGTAAAACAAAATAAAATTCAAGTTATTATGAACTATTATCATGGCAAGTGGATGAACTTTTTGTCAAATTTGTAAATAAGTTTACTATGCTACTTATCTACCAAAATAGTTTACCTTGTCTACCAAAATGATTGATCTTTGTAGTATAAATACCAACTCAATGTAGAGGAGAAAATACACCTCTTGTATACACTTTCATAAGATATGCATTTCTCATCTTCTTGCTCTTACAATTCTCTTTAAGTTCTTAAGATATAACACTAATCTTGTGTTAAATATCGTGGTAATATAACACGTTATCAACACGAAAGCTCCTAAACTCGAATCAAGAAATTCAATAAAGCACAAAGTCATCCACTAATCAAGGTAAGGGCTTCATTAAGTAATAATATATAATACCTTATATTGAGAAGATGATTAAGATAAATAAAGTAAGCATAAAAGGAGATTTTATTATGGACATCTTGATAACCATGGGACTACTAACAATCTAACTTTATTTATGCATCTAACTTTTGATTATGCAACTAACATTTTATTTAATGTCAACTAACTTTTACTTATACATCTAACCTATTATTTATGCATCTAACTTTTACTTATGCAACTAACATTTTTTATTATGTTTACTAATATTTATTCATACTAATGTCTTATTCTTATCCTAACTTGTCATTCTTATTCTTTTTTTTTGTTTTTATAAACTAAATTTATGTTTTTATAACATAATTATACTTATCTATTTTATTTAAAATTAATGTCGATATATACACACACAACGATTATAGCCGTTATAAACGGTTATATAGCCGTTGTACATAGCCGTTATAAACAGTTATATAGCCGTTGTACATAGCCGTTACAAACGGTTATAATTTCAACTATAAATTGACCATCATCGATCTATTTTCAATAAACAGATTATCTCTTTTCTCAAGTTTATCCAAGGCAATCTTTCAAAGATGATACATCCGGTTTTTGTACTTGCAACCATAATGCTTATTTTAATTCTTATCCCCATTACTGAACTTCCACCTGAAGAATTTAAACTTTTCTTATTTCTGTATTTGTTTATAGCTCTACCACTTTATTGTATCGCAATGTTTATTGATATATATGGATTCTAATAATTATCTTACTGTTTGCTTAATTCTTGTTTAGAAAACAAAATGTCAAACATTGCAAAATCGAATTTCAAGCTCTTAATATCAATGGAGAAAACTATATGCCGTGGACGGCCCATGTAAAAAGACATCTAAAATCTATGGGCGTCTTAGAAACCATACAAGAGGGGAATGCTTGCTCTGAACAAGACAAAGCGAAAGCTGACGTCTTTTTACATAAACATATTGATGAAATGGTACAATTTGAATATTCAAATTGTGAAGATCCGTATATTTTATGGAAAGATTTACAAAGAAGATTTGATCACCAAAGGGAAGTTCTACTTCCCACTGCTAGAGATGAATGAAACAATCTCAGGTTCCAAGATTTTTAAAAAGGTAAACGAGTACACATCTGCTTTGTTCAGAATCTGCTCGACCCTCAGATTCTGTGGGCAAAAAGTAACCAAGGAAGATATGTTGGAGAAAACTTTCTCCACATTTCATGCATCAAATATAACATTGCAACAACAATACAGGTTGCAAAAATTTAAAAGATATTCTGATTTGGATTCATTTCTCCTCGTAGCAGAAAAGAATAATGAGCTTTTGATGAAAAATCATCAAGCTCGTCCCACGGGATCATTAGCAATTTCAGAAATAAATGTTGCCACTAAAAACTCTGGAAGAAAGTGGGGATGAGGTCGTGGTCGTGGTTCTTTTGATAAAAGTTACCCTAATAATCGCAACCATTCTTTTAAGGGTAACAATAACTACCGAGGTAATTTTCATAGCCGTGGACGTGGTCGTGGCCGTGGATATGGTCGTGGTAGAAATCAAAGAACAGTCAATTACCACGCCCCACAAAATAATAATTCCAACCAGTACAAAGGGAATGAAGCTGGACAGTCCAAAAACAATGGCACTTCCTGTTTTAGATGCGGTAGCACAAACCACTGGTCGAAGGCTTGTCGCACAGCTCCACATTTGTGTGAACTATACCAAGCCTCTCTTAAAAGAAAAGACAAGGAAGTGAACTGTAACGCCCCGAAATTCCCGAAGCAAGCCATTTAATAATAATGGACTTTTAAGGGTTAATTTAAGAAAAGAAAGGTAAATTAGTAGGCTATGGACCAAATTAACCTTAATGGGCTATGTTTTGATGGGTTTAAGGGCCCTTAATCAGCCCTTAAACATGCATGAACAGCCTCATTTCTAGCATTTCAACCCTAGCCCCCAAAATTTATAGAGAGAGAAAGTGAAGAAAATTCAAGATTTGGAGCTTCAAAGGTTGAAGGATTGAAGATCTGGGTGTTAGAGCATCAAACCCTAAGATAGGGGCAACAAAACCAGGTAAGAATCGACCTCTACGCCCTTCTATAGATCAAACCCGGATTCTAGGGTTTTTGGTTTTGAAAAGTTTCAAAGAAACACATAAAGGTCAAATTTTTACATATGAAAACATCTAAAAAGGTTAGAAATGGTTTCATGGAAGGTAAACCAAGGATTTGGACGTAAAAAGTTAAGATTTTGGGTTAAAAACGGACTGGTTCTTCATTTTTATTCATCCAGCGAAACTGTGCCCCGATTCAGCGAAACTGTTCACTCATCCAGCGAAACTGTGCACTCATCCAGCGAAACTAGAGAGTTTCAGCGAAACTACAGTTTCGCTGGTGCGAAACTACAGTTTCGTTGGTAATTTCGCTAGTGCTTAGGTTGACCTATAGACTTAGCGAATCTAGGAAATTCCAACGAAAGTTGGGCGCTCATGGTAGCGAATCTGCCCAGCGAAACTGGCCGAAGTGCTGCCCAGCGAAACAGGTAGCGAAACTGCCAGCGAAACAGCCAGCGAAACTGTCAGCGAAATTAGGAAGAAATGACGTTTTTGTGTATTAACTTCCGTGCAGCTCGTGTAATTGGACTATAGCTTAAGTGACTTAGATTTGAAGCGATTTTTGCTAAGCTCAGGTGAGTTCTATGTCACACCCTCAATTTCCACAAACGGGGTATTACCGTTAGGCGTGTGACTTCCAGGATCTCAGCCACTAGTTACACCAAACGACACGTTAATTGTAAAACATAATTCATTTTTGAAGTTTGATATTACCAAAGACCAAGTTTTTAAAGTAAACATAATAGAAGTTGCGGAAGCATAATAAATATTAATTGTTTAAATGGCGCAACACGCGCAAACCGAATAAATGAATGTTATTGAAAAATAAATAAGCCACGTGAGAGAATAAATGCATGAGTGAATGCTCCTAATCGTGCGCGTCTTGTGAACCTGAAAGAAACATGCTAAAGTGTCAACACAAGGTTGGTGAGTTCACAGATTTTGTTAAACAGAACATAAGGTAAACCGATACAGTAAACAAAGTAATATCAGTAGGTAGCTAGTCTACTAAACCAGTTACTCAGTGTATGAAGTTCGAACCGAAGCTGACAATCGAAACTGAACGCCTCGGCTGTGAATACCAGGTCACAGCAACAGAACTTAGGTCAATTAAACACCCGTTTGACGAACGTTGTGCTAGCGCGACTAGCCCGAGTGGGGTTTGTCAAACCCAGTAGATCTACTCAGAATTGCCTCGCTATACTACATACATTAACGGTTCGAGAGTGAGGACTTAAGTGGTATCACACTAGTAAACAAGTGATATTACAATAATACTGATCAATGAAAATGAAATTGTTTCCACGTTTCTACTTGCGTAGTAACGGACCGAAGGGCAAAGTATACGAACATATTATCATGTATATGCAGTATCACAACAATCCAATGTAATGTAACGTTTATGAAAACAGCATGTTTCTCTCCCCGAAAATAGTATAAAGTAAAAGTGGGGCTGTAAACTCACATTGGATCGATGTAATGTATATGAACAAGAACTTCAAAGAATTGGGCAATGCACGATCAAACACGTTCAATACCTATTATTGTTTGTAATGGAGTCTTTAATATAATACGAACATATTTGGTAAGGTTTGGGTCGATTTGATTTAACACGTGGCACACACACAATTAGATGTATATATATATGTTACAATATTTTATAGATTTGTATTAATAATTATCAATAAGCATTAAGTTTTACCAAATAATTATTTACATTTTGATTTCACTAAAAGGGTTTCATATATGTATTTAAATATTTTTAGAATTAAATATAAAAATGATATGGTTTAATTATATAATTTATAATTATCCAAGAATATTTACAAATAAGGATAATCACATTTATAGTATTTTGATTAATAATAAGGTATTAATATATTTTACAAGAAATAACCCACAATTTTATTTGTAAATAATTTTGTGAATTTATAAAATATATTAATCTATAATTAAATATAATGTTTATTTATAGAAATAACTATTTATAATATTTATAAATAATTTATGTATAATTTCTATGATTTTATGATTATTGCATAGTTATACACGATTTAGAATTTATTTTACAAAAATAAGTATTTGTAATACTTTTAAATAATATTTTATAAAATTTTATTAAAGTTTTTAAATAAAATAAATTTATAGGAAACTGTTTTGTAAGATTTAAAATAAGGGAAACTTATAAAAATTATTTTATAATTTTTAGGAATTTTTCCATATTTTTAAAGTATTTTAAAAAGTTTAAAAAAAATAAAACAAATAAAAAGAGGCTGCCCGGGGTCGAACCCGGGTCCTCTCCCTGCCCGCACACACACCGAACCAGTGAACCAAGGTATCAAGCCGCGGTAAGAATTGGTTCCATTTCATTTAAACTCAGTTAACCAATTTCCCCAATTTCCCCAAGAACCCTAATTCGATTTGGGTCAAATTGACCCCGAATTCGATCCTGTTAACCTCTATAATCATGGGCTTTTTCCCCATGATAAATCGAGTGTTTAGGTGTATTAAATTACCCGTATTGTGTTCGAAATGATGATCATCCCAACGAAGAACAACCGCGACAGTGGTGAAGATCAATCTGTGTGTGTGTGTTTCAGATGAGTTTAAGTATATAGACAGGTTAGGAATGATTTTATAGCCGACCTTGTTCGATTAATTTGAATATCATAGAGTGTTAGTGCGATTTGTAGTGGTTGGTCGGCCGACTTTCGGTCGAGAGTGGGAAACACACCTAACCGACTTAAATTTTCAAATTGCAGTGGTCCCCGAGTTCGATTCATGCATGTGAAGGTGTCGGGGTAGTTTGATTTGATTAAAATCGATTGAAATTGTCGTTTGGAGTCACCGGAGGGCCGCCGGAGAAGGTGGCCGGCGGTGAGGTCGACGGCGGGGGTAGTTTTGAAATAATTACAGAATAGTCCCTCGACTTTCCAACTCCTATTATTCATGTAAAAAGTTTTAATAACAGGTTTCAATAATTACAATTCACCCCTGGACTTATTAAATCAATTTAATAAATTTTGTAAATTATTAATAATAATATTTTCATTATTATTATTATTATCATTATTATTATTATTATTATTATTATTATTAATCTTACTAAATAATAAAATGGGTTAATTTGCGATAGTATTAACCGAAAAAAAAAATTCGGGTTGTCACATTATCCCCTTGTTGAAGAAATTTTCGTCCCGAAAATTAGAACACACGCGTTAACGAACTACTGGCAAGCAAGCTGGTCAGTGAGTAAGCTGATTAGTTATCTAGGACATAGGCAAGATAGGGTCTCCGGGGGTTTCTGAACAAATCGTAAGGTTTCGTGAGAGCTATTTCTTGCTCACGGTGTAGATACGATGACTTATACTGACTACAACGTTACCACCCGACCAAATTCACCGGACTTAGCATGCACGACAAATTACAATTACGTGTGCACCCGTAATGGTAATTTGCTTTGCATGATCACCCCGGTTCCTCCTATCAGGCTAACATATCTTGTCAAGTACAGTGGTCATCAATGATAGAAGTACCAAGTATGTATGTATTATATCGGGGTTGATTAATCAAAGTATACGAAAGGATCAGTAAGTTTTGGGAATCATTGACACGCCAAGGTAATTTGACCATTTGCCTTAGAGACCTGTGTATTGACCATAGTTTATCACTCATCCAGAAATCCCCAGGTAAGCATACCAGGTCTCGCAATGAGATATATGCGATATGCTTGCCTTAGCCCGAGGGCCTTTTGCCAGGAATCCAGAATACAGGTGTCTATGTGTCACACAAATCACGAAGAACATTTAGGCGATGTCAAATGCACACAAACTCTCCCGTGACTCACAGTAACTTGGAGCCACCATCCCGGTAGCCATATGCTCACAGGGATATGTTAAAGCAAAAGTTTTAAGTAATCAAAAGTTTGGGAAACCTCGTAAGTAACCCTTTTCCCGTGACTCACAGCAACTCGGAGTCACCATCCCTGTAGTCGTAAGCTCACAGGGATATGTTAAAGCAAAAGTTTTCAGGTTACTCGTAAGTAATCCTTCCCGTGACTCACCGCAACTCGGAGTCACCATCCCTGTAGTCGTAAGCTCACAGGGATATGTTAAAGCAAAAGTTTTCCGGTTACTCGTAAGTAATCCTTCCCGTGACTCACCGCAACTCGGAGTCACCCTCCCTGTAGACGAACACTTACAGGAAGACAACAAAGCAAACAGTTCTCAAGCAGATAAAAACCAGTAAGGCATGCAAACAAAACCAGCTAACAAAACTGAACGTGTCTATATGCGTGTAACTAAGGCAACGGCTATAGTCTAAATGCAATGCAAATGAGATGCAATGTCAATTTAGTTCGCTATAACCATGGCTCTGATACCAATCTGTCACACCCTCAATTTCCACAAACGGGGTATTACCGTTAGGCGTGTGACTTCCAGGATCTCAGCCACTAGTTACACCAAACGACACGTTAATTGTAAAACATAATTCATTTTTGAAGTTTGATATTACCAAAGACCAGTTTTTAAAGTAAACATAACAGAAGTTGCGGAAGCATAATAAATATTAATTGTTTAAATGGCGCAACACGCGCAAACCGAATAAATGAATGTTATTGAAAAATATTAAAAAGCCACGTGAGAGAATAAATGCATGAGTGAATGCTCCTAATCGTGCGCGTCTTGTGAACCTGAAAGAAACATGCTAAAGTGTCAACACAAGGTTGGTGAGTTCACAGATTTTGTTAAACAAACATAAGGTAAACCGATACAGTAAACAAAGTAATATCAGTAGGTAGCTAGTCTACTAAACCAGTTACTCAGTGTATGAAGTTCGAACCGAAGCTGACAATCGAAACTGAACGCCTCGGCTGTGAATACCAGGTCACAGCAACATAACTTAGGTTAATTAAACACCCGTTTGACGAACGTTGTGCTAGCGCGACTAGCCCGGGTAGGGTTTGTCAAACCCAGTAGATCTACTCAGAATTGCCTTGCTATACTACATACATTAACGGTTCGAGAGTGAGGACTTAAGTGGTATCACACTAGTAAACAGGTGATATTACAATAATACTGATCAATGAAAATGAATTGTTTCCACGTTTCTACTTGCGTAGTAACGGACCGAAGGGCAAAGTATACGAACATAGTATCATGTATATGCAGTATCACAACAATCCAATGTAATGTAACGTTTATGAAAACAACATGTTTCTCTCCCCCGAAAATAGTATAAAGTAAAAGTGGGGCTGTAAACTCACATTGGATCGATGTAATGTATATGAACAAGAACTTCAAAGAATTGGGCAATGCACGATCAAACACGTTCAATACCTATTATTGTTTGTAATGGAGTCTTTAATATAATACGAACATATTTGGTAAGGTTTGGGTCGATTTGATTAACACGTGGCACACACACAATTAGATGCATATATATATGTTACATATTTTTATAGATTTGTATTAATAATTATCAATAAGCATTAAGTTTTACCAAATAATTATTTACATTTTGATTCACTAAAAGGGTTTCATATATGTATTTAAATATTTTTAGAATTAAATATAAAAATGATATGGTTTAATTATATAATTTATAATTATCCAAGAATATTTACAAATAAGGATAATCACATTTATAGTATTTTGATTAATAATAAGGTATTAATATATTTTACAAGAAATAACCCACAATTTTATTTGTAAATAATTTTGTGAATTTATAAAATATTATCTATAATTAAATATAATGTTTATTTTATAGAAATAACTATTTGTAATATTATAAATAATTTATGTATAATTTCTATGATTTTTATGATTATTGCATAGTTATACACGATTTAGAATTTATTTTACAAAAATAAGTATTTGTAATACTTTTAAATAATATTTTATAAAATTTTATTAAAGTTTTTAAATAAAATAAATTTACAGGAAACTGTTTTGTAAGATTTAAAATAAGGGAAACTTATAAAATTTATTTTTATAATTTTTAGGAATTTTCCATATTTTTAAAGTATTTTAAAAAGCTTAAAAAATAAAACAAATAAAAAGAGGCTGCCCGGGGTCGAACCCGGGTCCCTTTCCCTGCCACACACACACCGAACCAGTGAACCAAGCATCAAGCCGCGGTAAGAATTGGTTTCCATTCATTTAAACTCTGTTAACCATTTCCCCAATTTCCCCAAGAACCCTAATTCGATTTGGGTCAAATTGACCCCGAATTCGATCCTGTTAACCTCTATAATCATGGGGCTTTTGTTCCCCTGATAAATCGAGTGTTTAGGTGCATTAAATTACCCGTATTGTGTTCGAAATGATGATCATCCCAGCGAAGAACAACCGCGACAGTGGTGAAGATCAATCTGTGTGTGTGTGTGTTTTCAGATGAGTTTAAGTATATAGACAGGTTAGGAATGATTTTATAGCCGACCTTGTTCGATTAATTTGAATATCATAGAGTGTTAGTGCGATTTGTAGTGGTTGGTCGGCCGACTTTCGGTCGAGAGTGGGAAACACACCTAACCGACTTAAATTTTCAAATGCAGTGGTCCCCGAGTTCGATTCATGCATGTGAAGGTGTCGGGGTAGTTTGATTTGATTAAAATCGATTGAAATTGTCGTTTGGAGTCGCCGGAGGGCCGCCGGAGAAGGTGGCCGGCGGTGAGGTCGACGGCGGGGTAGTTTTGAAATAATTACAGAATAGTCCCTCGACTTTCCAACTCCTATTATTTCATGTAAAAAGTTTTTAATAACAGGTTTCAATAATTACAATTCACCCCCTGGACTTATTAAATCAATTTAATAAATTTTGTAAATTATTATTAATAATAATATTTCATTATTATTATTTATTATCATTATTATTATTATTATTATTATTATTATTAATCTTACTAAATAATAAAATGGGTTAATTTGCGATAGTATTAACCGAAAAAAAAAAAAATTCGGGTTGTCACATTCTAGACCCCTCCTTTACCCGTTTTTAATGTTTTAGGGTGATATGTATACTAAATACATACTTTTATGATAACGGTTGTTAAGACCTTTTATCAAGAAAATAAAATTTTCTAAAGTAAAATGTGCCATTTAAATAGTTCAAAATAATTTTCAGGCGCGCTGACCTGGCAGCCCGGCCCAGCCAGGGGCGTTGCCCTTGGACCCCACTAGGGGCTGCGCCCCTAGAACCCCGCTGTCAGGGGCTGCCGCCCCCGAACCCCCGCTGTCTTGCGGAGGGTCAAATATCTAGTTTATCTCTCATGATTGATGAAATGTGAATTCTTAGACTAAGAGTTTGCTTCTTATTATGTGTTAAGTGTATATGAAAACTAAAGATATAAGTGAAACTTAAAGAACTGTATTGGGCCCATAACGTGTACCTTGAGAAAGTAAAGCCTTGCATGTGACAACCGGAAAAATTTCGTTTAAAATATATATATATATATATATATATATATATATATATATATATATATAATATATATATATATATATATATGTATATTTGATATTCTAATAATGATAATGATATTATTATCACAATTATTGATAATAATAATAATAATATATTAAAAATTGGATTTATAAGTCCAGGGGGTGGTTTTGTAATTTTTGAAACCTGTTTTAAAAAGTTTTTGCATGAAATAATAAACCATCTAAACCACAGGGACCAAATGTGTAATTTTAAAACAAACCCCCTTCCCCGTCGACCCCTTTTCTCCGGCCACCCCCGGACAACAATCCGGCGAAGAACAAACACCAAATCACAGGTTTTAACCCGATCAAAACATCCCGATCGTTTCTGGAACAAGATTCGAACCTAACCCCACAATAATTTAGAATCAAGTTGGTAGTGCGATCTAAACCGACCCACGTTCCTTGTCGGCCCCTTTACAGGTTCAAATCGCACTAAAACTCAACAATAATCGAATTAATCAGATCTAAACAATCCCTAAAAATGTTCCTAATCAACTACAACTTCGAATTGCATCTGAAACACCCACATTCATTGAATTCAAATCTTTCTTCTCGCGACCTGTAACTCATTCGATTTCTATCTTATGAGCTTTATTTCACAAAATTAACATAGGGCCTTTTCATCATTAGAGCCATTAGAAACTTACTGTGAAAGGAATTTGATTATCATTAACATTTGCCACTGGAATCGATCTTGGTGTAGTCGCGACTGCTCATCGGTTGTTCATCATCAATCCGACTTCGTTCTGGTAAATTAAACACATAGGCATGTACGAAATTACATGAGGAATCAAAGCCCCATGTCTATTTCAGTAATTGTTGTTGATTCGATGTTCAATTTGAATCGATTCAATCTAGGGTTCTTGATTTGGGGAAAAGCTTTGGGTGGTGTTTAAAACTAAAGGGAACCAATATCCATCGCGCTGGATGCCATAGTCACCGGTTCCCTGTCCATTTGCCATTCAGAAGGTCCCGGGTCGACCCCGGGCACCTATTATTTTTTTAATGCCTTTAACACCTTTTAAAAATACAGAAAATTTTTAAAAATTATAAAAGTAGTTTTTATAAACTTTGTTAATTTTATAAGTTATTTAATTATATTCGGGAAAATTATTTCATTAAAAACCTTATTAGTTATTTATTTATAAAAATTATTACAAATGTTATAAATTGTTATTTTATAAAAATAGATTTTAAATAATGATTTAAATCATCAAATTATTTAATAGACATTATATTATTAATTATGGATTAATTATGATAAGATGAACACAAATTAGATTTTATAATTTAAATTTATAAATCTTACAAAAATTAAATATAAACTACATGTTTAAATAACATCTACAATTTATTTAGAATATAATGATATGTTAAAATATTATTATTAAATAGTTAAATTTTATGGAAATCTTTAATTAGTAAAGGATTAACAAAGATGATTAAATGATTAGTTATATGTTTATAACAAATCCCTGAAAACCAAACCTTAGATAAATTGAACGCCAGGTTCAAGATTATTTAGGTTATGGATTTGTATTTGCGTGCTTATGTGAATATAATTCCTTAGGAGGAATTTACTAGCTTGTCAACACCACACAAGGACTGAGGTGAGTTCATACTTAACTGTTCCCCTTTTAATCATTTAAAGATTTTGGGGCTGGAATACATGTTGTAATTAAATTACAAATTATTTTTGTGTATTATGTTAAATAATAATTTGATCACATTTAGATTACATATGGTTACTATGAAAATCCTTCTCTGTAAACTGGACTATAAACTAGCAGGATCTTTTGGATAGTATATCGGGGAGTGATGACCCCCATAAAGGTTTGGACATGGGTCCATATCAGATGCATAAAGATCTCGCTGTCATTCGGGATGACTTATTCTGGTGTGAGAAGGCAGATGTGCACTATATAAAGTTTGCCATTATAGTTCCATTTACAACCCATATGAGGATAAATGTAAAGGAGGATTTGCTCCTCTGATTTGAAATTATTATGATATAAATATACACATGAAAATGATATTAAACTCATGAGAAAATTAATCTTTGAAACTCATGAGAAAAATGTCCAGATAAGTGAACGCAGGCTGCTGCTAGGGATCGCCAAAAAAGCTACGCTGATAAACATCGCAAGCCACCTGAATTTCAGGAAGGAGATAAAGTTTTGCTAAAGGTATCTCCTGGAAGGAGTTTACGCTTGGGGAAACGAGGGAAATTGAACCCTCGCTACGTGGGACCTTTTGAATTGTCAGAAGGATTGGCCCAGTAGCCTATGAATTAAATTACCTGTTGAACTTGGTGGTGTGCACAATGTTTTTCACGTATCAAATCTAAGGAAGTGTTTATCCGATGAATCACTGGTTGTGCCTTTAAAGGAATTGAAAGTATGTGAGAAACTCAGACTTGTTGAGGCACCAGTTGAAATCATGGATAAGGAATTTAAACAATTAAAGCATAGTAAGAGTCCGGTTGTCAGAGTTCGGTGGAACTCCCAGCGTGGTCCTGAGTTCACTTAGGAATGAGAGGACGAAATGATGCGCAGGTATCCTAACCTGTTCAAGGATGTTGCCAGTACATCTTAATTTTCGGGACGAAAATTCCTCTAACAGGGGGATGATGTGACAACCGGAAAAATTCATTAAAATATATAATATATATATGTGTGTGTGTATATTTGATATTCTAATAATGATAATGATATTATTATCACAATTATTGATAATAATAATAATATATTAAAAATTGGATTTATAAGTCCAGGGGGTGGTTTTGTAATTTTGAAACCTGTTTAAAAAGTTTTTGCATGAAATAATAAACATCTAAACCACAGGGACCAAATGTGTAATTTTAAAACCCAACCCCCCTTCCCCGTCGACCCCTTCTCCGGCCACCCTCCGGCCAACAATCCGGCGAAGAACAAACACCCAAATCACATGGTTTTAACCCGATCAAAACATCCCGACCGCTTCTGGACAAGATTCGAACCTAACCCCACATAATTTAAGAATCAAGTTGGTAGTAGTGCGATCTAAACGACCCACGTTCCTTGTCGGCCCCTTTACAGGTTCAAATCGCACTAAAACTCAACAATAATCGAATTAATCAGATCTAAAAATCCTATAAAGTTCCTAATCAACTACAACTTCGAATTGCATCTGAAACACCCACATTCATTGAATTCGAATCCTTTCTTCTCCGCGACCTGCAACTCATTCGATTTCTATCTTATGAGCTTCATTTCACAAAATTAACATAGGGCTTTTCATTATTAGAGCCATTAGAAACTTACTGTGAAAGGAATTGATTATCATTAACATTTGCCACTGGAATCGATCTTGGTGTAGTCGCGACTGCTCATCGGGTGTTAATCATCAATTCGACTTCGTTCTGGTAAATTAAACACATAGGCATGTACGAAATTACATGGGGAATCAAAGCCCCATGTCTATTTCAGTAATTGTTGTTGATTCGAGTTCAATTTGAATCGATTTCAATCTAGGGTTCTTGATTGGGGAAAAGCTTTGGGTGGTGTTAAAACTAAAGGGAACCAATATCCATCGCGGCTGGATGCCATAGTTCACCGGTTCCCTATCCATTTGCCATTCAGAAGGTCCCGGGTTCGACCCCGGGCACCTCCTATTAATTTTTTAATGCCTTTAACACCTTTTAAAAATACAGAAAAATTTCTAAAAATTATAAAAGTAGTTTTTATGAGCTTTGTTAATTTTATAAGTTATTTATTATATTCGGGAAAATTATTTCATTAAAAACCTTATTAGTATTTATTTATAAAAATTATTACAAAATGTTATAAATTGTATTTTTATAAAATAGATTTAAATAATGATTTAAATCATCAAATTATTAATAGACATTATATTATAATTATGATTAATTATGATAAGATGAACACAAATTAGATTTTATAAATTTAAATATTTATAAAATCTTACAAAAATTAAATATAAAATTACATGTTTAAACACGTCTAGAATTTATTTAGAATATAATGATATGTTAAAAATCATTATTAAACTAATTAAATTTTATGGAAATCTTTAATTATTAAAGGATTAACAAAGATGATTAAATGATTAGTTATATGTTTATAACAAATCCCCGAAAACCAAACCTTAGATAAATTGAACGCCAGGTTCAAGATCTAACTTATTTAGGTTATGGATTTTTATTTGTGTGCTATGTGAATTATAATTCCTTAGGAGGAATTTACTAGCTTGTCAACACCACACAAGGACTGAGGTGAGTTCATACTTAACTATTCCTCTTTTTAATCATAAATATTTGGGGGCGGAATACATGTTGTAATTAAATTACAATTATTTTTGTGTATTATGTAAATAATAATGATCACATTTATGATTACATATGGTTATGAAAATCCTTTCTGTAAACTGGACTATAAACTAGCAGGGATCTTTTGGATAGTACTATCGGGGAGTGACTGACCCCACAAAGGTTTGGACATGTGGTCCTCATCAGATGCATAAAGATCTCGCTGTCATTCGGGATGACTTGTTCTGGTGTGAGAAGGCAGATGTGCACTATAAAGTTTGCATTATAGTCCATTTACAACCCATATGAGGATAAATGTAAAGGAGGATTTGCTCCCTCTGATTTGAAATTATTATGTGTCACACCCTCAAATTCCGGGTCTGGAATTATCACGGAGGGGTGAACAAACAGGATCGAACACATATTCACACATGAGATGCAGTTATCTATATGATAAGTTTTAGATAAAACATTTCATTAATAATCAGAGCAGTGGAAATGAAAAATAGATGTTTTCTTGATAACATTCTTAATCATATTCAAATAATAATCAATAGGTATCTTGAGCTCTTATATGGGTCCTACGTGCATGTCCAAAGCTCCTGTAGATACCTGAGAATACATGTAAATCAAGTGTCAACACAGGGTTGGTGAGTTCATAGGTAAGTAAAACATAATGATAAATCATCAATTATCCTCAATTGGGATTTACTGTAAAAGTGTGAGTTTAATTTACTCACCGGTATAGAATAGCCTGTCAGAACCCTTTTATTAAGGTGAACCCGCTATCCCAGATACCCACTATGTACAAGCCCAACAAGTCCTTCACATAGATTTGTCCATGTACCATAGTTTAATATCCTTTTCATGTGTATATTATATTATCATAATAATTTCAAATCAGAGGGAGCAAATCTCCTTTACATTATCCTCATATGGGTTGTAAATGGAACTATAATGGCAAACTTAATATAGTGCACATCTGCCTTCTCACACCAGAACAAGTCATCCCGAATGACAATAAGATCTTTGTGCATCTTGGTAAGGACCAACATGTCCAAACCTTTGTGGGGGTAAGTCACTCCCTGATAGTACTATCCAAAAGATCCCTGCTAGTTTATAGTCCATATACAGAGAAGGATTTTTCATAGTAACCATATGTAATCATAAATGTGATCAAATTATTGTTTAAACATAATACAAAAAATAATTTGTAATTTATTACAACATGTATTCCCCCCAAAATATTTAAATGATTAAAAAGGGGAATAGTTATGAACTCACCTCAGTTCTTGTGTGGTTTGTGATAAGCTAGTAAATTCCCTGCTAAGGAAATATTTCACGTAAGCAAACAGATACAAATCCAAAACCTAAATAAGTTAGATCTTGAACTGGTGTTCAATTGATCTAAGGTTTGGTTTTGGAGATTTGTTATAAAATATAATTAACATTTAATTATTTTGTTAATAATTAATGATTTATATAACATTTAATTAGTTTATAATGATTTTAACATATCATTACATTCTGAATAAATTATAGACGTTGTTTAAACACGTAAATTATATTTAATTTTGTAAGATTTTA